>WPDH01000237.1:0-206420 GCA_019137255.1 Corinectria fuckeliana | reverse complement strand
TAGCTAACTACTTTATAATTAGCTAGATTATATTAATATTATTATACTAAATTTAAGCTATATCTTAAACCTTAATACTAACCTTCTTAAGAAGTTAACCTAAAGCTAGCTATTTCTTAACTATACTTATAAGAGTAAGTAACTTAGCTTTTATACTTAATATAGTAATTATATCTTACTTTATAGCCTTCTAAGTAATAAGACTCTTATATAATATAACTACCTAGCCTTATAAGAACTTTCTAGTTATTAAGTAGTCTCTAAAAGCTATATTTACAGCTATAAAAAGATTTCTCTAATTTTTAGCTATTATATAATAAATATAAAGCTTTCTAGTGTTATAAAAGTAGCTAATATACTATTCTGCTGTTTTATTATACTTAAGGCTTAGCTAATAACTAAATTAACTAAGCTTTAATAATATATAAGATATATTAGGCTTTATAGTATTAGTAAGATAGCTTATACTACCTACTTTTATCTTATACTTTAAGATAAGACTAAAACTAGCTTTATATATTATAAGTATAAGAATCTATAAGAGTAAAAAGGTTTTTTTCTTATAAACCTTTAGTTTCTTACTATCTAACTTAAATTTTCTAGTTATAGTTAAAATATATAACTCTTAAGAGAGTTAAAAATAACTTACTATATAGTCTCTAATAATTTTAATCTCTAAGAACTAGTATAGCTTTCTTAGGTTTTTAACCTAATATTTTATTATTAGGGTATTATAAACCTATTATTATTCGCTTTTAAACTCTTTTAGTTATATTATAATAATATTATCTATATAAAAAAAGATAAAAAGCTTTTTATACTTAAAGATATAAGAGTCTTTCTTATAAGCTTTAAAGTCTTAACTAGTAAAAAAGTAAGTAAGATTTTTATATTATAGCTTTAATAATATTTATAAGCTATAAAAGGCTCTTAAGAGCTTTAATAAAAGTATTAATAATATTATATTAATATATATTAAGGTTTTTCTTATAGTATTTTATATATATTACTTAAAAAGTCTTATATACTAAGATAAATATATAAGTCTTAGCTTTATTCTTATTCTGCTTATTACTATAAGCTACTAAGTATATCTTAAAGTATATTATATAGCTTTATTTATTAACCTTATATATAAACACTTATTTAAGGTTAATAAGCTAAATATTATTATCTAGCTTATTTATAAGAACCTTCTTATAAGCTTTTTTATCTTTTATATTTTTAATCTCTAGAAGAAGGCTTATATACTATTAAAGTACTTATAAGAAGGTTATAACCTGCTTATATAACCTTAAGGCAGGTAGTATTATACTAATATAAAAAGAATATCTTCTTATATTTAAAAGAGTTATATTAATAATATGTTTTACCTTAGTATACTTTTTAAGTTTTTTTTATTTTTATACTTTAAGAGCTTTCTCTAAGAGCTTCTAACTATAACACTTAAAAATTATATTATCTTCCTAAAGGTACTAATTATAATCCCTTTAAGTGCTTTATAATAATTCTTCTAGTAACTAAAAAGAGATATTATTAAGATTATTATATAAGATAAAATTAGTCTTACTATCTGTTTTATCTCTTAATATCTTATTAATCTATTTTAGTATAATAATTTATATATTAACTAAACTATTATTATCTAATAAATCTTATAATTCTAATCTCTCTATAGGATTATTAGGTTTTATAAAGTTATTACTATTTTTAGCTTATATAGCTAATAAGATATTATTTATAATCTTAGGTAATAAATTATATAATAGTATTATATTTACTATTTTATATAGTAAGCTAGACTAATATAAAGTATTATTAAGAAAAGTAACTTATCTTATAGCTCTCTTAGTAAGAGAGAGAGAGAGTAAAATAGTCTTAGATATAGTCTTAATATCTCTAATCTTAAGAGTGCTTTTCTTTTCTTATAATACCTTAGTTTAAAATTACTATTATTAAGTATATTAGACCTTTTTTTACTATTATATCTCTCTTAGAGATATTATAAGTAATACCTAAATTTATAACTTAGTAAGATCTAAAAAAGACTTTATAACTATTATATTAAGACTACCTTTCTTACTAATATTTTTATTATTAGAGACCTCTCTTATATTAATTTAGTCTAGAATTTTATAAGTATATTTCTTATAGGCTTTTATATCTTTTTTATATCTTAAATTAAAGTATTCTTACTTATTAAACTATATATTAGTAGAGATTATAACCTTCTTATCTTAAGTTACTAGTATATAAATTATATATTATAACTTACTCTTATAGCTAATAAGATACCTAATATAAGCTCTTTTTATAAGTAAGCTTAAAAACTTATATAACTTAATATATTCTAAGGTAGTTATAGTTATTAAGTAGGCTAAGCACTTAAAGACCTTAATATATACTTATAAGAGTCTTATATTCTTAAGGATATAACTATATATAGAGATATTATCTCTAACCTAGTCTTACTAGAGCTAGTAGAGAGTTACCTACTGATTTTTTCTTTAATAAGATATATAGTTAAGAAGATATATTACTATATAGTATATCTTAAAAGTAAGCTCTTTTAGGAGCTCTAACTTCTTAATTATAACTCTACTCTTAATCTTAATAATTCTTTTTAATATCTTAATATCTCTGTTTTATATTAGGGTTAATAGGGCAGACTTATAAATAATTATACTATTATTCTTAAAGATCTCTCTTTTCTTTTTAGTAAAAAAGGTCTTTTTACTATTATACTATAAGAGTAAGATCTTAAGGCTATATTAAGTTTATAGCTAGACTTATAGCTTTCTAAATATACTTTTAATATCTAACTTTATCTTTAAGAGGTAAAAAAAGCATATTTTTATTATTATATTTATAAATAAGACCTAATAATAGTAGCTATTATATATAAGCACTAGAAAGTAATAAAAATTATAATTTATCACTTTTTTAGGCTCTTAAGAAATATAGTTTAAAAACTTTCTTAAGACTATTATTATTACCTTTATTATAGTATAAACCTAATATTTCTTAAGAAGAGGTCTTTTAACTCTTACCTCTAAACTTAATAAGGCTAGCTAATTAAAAGCTTTCTACCTTATATAATTATATTATTAATACTAAAGCTTAGTATTCTTTTTAAGAACTATTCTAAGCTTTAAGGCTATTATAACTAGAGGGCTTTAAATAGATACTCTTATTAAAATAACCTACTAGCTTATATAAAGCTATATAAAGGCTACTATCTTAAATAATTCTTTTATCTAAAAGACTTTTACTTTCTAATCCTAAATAATACTATTATTATATATCTAGAAGCCTAAGATTATATTAAGATATATCTTTAGTATATAGTAAGTATACTTAAGTCTAATAAGCTTACCCTTAGAAAACCTAAAGTATTAAACTCTTAAGTTAACTATATCTTAGCTTTTTATAAATATCTTACTATCTTTTATATAAATAGTCTTTTTAACCCTCTAATTAAAGCCTTCTTTAAAAAACTAGTTTATATAGTTAAAAAAGTAGTATAAGATACTAAAATTATAAATAGTAATATCTCTAATTATAAGATTTATAAAGGTTATATTATATATAGCTATATATAGAGTATTTATATAAGAAATAAGACCTAGAGGAGAGGTTTAATAAGTAATAGTAATTATTTTTACTTTCTCTTTTAGACTGCTAATTAGTATATAAGTTGCTTTTTTTACTAAGGTCTAAATATTAGCCTTTTTTAGCTCTTTTAGGTACTTATTAAACTACTTCTTAAGAGTCTTATCTTACCTAAGATAAAAGCTTTAGCCCTCTAGAGTATATTTCTTCTTATATAAGGCTAGAAAGTTAAAATATTTTTCCTACTATATAGATATCTATATAAGATATTTTCTTTTATAGCTAAAATACTTTTAACTTATAGTTTTATTCTACTAGCTTAACTAATAAGAGTTTAATAACCTAAGAGCTATTATAAAATAAGCCTAAAAAGAATTTAACTTTTTCTTTCTTATATTATTATAAAAAAGGTATATAATCTTAAGTAGATTATTTACCTTTTTACTCTTACTCTTCTATCTTATAATAAGCTTATCTTAAGTATAGTAAAACTCTTACTAAGGCTTTATTACCTTTAGGAACTCCTTTCTTACTCTCTTCTTATTAATAGTAATTATCTTATATATAATATAATTCTTTTAGGCCTTTTTAAACTAGTTAGCTTAGACTTTTTAATCTCTTAACTCTTTCTTAGTTATTAAGGCTTAAAACTTTATCTTAATTTTATAGATATTATCCTCTTTTTTAAGATTAATTAAAAGCTTAAGATAGCTAATAATCTCTCTAAGATCTTATATTTTCCTAATATATATAGTATAACTACTTAAGAGAGTCTTTAAGATAAATATCTTAAGCTTATTTAGCTTTTTTTTCTTAAGAGTCTTATCTTATAAGCTCTTATCTTATTTTACCTACTAAAATATAAATAGCTTATTATTATTAGCTTACTTAATATTATAGTTTTACTACTAATCTTTAAGGTTAAGCTAATAGATCTATATAATAAGAGCCTTTTTCTTATTATTACTAATACCTAAAAAATCTAGTCTTTTAGGCTTTAAAAAGAAGTCTCTCTTATTAATAACTAGTATAAGATCTAATACTAGATTATTAATACTTAATATAATCTTTAGGCTAATATATTTTTAGATTTTATATATTATAGCTAAAATATAAATATATTCTAGCTATAAGGTTTAGTTTTTAGCCTTTTTTAGCTTAAAAAGAAAGTCTAAAAATACTTTTATATTATTTATATCTATTATATTAGTAGCTAAAAGTATACTAAGTACTTAATAGGTAAATTACTTTAGATTATATAAATCACTTAAATTAGAATTTATAAGCCTTAAGAGTAATTACTTAGCTAAGAGAGGAATTAGTTACTTATAAGTCTTTTCCTAATATTAAAAATAATACTAGATTAATACTAAAAGCTAGAATTTACTTAAAAAGTTACTACTAGGCTTATAACTATTAATATAACTATATATATTATATAACTATACTAAGCTAGGAAAAGAGGCAGAATAGTAAGTCCCTAAGGGGATTACTATTATCACTAGATGCCTAGCATCTAAGGCAGAAATATAGACAGTGCCCGATAGCGGGCCTGACTAGTGGTCCTACCACCAACAGTATCTGCTCCAGGCCTCGGGTGACAGGGAGGAATTCGGCCAGGGCAGAATGGCCCACAAGGTGACGATCTTGACGCTATCAACCAGCCTGTCCATCACAGTTGCTGGGTACAGGGCTGGCGCAGCATGGGGCGTACGCCCACTTACCGGCTCTGCCTGGTTCGACTCAAAGCCCGCCTTCTACGTCTTTGGCTTTACACTGGAAATATTCATTTTGGCTTTGTTTGTTACAACTCGGATCGACAGAAGATTCTACATCCCAGACGCATGCAAGCAACCTGGTGACTACTCTCAAGGAGTTCTGAAAAGTTCTACAGATGGGGAGAGCAAGAGCCAGGATATCCAAAGTAACCAAGGATTTGTTGTTTAGTGGTGGACGGCGAGGCATGCATCTAGAAGTGTATGATAGAGCAAATGTAGGGAGGCAAGTATCGTGGGCAGTACACCTCCCCGCTAATGATGATTCTGCATACAAGATGCTACCCGTGAGTCATAAGCATACAACCCAGCGTGATTCGTTAAAACGCAAGATGCATGCATTATCCTTTAAACATCAACTCCTGCTGCAAGCAGAGCTAAGATTTCGTCTATTCAGCTTTGAGCACCCGTTACGCGGTCGGATAGCGACGCTACGCAGTCGGATAGCAACGCTGTACTGTTGTTCTGGCAGCTCGCAAGGGATAACAACGCTTCTGAGACATTGTTGTACTGATTTACAATCGAAGTCTTGAATTTCTTCAGCGTGCCTCGTCGAGAATTGTGTGCAGTAACGGGAAATGAACATCTTGCACAGACGTAGCCTGACTCAAGTCAGCGGGTCCAAGTGACCTCCAACTCCATAGCAGGACATATCTCTAGGAATCTGTCACTTTATGGGTTGATAGCCAGGAGCAGCAGATCATACTGTCAGGATACATAGAGACTTGCGGTGTGGCACACGGTTGTAGGTTAGTCACGGTAAATAAAGTGAGCGCCATCTGCGGCCCGTGCAATGTTTCAAAACACTCAGTGGCATACAGTGTAGCTCGAAACAATTAAATATCTAGAACTTGATCTAGGCGGTCCAATAAAGCCTACGCCAAACACTCTGCTAAGCTGTAACATCCTCACCTGTATAAAATAAAGGTTAAGGTAAATCATGCCCCACTAAGAACAGGAAGCTGATCGACCTGTACTAAAACGGGACTCTTTGAGTTGCACAGTACAGCTTGCCCCTTCACCTACTATTTACAGTTTAACAAATAGCAACCATCTGAACACAGGGCGGCCGCTAGGAACAGGGAACTATGCATAACTATACCAGATCAAGGCACACGCAAGGGATAATTATCCATATAAGCCCCTTCTCACCGTGTCTATTCCTCCAACGAGAACTTCATCGACCAACGACTCAAACCTCCGAGACACCAAGCTATATCGACCAAGCCATCACAGGAAGACGAAAGCCGACATGAGCCAACCAGTTCTAGAAGCGATCCCGCCAGAAGAAGAACCTGCGCATGGCTCTCAGCTACTCGTTCCAGATAGCAGCTATGCACTCACACTATTGATAGGCTGTCTTTTTCTCATAGCCTTGAAAGTGTATGCCCTTCTTGTCGGGCACGAATGTCAGCGAAAGGATTACTTTCGACGATCCGCTGAGGTTTCCATCCTTGTATCTCTCACAGTTCTCTGTATAGCTCTCATTTTCTTTGCCTAGGCACTGTATGAGGTAGGCTATCTTTTCTGAGACAGATGATGAGGTAGGGCGGTAGTCAGCGTATGATTGCTTGCTAGTCGAGGGTAGAGGGTCACATAGTGTCGTAGTGAATGGCTTTTCTGAAATGGCCTTCTGGATCCTATTTCAAGGGCTGTCAAGGGAGATAGTCTGAGTAAAGGCGAAGATACTGTGACAAAAAGACTCACTTGCCTCATGTGCCCTATTTACATGAATTGTTTATCATCATGTGAACATCATCCCAGTCCCGGTGCAATTCTAGCTCTGTTCAAGGCACTGTGCAGTCTCTCCACTGTCCTGCAAGCATTTTTTTGCCATGACAGATTGACTTTCATCTTCGGGAACACCCTAATGAATTCGGTGCAGCCGGTGTTGACAGCAATGTCCAACAGCCAACGCTGTGAGAATGAATTTCTCAACGGCAACCGTCGAAATTCCAAGAAATACCAATTCTTGCACTACTCTCTCATTGGCCTGATAAGCAGGTCTTGCTAACGGAGGGTCGCGACATGAGTCTGCTTACGTGAGTTTGGACCCCAAAGTCCCAAACCACATGCATGAGCCAGCCTCGTGGTGATGTTTGAGGCATTTTCGGCCTCAACAACACAAAGTCGGCTCATATTCTGCGTCTCTCGTCGGTCGTGACGAACCCCGCGGTGCAGGTTTCAATGGATATCTTTACCACGACTATAGAGGCGATTAAGCTGGCTGCGTTGCTGGTCAAGCAGACAAAAACAGCGATCAAAACAGAGAAAACAGTCCAGCTCCTGGTATGTCTCATCCAGCCTAGCTCATAGGCAGTCAGCACGGCAACTGAGTCAACAACGCGATGCGAGCTGTGGATTTGGTGCTGACACGTGGATTATCAGTTTACAACGTTGGACGAATCGCGGGAACGGATCGAGGATATCAAACGCTTATTCTCTCTACTGTCTCCCAACGAAGACATCCAGTCTTTGGTGAACCGAACTAATACCAAAATCCCCGAGATCCTCGATGAATACGATAGCATCGTGGCTGCTCTCCAAGAATACTTCAGGGACAAGAAACTCAAGAGTTCACTTCAACGAGGGTTTGATCGGAGTTGGAAAGGCCTCAAGTGGGTTCTTGACGAGTCATGGATCAACGGTCGCATAGATGAGCTCCACAATCAGAATGGGAGACTAGATGAGTGTGTTGGTTGTGTTTCTTGTTTCCCTCACGTTGCTGACACTCCTGGAGAGCACTGGTGGTATTCAATGCGTACCAGGGCCTAGGAACTGCAGAGGCACAACAACATGTTCTCGAGAGCCTGAAGAAGATCGAGAATGGAATCGATGCAACGCATTTTATCCAGGCTGTTGAAAAACTGCCGATTCAACTGGAACCTTCGACAGGAGAGAAACTCGACAACTTAAAGGACAGCCCGCCTAGTTGGATTCTCGATGAAGAGGCCTTTCGCACCTGGCAGGAAACCCCTTTGAGCGACAACACCCCATGGCTGTGGATCCTTGGAGAAGCTGGCGCCGGCAAGTCTCATCTGGCCACTTTTCTAGCTCAGCACCTCTTCAGTTGGGACCCGGATGACTTGGTGCCGACTAATGACGACAAAGAGAACCTCCGGAAGCCACCGGCGGTGGGAGTTGCGATTCACTACTGCTCATTCAAAGAAGAAGACACCCAGAACTCGGATCAGATCCTTTCGTGTCTATTGCGTCAGTTGTTGCACCAGCTGTGGGAAGTGGCTCCCCGCCAGGCCAGCAATCATGTCAAAGCAATCGAGCACCTCACGCAGCCAGCTCGGAGCTTCCAAGGAGGAGAATCTGCTTGTTCGGTGTTGGGGGCTGTGTCGCGGAGCTTCGACCGTGTCTACATCTTGATTGACGGTCTCGATGAGCTTCCAGAATCGGTCTACCGGGATATAATCCCTAAACTCCGCAAACTGAACTCTCCAGAAGCCCGAGTCATATTGACATCTCGGGAAGGTTTCCACCAACACGCGAAATACATGAAGGCCAACATCATCAATGCTGGCAACAACAGCACTTCCATGAGGAATTTTGTGCACAACAAGCTGAAGAGTATCTCCGCTGGAGACGAGTCAGTCATATTCATAGGATCTTCTGTTCTTTCCGAGAGACTGGACACCGACGACAAACTCGAAAGACTTGGTGACAGAATCATCGAAATCGCAAACCGAAACTTCCTCTGTGCTGATTTGCTCATCAAGCAATTCTACACCCTAGACCCGGAAGGTGTGGACGACGCTTTGGAAAACCTCACAAATGGCCTTGATGAGCTTATCAAAAGAGTCATGGAGCGCATAGGCAAGAACAAGACAGGCAGAGATACTCTTCTTTGGATCATTTACACTGTGGGGTCAGGACTCCAACTCACACAACTGCAACATGCACTCGCATTCTCGAGATACTCGAAAAATGTCGATCTTGTCAACTTCAGAAAGGACGCACTAATCAAGTCGACGTCCTACTTCCTAAACGTGGGCACCAGCTCAGACTACGTGTCCATTCACAAAGCTGTCAAAGACTACTGCACGAATCCTCGAAACACTGGCTCCCACTTTGAAAATCCTCAGGGTCTTATCGCCAAGACATGTCTGGGATGCATGGAAAAGTCTGGAGAGGATGCTGGAACACTAGACCAGTGGAAAATAGCTGTCGAGGCGTCCCCCTTTCTGGAGTACGCAGCCTCTAACTGGGGTTGGCACTTGAAGCAAGCAGACGAACGACTCCCGTCTGAGCCATTTCCAAACCTAGACGTGATGAAACTGCTTCAACGAGATCGATTTCTAGACGCGGCCACTATTGCCATTCAGCGGCAACTCAAGGAGCTGGGGTTTTGGAAAGACTCAATGTGGTACAAGCTGGATACCGAGACGCCTCCGCTATCCGCGTTGCACATCCTTGCTTTCTTTGACCTCCCTGTGACGGCTGAGAAATGGATCGCTCGAGGAAACGCTATAGAAGGGTTTGACAAGCCATCTTGGGACCAGGCAGAGTATACCCCCCTCCACATGGCATGCCGGTTGGGAAACGACGAGGTCGTCGAGATCTTGCTTGCTCGGGGTGCTGATCCAGCTAGGAAAAACGGCCCCAAAGAAGTCTCTCCATTCCTAGCTGCTGTAGGAGCCGGCCACGAGAAGGTAGTCGACCTTGTACTTGAGACTGCCTCGCACAGCCAGAAGCAGCGTATTCTGTCGACAGGAGACAGCGTAGGACGGCTTCCATTGATGGATGCTTGCGGCGACATCTGGCACCGCCGCGGGAATCTAAGGATTGTGCAACGAATCCTCAAATCCATGAAGTCAATGCCAAACAGGCATGAGATTCTCGTGAACACGTCTCGTCCCTCCAACCACACCGCACTCCACCAAGCCGCCGAGGCTAACGAGCCGGACATCATTAGCGCACTACTGAACTTCCCTGGTGGACGAGAGTTGCTAGAGCTACGGAACACAGCGAATTCTACACCCTTGATTGCAGCTGCGTGGGCTTGCTGGAATGGAGCATGGGGGTCAGTAGGACGACTCCTCGAGGCAGAGGCGGACGCGTCTGCTATAAACTTCGCCGGGGAGAGCGCCCTGCATGTCGCTGCGACTCACGAGGGGCACATGGACCTAGCCAGGACGGAAGGGTTCAAGCTTCTCCTAGAGAAGTCGGACCTTTTTTTGCGAGACAACCTGGGCCAGACCGCGCTCCATCTCACATGCCGACATGGTCGGCCGCACCATGTAGCAGCGATGCAGCCGTATCTGGAAAAGCATCGAGAACTCCTCTTCATCAAGGATAACGAGGGACGTACGCCTATCTCCTCCGCAGCCACACTTCCCGACAGTGAAGACAGATGGGATAGGACCTTCCAAGGGAAAATACGGTGTATTGAAGAGCTTATCCCAAGAATTGGCAATGATCTTTCGGCCGCAGATGCGGAGAAACTGCTTAATGTACTGCAACAACACTCTCAGGCCGGACCTTTGAAGCTACTGCTACGGAATTCAGACAAAGCTAGAGAGCTGTATACAGAACTGCAGTTGGAGGATCAGGATATCCTACCCGAGCTCACGAGATTGGGATTGTATCCGACTACAAAGGATCTGATTGACCATCGCGTTGACGCTGAAAGCAATAGCGGTGCTGCTGATGATGGCATGCTAAGTTGGTGCGCAGAGACATGTAACTCCGAAGTGGTGGAAGCGCTTTGGGCTCGTGATCCAAAGATCCTGATGCCCTCAGCGACAAACCAGAATATCCTGGATCTTTTGTCTGCTCGGAACCCCGTCAGAAAATTGTGGACTCAGAAACAGCTGGTCCCAAGTTACGATACCATCCCGAAAGAGGTCGAATGTCTTTACTCAGAGAGACGCGGCACTGCCGTGGTGGTAGGCGATGAAGCCACAGGAATGAGCTTTCGATTTTCAGGGACATTCCTGGGCGTCCACTCTGGGATATATCTGGAGTCTGAACCGATTCCAGCGACCGCAAAGAGTAGGTTGCGATGTTTCCACCCCTCAAAAGCCTATTACCCTTGATGCGTTGATTGAGAGAGCTTTCAAGGAGCGACTTTTGTTTCCTAACAAACCATCTTTATAGTACCCATGTCAAGGATACGCGTGTCAATTTCTGGAAGGGACCAAGGGTGGTCAGATCACACCAGGCAGTATCCGTGGGACAAAGGGACGTTTAACTGCAGCGAAACGTGGTTCCAAATTGCCATTAAAAGAGGTTTGAGCTTTCTGCAAACTCTCAAGAGTTCTCAAACTAACATTACGCTATAGACGGGAACATCTTGAAAGAGGTTCAGATGACGAAGAACCTGCTCAACGTCGGAGACTGGTCAACCTACAACATCAACTGGGCTGTGGATTCAGGGCAGAGCCAGTCTCAACCAGCGGAAGCGGAGTCTTTCATCAACGCTTTGCGACGGGGTGATCGGCTTTGTATCATCCCTAAGGCTCACTACCCGGGATGGGAATGCTGGATTCAGGACGCATCGATCCGAGTTTACTACGAAGATTAGTTGTGGTAGCGTTCAGGTTGTCTAGTCTCTTGGGCTGTGATTTCTTAACAGAAGCCAAACACAAGCAGGCTGTGTACCATTTTGAATCGTTTATGGTAGAAGCGGCTCTTCAATGTACCTTTCCAACATTAGTCGATGTAGTTCCAATAATTTTTACTGCTTCTTTCAAAGTAGCCCAGTTTTTAGTAACTAACTTGAGAAATAACGAGTCGCTCTACCATTGACATAGCTACTTACTTCATATTCAGGCTATCTAACATATACTAATAAGTACGGGATCTCATACAAGTCCTAATTAGGCTGTAGATCCTTGGTCTCCATGCTGCAGAGTATTCAGTCTCCCCCGGATCTGTTTCAGCATTCTACCTGATCAGCCATACGGAAAAACTGACAACAGTAGAACCAAGCCAACAAGAGGCAGTGCTGCAGAAAAATAGACCCAGAAACGCTCATGGCCCGGAGAGTATGGATCTGACATGCTAAAGAGGCTCGCAACCCAGGCTAGAGGCACAAATACTAGTGCGATGTAGGTCAAGCGCTTGACATTGACTGCCTCGAGGATAGATCGCCGCGATTCGAGCAGCTGCACCATCGATGTTGCCACTGTGACCATTGACTCTAAAGATTGGTTCTAGTCCTGTAACTGTTGTTGCAGATACTTGATATCCTCAAGAACCAGCTCCCAGAGTACTCGGTCATCTTCGTGCTGCTCCCAATGGTTGATGAACTCGGCAAGGAGAGCAAGCTTATGTCGACTCTGCTTGCTGCGGCGTCTCCAGTTCTGGAGATCGACTATGTCATTGTCGTGGAATCGACTTGTGATATCTCGAAGGGAGTACTCATAGTACTTGGAGTACCGGCTGACCAAATGCGTGTAGATATTCCATTTGGCGAGGGCAATGCGGATTGGGTGATAACCTAGACTCAAGATGGTAGGCAAGGCAGTTCGAAACCCAGGAGGTGTCTGGCTCTGAAAATAGTGCACCAAGCTGCCGAGATTTGAACCCTTAGTCCATCCTGCGTTATCTTTGCCAAGCGTAAAAGAAGAGGACGACTGGGAGGGTACGAAGTCCTCAAATCCACCATGCAAAGCATGAGCTTGGTATGTTTTCTGTCCTTTCGTGCCAAGGCCTTCATCTACAGAACTGATTTGGCGATCAACCAGGATTAGACCTATGAACATCAGACTGGACTCCGCACATGTTGAAGGCAAGCACCTTAACACGGATCTCTTAAAAGGACCTTTGCTGAAAGCATCTGGCCTGAATTGGAAGAAGACTACAGCAAGATGGTCACTGAATTGATCAATTATTGCGAGCGGCAGCTGCGCGAGAAAACATCCTCGCCAAAGTTGAAGGCAGGACGAAGGCCCTAGACTCAGTTGAGAAGTCCATGAAGCGCCGCGAGCTACATCGACTTTAATCCTAAAATAATCAGTACAAGAGTCTCCACGACATATCAAACGACGTGCATGACCTTGCGGACATCCCAATTGTGGTGGACTACCCATCAGACATTGCCGCGACCAATCAGTTCATAACAGACAGCTTTCAACGAATGAAGGAGCCCAACGTCTTTTCTTCAGATCGCCAAGTTGCTGATCAATGGAAAGCATGGTTCGGAGCATATGAAAGCTGGAAACTTCACGTGGCAATCAAGCCCGAAATGGACGACGTGCTTTGACCATATTGCGACATCACATTCGAATTCCAACTCACAAGCCTTCCAGAGAGCCTCTACAACAGACTCGCTCATCCCTTGCTATACAAGAGATCCTCTAAGAGCATCACTCGAAAAGACGAAATGGTGGTCGACATGTCACATGGGCTTGCTCTGTGCTATTCTATTTTTCTCTTGTATATGCAGGACAAGTTGGAACGATCTCCGGACGCTGAAATACACCAACCGGAGCTACGTGGGGATATGAGAAAGGCCGCTCAAGCACCCGGAGCTCAGCAATCGGACAATGATCTAGATGCTTTAGCGGAGATGACGCCTGACATTTGCATGGCACCAGACGTCCAAACACAACCCCATATTCATGGCGATAAGTCTTCTAACTTGAGAAGACGATCATCTTTTGGAAAAACTCTTCCAGTTGAGGCGCTCTTGAGTTCACTACACACCGAACCACCAGAATGTCGCTCTGCACAGGATATTTACGAATGGGTAACTGGAAAGCTGGAGTACGTCAACTCCCACTTTCCTATGGATCCTCAGATGCTGATAAATTTCTAGGACAGCAGTTCATGATGCCAGCCGACTCCCAATCGAACTTCCCACGGTTGACGATGCTCGCTACAACAGCGAAGACGTTCAGGGCAGTGCCAAATGTCATGAGGGTGCCAGGACTGGCGTACGGTCCCGAATAATGTCATGGACCGATGACAAAATAGCTGAGACAATACTCTGGCTTCACGCTCCTGCTGGTACTGGAAAATCGACGCTGGCACGTAGTCTGGTGGACGACTTTCGTGACAAACAGACGTTGGCCGCCGGCTACTTCTTCAAGCGAGGCGATGATGAGCGAAACAAAACGAGCCGGATTTTTCCCACGATTGCCAGTCAGCTCATGGAAACTATTCCCGGTTTCGAACACAGCCTTCGAGAGTCTATCAAGACGCCGCATGGTGCTATCGAGGCGCAGTCTCTCGAAGATCAATTCAAGATGCTAATTCGAGATCCACTCTCGAATCTTCGATTTAAATCAAGAAGCTCCATCCACATCATTATCTTTGATGCATTAGATGAATGTATCCGACCTGAGCACATCCCTCGTCTTCTCAAGTTATTCGCGTCCCTTGGAAGCATGGACATTACGCGGCTGCGCGTACTCTTCACGAGCCGATTCGGTCCGCCAATTGTCGACGCCTTTGGAGACTTTGAACAGGCTGGCACTCAATACCGCACCCTTGCCCTTCATGAAGAGTTCTATCAGGAGACAAAGGCGGACATTGAACTTGTGCTGAAGACCAGTCTTGCAAGAATCAAGGAGAAAAGGAGCATCCGAAGAGAGCCCTGGCCAAGGCCTGATGAATTGGACGACGTCGTGAGCCAAGCCACGACACCATCGCCACTGTTCATTTACGTGACGACTTTTCTCCGCTTTGTCGACACTCCAAGAGGTCGAAGGAGCCCAACGAGGCAATTTGAAACTTGGTTAAAACAATCTCGCATGAACATGTCCCCCCTCAATCGGATGTACACTATGATCCTGAACGAGATATCAGGCGGCGATGACGAAAGCTGTGATCCTTTGGATTCCGAAGACAAGTCTCAAATCTTGCGCATCTTGAGTTCCCTTGTCCTCCTCGCTGAGCCGCTACCAGTTGGAGCCTTGGCAACTCTGCTACAACTGGATGAAGATTCTGTCAATCACTGGTTAAGAAATCTTTACTCAGTTATTAGTATCCCTGAGGACAGTCAGGCTCCAATTGAAATCATCCACAAGTCTTTCAGCAATTTTCTGCTTGCAAGGGAGGTACCAGACGAGAGCTATTTCAAGGTCAATGTCCTGAAAACGCACTGCATGCTGACAGCGGGATGCGTAAACCGACTATCAACAGGGCTCTGCAAAGACATCCGTCAAGTGGGCGACCTAACCGTGTCCAAGGGGGATATATGGTATCGTTGTTTTAATATTGAAACGATCCCTGTCGACATTCAGTATGCATGTGTTTATTGGGCACATCATATGCTGGAATCCAAGAAGCACATAGACCAAGTTCAAGTATGCCAGGTTTTCCAAACGCATTTTCTTCATTGGTTGGAAGCGCTGGCTTTTTTGGGAAAACTGCCGCATGGAGGAACGGTAATCAGACAACTTCTAGCTCCGGTATGGATCCCAGCGGATATAGGTCGTCAACAAGCTAACACATCCAATCTCAGGGATTACTGCTACAGCTTACCACTCCCTTTATTGAGTTCCTTAGAGACGCCAAAAGGTTTCTTAGCGAACATGGACATATGATCGAAGAGTATCCCTTACAAGTGTATGGCGGCGCCTTATTATTCAGTCCCTCCGGGAGCATGGTGAGGGACCGTTTTTGGGACCAACGCCTGAAATGTATTAAGCAAGCAAATGGGTCTCCAACCAACTGGTCTCCTGTCGACTTACAGACTATCAATACGCGGGCCACTCCCACCCAGGCGGTCGCCATCTCATCGGACGGTCAGATCATGGCGGTGCTGAAGACTGACTACTTGCTCGAGAGCCAGGCCCTAGAGCTCTTGGATGTCGCAACCGGCATTTCTCAATTGAGTCTTGAGATTTATGACGATCCTTTAGCCCTGTCTTTCTCCGAGGGGAAAGAAAATGTGCTTTTGATTTCTGCACATGGATAATTGAAGCTCTGGAATACAGAAACAGGAAAGCTGAGAGACCAGTGCACACTTGCCCTTGGAGAGCGTAGTATCTTGGGTCCGCCGCTCTCTTACCAAGTCACGCTTTAGTCGCCACAGTGAGAGAATACCCCTAAAATAACATACTAGACCTTTGGAATTCCCAATCAGGCTCTCTTCAGTGTACAAAAACGCTTGAGCGAGATGTCCGGGCTGTCGCCCTCTCACCAGACGGCAAAACACTCGCATCGGCAGCAAAGACTAACTCCGGTGGCATGATACAGCTCTGGAACATTGAGAAATGGTTCTGTGTCAAAACCTTGGGAACACCAGGCTCTAGTAGCGAACTTTCTTTCTGGAACATTGTTCCTCTATTTTTCTCGCCCCAGGGCTCTCTACTTGCATGCGTAGGATACAATGGGCTCTGGTTTTGGGATCTAACAACAAACACCTGCCAGCACCTAAGCAACACCGAATGGGGTTCTGTTACTCATACTGCCGATTTTTTCCCCAGATGGCCATAGGTTGGCAGTAGCCTCTAGAAAAAGCGTGAGGATTTGGGATCTTCTGGCGTGGAAGAACCAGCACACCCTCAAGCAGGTATCTCAGTCGCACCAAAGTGCTGAGCTCATTACATGCAATCTGTTCGATCCTCCGCCCAACGTTCACCATCAACCCCTATCAGATCCATCAAAGATCAGCATCATTATCATTTCCCCGAATCAGAAAATCGTCGCAACGGCTTCGCCAACACATAATCTACTGATCGGGGACATTGAGGCGGGCAAGCTACTACATGATTTGGGACAAGGCAGCCTCGTTTACAAGATGGCGGCCTTTTCGCCTGAACAAAAGTCGTTCGCAGCGGTGACGAGAGACGAAGTGCAATTTTGGGAAATCGCAACGGGGAAAATGCAATGGTGTCATTACGAGACGTCAGCGGTGTTCCCTAAAATGTTCCGTGCAATCGCATTTTCACAAGATGGAGAGACGCTCGCAGTACAACTGGAAAAGGCCGTTTAACTCTACGAACTGACAGGGACTCTCCGATATGAAATCGATTACAGTCACTTGGTGGACTTTCCTGATTTCGGAATGATACAACCGTCGCCAGATGGGAAGAGTTTTAAGCTAACTTGTGGTGATGATGATGACGATGTGTTTCTTTGGAATATACAAGGACGAACTATAGAAGAGCCTAGCCGAATGCCTCAGGAGTGTGAGCTTTCTTTCGACCAAGGTTGGATTAGGTATGGTTGGGAGGAAATTATCCGGGTCCCGTTAAATCAACAGTCTAGGGCTTTTGCAAGCTCGGGCAATCGCGTTGTCATAGGACATATGGATGGAGAGTTTATTGTTCTCGATTTTGATCTTAGGTATCTAAATAATGTTTGAGACTTGAGATTTGTCGTTTCTCTTATTTTCAGTTTATGGGGTTTATCTCTACCGGCGAGTGGCAGAAATAACTGGTGGCCTCGTCTCTAGTTGTGATAGAGGCCAATGCGAATTTTTCCCTAGCTCCCATTAAACGTGCTTTTCTGAAATAACGACCTTGATGACTTTGCCTTGTGAATTAAAAGTACTACTTCGTCTTCTTCCCCTCTGCGTACGCCTTTAGCTCCTCTAGATATCACATCAGACTGGTTGAGCTGTTCTAGCACGCCCACAACGAAATTAAGAACGTAGGCAGCAGGTCTACTCATTGATTCCCATTGATGCACCTAGCAAGTCAGGACGTTTCCATCTATTGGCGGTATCACATGGGCTCGTTCTGCTGTTGTAGCCCACCAAAGCAACAGCTTACTCCAGCAGGCCGGCGTATATTTCCCAGAGCTGCGACTTAAATCGAGAATGTATTACATGACATTATAAAGTCTATCAGATACCGTTACAAAATGCACGTTCCGCATGATGCCTCGTACCTGTAATGACATTGAACACAGAAGCGGCTGACGCGTTGACCGTGGCGGAGCTGCTTGATGTAAGTTAGCTTATTTTAAGCTACGTGGTAGGCTTAGGGAATCAGATGCAACAAATGGAGAAAAGTTAACACCCAGCTTACTACAGCTATCATATTGCTCTCGTTAAACTGAATGGCTGCGCTATGGGGATGTGATTTTGGCCTACTAAAGTACATTAAGCTTACAGCACATGCCTGGGAAACGCTTTTGCCTTTTAAGGCCCTCGACCTTTTTCTATACCACAGCAACAATTCACAGACTTGTGAAACGTAACGTGCTTCATTAAAGTTCTAAATGCTTGACGTCATAGACTCGAATGTTGTAGCTCATAAGAGGGGAACGTCCCCAAGCCCGACAATTTGGGTACCGAAAGAAAATTCCCCAAGTCTATTCTACTCGATTTTGTTACTGCAATGACTACTTCATTCTCACTACTTGCCCTTCCCCGAATCATTCTTGTTTCTGAGTACATCCTAGGCGGCCTGCCTCGGTTGACAGCATGGCCGTTCAACTCTGTCCACGCCCGGATTAAGCGCAAGTCGCGACTTACGGCACCTTACCTCCACCCGATATTCCCCTTCAGTCGTCACGACCAAGTCAGATGGCACATGGGTTTCATCGGCGCCTTGATGCTTGGAGAAGCCCTGCTCCTCGCTCTTCCACAGACTCAACAGAGCCTTGCGAGCTTGTTTTTGAACTGGTTTCTCACCAGCGCGGGATGGTGGAGCCAGAGCAATGCTGGATTGCCGTACTGGCTTCCAATGGTGAATTTCTTCCTGGGGTCCATCGTCTGTATGGTCAAGGGGTTGTGAGACGTTGGCTGTATTTGTGCTGGAGTTCCAGAAAGACGGAGAATATGAAGAACAAGACTGGCAATAACACGAGGTTATCTAGAAATGTATCACATGTCTAGTTTCACTCTGCATCACCGTCAAGTTGGGCAGCTTGAACATGATCCGCGAAGGTGCATCTCATTACTTGTAACCCCAAGGAGTACAGGCGATTAGCAGTTTTCATGAAGAGCCCCGGAACAGCAAGCAGCGAGTCAAGTTGATGTTTGGGATGGGTAAAATTGATTGAGAGGACGTATGAGACTACTACGTCTTTTCCACGCACACTCGATCATCCAGTGATTCCGTGGTCATTTAAACTTGCCCGATTTACCCTTCACCCGCTGATACTTTGAAGGGCGTGCTGATAAGATGAACAGCCATGAAGAACTGGACCGATTCTCAGCCACAAGTAGTTAAGTATGGCCTGAAACGCTTCAAGTTTCAAAATAAGAGGGCATTGCGAGTGGTGATTTCTAGTCGGGAGCGGAAAAGGAGGCGGGGTAGGTCTCGACAGTGTCCGGCTCAGGGCGGAAACGGAGTCTCCGCTACTCCTCACTTCAATATTAAGTCAATATCCAGTGGCATCCGCAGGCCAGTAAAGTGATGGCTAGTACGAGTGGGAAGATACGCCAAGTCTTGGAAGGCCATTGATGAGTGAACTATGCTCTGGGTACCCGAATATGCCGTCAATCTCAGATAGGTGAACTTCAACTAAGTGACGTCGTAAACACCCGTTAGTTTACCAGCTGTGGCACGATGAACAACACATAAATATTGCCTGCCGCCCCCTAAGACTCGAGCTTCTTTAACGATAATGAAACATCATAATCGCAGCCTAGGAAACCGCTTTGGAAATCAACAGATGGAGGCTGCCAAGGTCTGCTACCCCTCTGAGAAGACGGAGATACCAGGCCCAAGATGTCCCACCAATCTATTTTCTACCTTCCCTGAGATCCCCAGATTTGACCCCCGGACGGCGCGGCAACTCAAGGCTATTGAAGCGAAAGTCGTATTGCTTGAAACCTTATGAAGCCCTCTCCCCAGCTTGATCGCCATTTGCAGGGCTCTTACGGGTGAGGTAGATACACGCCAAGAAAGAGGCACAGTGTCAACGGCTGCTAATTGCTCCGTAGCTTTACAAACACCGTGCGAACGCTTGACATGGGTGATGCAACTCCCTGTGACCCGAGGGCCGAGATCCACTCGGACGGTCGCCAGACACGATAAACATCTCGTCCACCATGCCTGTCGAATCGGCGGTATGCACGAAAGTGGCCTCTCTTGGCGAGACTCATAGTGCCTGTGCGACTTGGCAGTGGTATAAAGAGTGCATGCTAGCTCACGCTGTATTTAATGCGCAAGGTCCTTCTATAAGGCTAACCCCTCGGTAAATAATGCGCTTCTTTCAGGCTTCCACTCTTGTCGCTGCTGCGGCAATCGCAGCCGTTCAGGCAGTCAATCTCCCCCCAGGTGTACCCAGAGACGTCCTGGAGTTCCGTAACAAACATCCATATAGTCCTCCTAGTCACAGCCACCGCAAGACTGTCACAATACGCGCTTCCAGAGACGACGACGACGACATCTCGAAAGAGTTCGCCAAAGGGATCAAGAATGCAAACAAGGGAGGTACCTTGTATTTACCAAGGGGAAAGAAGTTTGTCATTGGAAAGGCGCTCGACTTGACCAACCTGAGGGATATCCATGTGCATCTAGACGGCGTGATCCACGTAAGACCACTCACGGAGCCCAGCCTCAATCTAAGAAGTTACTTACCGCAGTTGGTAGTTCACCAACGATGTAGAGTACTGGCAAGAGAACGCTTGGTACCACCCATTTCAGAAGTCCATCATGTTCTGGAAATGGGGAGGCAAAGACATCAAGATTTACGGCGAGGGCGTGATTGAGGGCCAAGGGTACGCACTGCTCGTCTCGCCCTTTGCGTGGCAAAGACTAATACGCAGCTACAGGCAGCGCTGGTGGAACGAGTTTGAGAACGGCACCGGATCGTAGGTCTCACTACTATTTCCTGTTCTGCTGATACCACACCATAAGAAGTCTAAGACCTTTTCTCCAGCATCCTCAACCCTGATAATAAATACTATCGCCCCATCCTTTTCTACGCCGAAAACACGACGAATCTGGAAATTTCCGGCATCCATCTAAAGGACTCTCCCTGCTGGAACAACTTCATCGTCGGCTCCAAAAACATCCGCTATACCGACGTCGTAGCCACTGCCCTGTCCAACAACGGCAGCGTCATCCCCAAGAACACGGATTTTATGAACACCATGAACACAAGCGGCGTCCACATTGAACGCGCTTGGGTCAATATTGACGATGACTGCTTCTCGCCTAAACCGAACAGCTCTGACCTCTACGTCAACACTATGTACTGCAACGGTACTCACGGACAGGTAAGATGGACTGTCTATACACGTGAATCTTAGCCTCGAGAAAGCATTAACATGTTTTATAGTCGATGGGATCACTTGGGCAGTACGAGGGAGAGGTCTCCAACATTCACGACGTGCATATTGAGAATGTCTGGATGATGAACGGGGACGTGAGTTCCTGCAATTGTAGCTGCTTACGGGCAAACCAAAAGTTAGTCTAACTGTTGTTTAGTACTCCGGCGCTCGTATCAAGACTTGGGCTGGCCCTGACATTGGCACTGGATTTATCGACAATGTCACCTTTAAGTAAGCTTCCCTGCGTTGCCCATCGAAGCCTAACCTTTCCTAGGAATTTCTGGATCGCCCGCATGGACTACGGAATCATCCTCGATTCGTGCTACTTTAACAAATCCACCGATGAATGCAAGCAATACCCGTCCGGCATGCAAATCACAAACATCCGCTTCGAGAACTTCACGGGGCACACGTCAGGCGTGTACGGAAACGCTGTTGCCCGCCTCTCCTGCTCCACGAGCGACAGTGCCATCTGCGAGAACATCGTCATCAAGGACTTCAACGTCAAGTCTCCCTGCGGCGGGGACCCGGTCATCATCTGCGACGGCATTGGTGGCGACGTCGGTGTTGACTGTGTCTCTTACGATAGTCTCGAGGCCAAAGCCGCACTGCAGAGGAAGTGCCAAACGCCTATTGCGGAGATTGACCTTGATCCTTGGGGCAGTGGGCAGGTTGAGACGAAATTCGACGCTTATCATCCTCTTTCGTATTATCCGGAGGACGATGAGGGGATGGTGTGAAAGCCAGCATAGTCAAAAGAAGGAAGCGGGGGGGTTGCAACTGCACTTGGTCGGCCTCAACGTGGGTGTATGAAGTTGAAGCTGTACTTTATCACTAAACGCTTGTCACACAGGTGGTTGAAGAAGGTATCGACGCCTATCTTAGGTAACAGGCCATCCGCATGCATCTGTGGAGCCCATTCCTTTGAAACTCATCCAGTACACGTTTCGGTCATTTCAAAGCATTGATAAGAGATATGCAGAGTGACAGTAGAGAGCACCATATTCGCAGAACCGTCCTCGCAAGCAACCCTACCAAAACGACAGCCAGTCCGAATGTAGTCAAGATCGTGTCATCACGCCATTTTGGATGAAATGTATTTGCTTACATTTTATGTTGCAATCGGTTTCGCATATCCCACCTCCGTTGAGAACCAATGAGACGCAATGTGAAGCTGGGTTACTCATCCGGTGGGATGATGACGAGATTGATCGTTATTGGGGTCATGATGATGCGGGGATCACGCCCTATATAACCGTCGGACGTCCCTCTGAGAATAACAATCAAGTCCGAGCTTTCCATTCAACAGATCATCACATCCAGTACGACCCATTCAACAGATCATCTCATTCCGTACATCATGGTTCCAGCACCGATTGACCCCGCCATCAAGGACGTGGCTGAACCCAGGAAAGACTCCATCAAGCTCCCACAGCCTGCTCGCGAGCGGCTTGAAAAGGCTGGAGTAGACTTGTCCCAAGGCTACCCTTATCGTCCCGCACGCCCCTTGTACCTCCAAGACGTTTACAAGATCCGCGACCAGCCACGAGACCATGTCGATGCCGGAGCGCGAGCAGACAAGTCCAAGAAGTCGCTTCTGTCTGCGGCGACAAAGGTCACCGACTTGACTGGTCATATAGGGACTGAGATTGAGGGCTTGCAGCTGAAGGACCTCACCAATTCGCAGCGTGACGAGCTTGCCCTGCTGATTGCCGAGCGAAGCGTCGTCTTTTTCAGAAACCAGGACCTCACCCCTCAGCAACAGAGAGAGCTCGGTGAATGGTACGGAGAAGTCGAAGTTCATGTAAGTGCTCCTAGCTTTCTGGTGTCTTGCGCAGTCCACTGCGGCAGTTAACTAACGCCGCTCCCAAAGCCCCAAGTCCCTCAAGTCCCTGGAGTTGCTGGCGTCACCGTGATCTGGCCGGACCTCCAAGCAACAGAACGTCCTGCCACCTTCCGCCAACCCGGCGGTGCGTCAAGATGGCACACAGACCTCGTCCACGAGCGCCAGCCTGCTGGGATCACGCATCTGCACAACGACACGGTCCCGTCCGTCGGTGGCGACACGCTGTGGGCGAGCGGCTATGGCGCCTATGAGAAGCTTTCGCCCGAGTTCCGCAAGATCATCGACGGCCGCTTGGCCGTGTACCGATCTGCGCACCCTTACTTGGACCACGACAACCCGGAGGCTGGCCCCAAGTTCATCGAGCGAACCCATCCGCTGGTTCGCGTCCATCCCGCGACGGGCTGGAAGGCTCTGTGGGTTAACAGAGCCATGACGGATCGGATCGTGGGGCTGGACAAGGCAGAGAGCGATCTCATCCTGGGCTACTTGTTTGATGTTTATGAGACAAACGTCGACATTCAAGTGCGGTGGCGATGGACTCCCCGAACTTCCGTTCTTTGGGACAACCGGTACGTGACAGTTTCTTCACACCAATGCCGTTTCCATTATTCTAACAGTTCCCAGCATCACTATCCACAACGCCAGCTGGGACTACAGCGGCAAAGAGCCGCGACACGGAACCAGGGTGACATCCTTGGCCGAGAAGCCTTACTTCGAAGCGGCCGCGCCCACCCGGCGACAGGCCTTGGGATTGCTGGGTGAAAGTGAAAAAGAGGAACTCAAGGCGGCAAACTGACTTCAATGCTGAGTGACTATAAGTATGGACTTTGGAGCTGTGTATCCCAGGAGCGCTCAGTAATCTTCAAATGAGTCTTGGCAGGGTTCAGTCCATAATTCATCACTAATTGCGTATTCTTGAAGGATGTTTATGCACAGGCAGACTGAGCGAATATGTAGACCTCACAGTGAGTGTATAAATATGCGAGCTTAAACAAATAAGACCTCATCCGGGCCAAGGCACGAAGGTTCGTTTCGCCAGATCCCTAGCTACGAGGACACTCCAGAAAATTACCGCGCTGTCAAAGCTCTTGATGAGTTCCGCGCCGTATAAGTAATTGTAGGATTGGATTTTGGGACGCAGAGTCTCTGGCACCTAGCTTAGCTTCCCCTGATGAAGGAAGCGGCTACCAGACCTTATCTTAAGATCCAATTCGACTTGGGTCTCAATGTCCAAGGGCCCCCCGGTATCTAAAACAGACAGTCCGTGACAAGATGCCGCCAGCAGTCAATACTCACTAGTGGGTATGCGCCCCTCAGTCCACATCGTCATCATCATGTTCACTGGGCGGTGCCAGACCAATGTTCCTTGACCATCTTCCATAGTTGGCTGAAGTCACATGCTCCCGTCATCGGAGTCTTCATTAAGACCGTCCTACAGCAAGGAAACTTTGACAACTCCTCCCATGCATGGTGACGCATACTGGGTGATAGTACCTTGTAAGGACAAGTCTACATAGTATCCAATTTCACGTAAAAGAGCACATGGGATATTCTTTTGTGCTTCCCAAGTTCCTCTGAATGTGGGCATTATCGAAGCAGAAGGCTCATCTAATGGCAACGGTAATTGATGACTCTATATCGCTCTTGACAGCTTCTGACATCCTCATCCCATGGAATCTGCGTCTGTTGCCGCCAAGAATGCTTGTAGTGTTAGCAATACCTGTAGCAGCAACGATGCTGCTATTACCGGGATTGCCTGGAGGGAGCCTTTAAAGCAGTTTGGCGGGGTCAACCGCGCCGTAGGCCCATTGCAGTTATTTCATCATGAATGTGGAGATAGAGTTCGCCATGAAGGCGCTCGTGTTTTTTTGTTGGAATTGTTATGATGAGCAACTTGCGTTCAGGAAGGAAGCGTTTGAAGTGGAACTTTCGGTGGCTTTGCGATCTTGCTTCATTAAGAATGTCAAAGTCTTCTACAGAGACACCTGAACTGTTTAGTACTTGATATAAATTACCCAGTCTACACATACCATGAACAAGGAGAGCATCTCTGGCGGTATTGTCAATATCTTTGAAGAGATTCTTCGCACTTGAGAAGTAGACTGTTGGTGTCGCGTCGGTTGTCACATCAGTTCCTGGCGTGGAAATGATCGCCAGCGAGATGCTGGATGGGCGTCTCGAACTGGATGCAATACTGGCATCTATTTCCCAAAATGCTGGATCGTACGTACTTGGTCGCAGAAGGCGCCGTCGTCGCTGAGGAAGCACACCGAATAGTCCCTTCATCTCATGGTGTATGTCTTCAAACCCAAAACGTTGCATGATCTTGTGATAATAGGACGCCCGCTGGCACAAAGTCTCCTTCCATGGAGACTGGCCGACACCACATGGATCGCCCTCGCTCGCGCTGTAGGCTTGGTTTGAGGCTATTAGAGTTTGGGTGTGCGGGATGGGAGGTGCTCGCTTGCGATGCCTGTAAAGTAGCTTCGATGAGCCGAGGGGAACCTGATGGGAATTGGACTGAATTGACTATCTCAATAACTTGCTCCCCAACTTCTTGATAGCTCTACTCTTACATCCAACTCGTGTCATGGCTGCCATTGAGAGAGTTATCCACACATTACTATTTTCACTGACAACAGTTCACAACACCAACAAATCTCACTGTAGTGACTACGCTATTTGTTCAATCCATTTAATGTCGGGTCTTGATTGACCAGGCCGTCCCAGGCACGAGTCAGAGCTGCCATTATCCATAGAGACGAGGAAAATCTCCGCAAAGATGCCTGTCCAGCCCACACAATCTGTAACGCTTAGGAACATTCTGTCGCTGTGGGTCTCCGAAATGGTTTCGCCCAGGAACGCGGAACTAAGGCTACTTGCACGTATATAATTCAGGCTATCGTTTCCTCAGTGAGCGTAGAGATATTATAACCCAGCGTCCAATTACAGGACAACGAACGCGTGGCTGTTGGCGGTCAGTTCCGGCGTGAACGGAACCGGGCCGTCCCGTTTTAATCCATAATTGATGGTCTAGACCTAGCGCTCTTAGCCAGATTCGTCCCATGCAGCTAGCCACTATTGCAGTCCATAGCCAATAGTTCATGAGTCTTATCATCATGCAGGAATGGGCTTGCGTCAGCAATAGTTCGTGATGAAAACCAGCTAACCAGACTAGGACATATGGCTGAACGCCCTGGGTTCTTTGACTGGGTGCTTTGACGATCCTGTTGGCTGCGCGGGGCTCACACTAACGCACACCTCGTATGTATCACATTCTCGCCTGTCCTCAGCTGGGTTCAACAAAGCCAAAAGGCTCATTAGGCGCCTGTAATCAGCATTCATGTTTCACCTCAGCCCTCACAATGATACACATCTGTTCAGGCTATCTTTCAGCTACCCACATCTTGCCAGACTATTGCGCTTTAGCTGGCCTTGGCTCGCCACTCTCGTGACGTCTGTTTCTGCCAAAGGCTTGATAACAGGATACAGATGTATATTTAAAAGGTCTGGTATGCCATCGCAAGAAGAGCACATCCAGCTTCCACAAACATCATCCAATCACAAGAGTTCAGCATATTCAATCATCATTACTGTTGTCATGGCTAGTACAGGAACCTACGGCATCAAGGGCCTCCCCCGACCTGCCAACGCAACCACAAAGACCAAGGAAATCCCCTACGTTGAGAACCTCCCGGTCCGCTTTGAGATCTCTGCGTTTGCGAGCTCCAAGGATAAGGAAGTCAGGAAGCAGTGGACGCTCTTCGTTCTTGCCTTGGAGAGGTTCAAGAACAAGACCGTCGAGGACAAGCTTTCTTACTTCCAGGTCGCCGGTATCGTGAGTACCCTTGAGAACACATCTTGCGCTTTCGACTGACTTCTTTTCAAAGCATGGCTATCCTGAGGTTTCTTGGGACCATGCACCACCGCCGAAGAAGGGCCCTGACCCTGACGAGGAGCTGCCCCCCGGCGCGCAGCCTTACGGCGGTTACTGCAACCACAACGGGCTGAACTTCCCGACTTGGCACCGGCCTTATATGGCGCTCTTTGAGGTAGGCTTCCTCTAGTCATCCTTTACCCGACCATACTGATAAGCGAAGCAATGCATCTGGGACAACATGAAGGACGTCATCGCCCACTGGGTGAACAACCACGGTCTCCCCGTGGCTGAGGGCGAGAGCTGGTACGCCGCCGCAGACAACTGGCGCATGCCATACTGGGACTGGGCTCGCCAGCAGAGCTACACCGAAGACTTTGCCTATCCCAAGATCCTCGTGCAGGGTCCTGTCCGGATCTACCCGCCGGCGGCTGTGAAGGAATACTACCCTCCCAGTGGACTCTATGCCAATCCATTTTGGGGCTTCGAAAACCCCGAGAAGGATGAGAATGGCGATCCCCTACCGTTCGGTAAGATGCCGGAGGGAAAGACGGATTTCAACATCAAGGACGATCCGGTTCTCCACGAGGAGGCGCCCCCGCAGAATGACAAGGACAAGAATCAATGGATTCCAGTAAGTGATTGAAGAACTGCTTGTCCGGCTGTGTACTTACAGATATATAGTGGAGTCAGGCCTCGGGGACCAGCAGATATGGCCTGTTCGTCAGCAAGGACGGTAAAGAGTTCAGGGGTCTCGAGGGCGTCAACAATCCTTGGCAAGCCAACGACAACCTTTCGACTATGAAACAAGACGACAGATGGTACACGCTGAAGAGGGCCAAGGACAAGGGCATCAAGTGGAACCCCGGAACCCTCGCAGATGCCATCAATCGCATGTACTCAGACGACTACAACAAGACCTGGGGACAGTTTGCCTCGACAAAATGGTTTAACGAGGGACACGAGGACCTGCATACCGGCTATTTGTCGCTGGAATATATCCACAACAACGTTCACGTAAGTTGCGGTACCTTCAAAGCTTTCGGGAAAATGGTCTAATCACGGTCTTAGAACATCACCGGAGGCTCCAGCTGGGGCGACGGCGTTGGCCACATGAGTGACGTGCCTGTTGCAGCCTTTGATCCCATTTTCTGGCTCCATCACACGTAAGGATCTACCCTCGGTTGGCTTGGGGCTCAATGTCTAACGATAAGCTAGCCAAATCGACCGCCTCTTGGCCATCTGGCAGTCTCTCAACTGGAAGCTGTGGTGGGACGAGAATGAGCCAGGCAGCGGTAACATTACCGATGATCAGCCCGACGACCCCCTAGAGCCGTTCCACGACAAGGACAACGGAGACCCCAAAGTAGACGTCTGGACGGCAACCAAGTGCCGGGATTGGACTCAGTTCAGCTACCAGTACGACGATTTGATGGAATTGTCCCGAAGTGCTCTTCTCGAGGATGGAACCCTGAACGAGGAGAAGTTCAAGCAGGATCTCAGGGCCTACATCAACGCTACCTACCCGAGCACCGGGCACCTCGTCCAAGCAATCCGTGCTAGCCACGACGTCGAGACTCCCGTGGGTCTGACGCCCAAAGTCAAGGACGCGGGGAAATCGTGGAACGACTACATCATCAACGTGGTCTATGATCGCTACGCTCTCGGAGGCCGCTCTTACGCCATCGAGTTCTTCCTCGGTGGGCAGAATAACAAGGAGGGGACGCACTGGGAGCAGCAGAACTACGTCGGACAGGTTTACACCTTTGGCGGCGGCGTGCGCAGCTTGGAAGGCTCCTGTGCCAACTGCAAGACTCAAGCCGACGCCGGTGTGCTCTCTTGTGCGCAGGTGCCTCTGACAATCCAGCTCCTGCATCACATCATCGACGACGTCACCGACCATCCGATCGACGACTTCACGCAGGTCGAGGCATACTTGGCCCTGCACCTCAACTGGAGATATGTCGGCTTCGGAGGCGCGGTGCAGGAACCAGAGAAGTTCCCCAGCACTACAGTCAAGGTCTTCCGCGGCATCGGACAGCCTCTGCTGGAAGCACCTGTCCCTGTCGTCGGTGCTGATTCTGTGCAGGTATACTCCCTCCAGGCAGATGCGGCCGAGGCACACAAGGTTGCCCTGCCGCCTGTGTATAAGGGGTATGTCGCGCTTCCTGCGGTCACTGATGGCAAGCGCGGCTTGAAGGTTTAGATGGATGGTCGAAGGGGAGGCTTGGTACTGACCTAGAAGTGAGGTGCTGTGTGTTGTTGTGAACGTTTTCGCGGTTTGAGCTTAGGGGCTTACTGCGAGGTGACAAGGAACAAGACTAGGATTAGATGCTACAGACATTTACATTCAACATTCAGGTTGTTGACTCAGCTCACGGAGTGTATTTCTCGATAACTTCTATATAAAGGTTCAAAGGGAGCATTTGTGTGTACTGCGTTCACGGAGATCATTGAAGGAGGGCAATATCGGCTGGTCTGACTTCCTCCGTAGCAGAAATTTCAAAACTCCCCTGACCTTGACCCACGCATAATTCCAGTGTTGGATGTCCTCACCTTACCTACCTTTACAAGTTGATCGTCCTCACTTTACGATTAAGCCGGGTATCCTCCGCAGGTGGCTGGGTTTTGTGCTCGCGGAAGCCACCTCGAACTTTTCCATGGTATTTCGGGCTTGGAAAACAGACAACGACGGACCGTGCTTCGCTCAGTCCACACAAAGACTGCACAAACGCGTTCATTTGGGCGGACAGGATATTATTTAGTATGTACCTTGAAGATGTTATGACTTAAAGTTGCTCCGAATGGAGACTGGCATCGAGCAGTACATAGAGCCTCTCGACATCTCAACTCATGGAAACGGGAATAGAACGTTTACATTGGTAGGGGTTTATCTGCTTCTTCGGAAAGTCGCTTCTGGTGAGGACTAGCAGGGTACATCTTCCAACGGCGAATTATACCAGTCCCTTACCCTAGCAATAGATCTCGCTCGAAGGTCAGCACTTGATTGAGCTGCTTCAAGACTTCAATATTAGTGGACCCTAGACTTACATTGTTTCCTACGCTTACGCTCTCGCCATGCAGTATGAAGCCCCATGTCCATGTTCTGTATCACAGGCTGCTTTTTCGTCGCTCTCTTGAAGGTCCCAGAACTGCCCAACTGCACAGTATCAGGCTTTCCATTCAGCAGCAATCATTTCCATTGCAATTTAGTCCGTCAAATGGAGGGGAAAAGAATAGCAAGCTTCCGAGATTCCCGGTGTGCCCCATTAGCACTCTTGAGGCCAAGTTCGGATCCGGCCAGAGTTTGCCGATTCTCATTGACCACACTACCTGCCACTCGACTTCGCGCGTGATGCAGTCGACATATGAGTGGCCAGCCTCACATTGACTCCTAGACAAGTCTCTTCTCGCAAACTTCTCAAGCATGACCGAGCTAAATCAGACCACGGCATTAACATGCGCCTCAGCCGGAAGATGGCGAGGCGTCGCGTCGTACCCGATCAAAGCAAGCACAAACAAACTTAATGCCCAACGACGCTCCGTCTTCTCCGAGACCCCGATCAGGCAATAGTCGTACTTATTGGGAGCTGTGTCCCGCTGAATGGCGGAAAGCCGGGGTCTTCTCGGCCCGCCGGCATACGCTACAGGGACAATACTCCCTTCTGGGTGGGGTGGGGCAACTAGCACAGAACTCTGAAGGCAACCCTCGGGGCTCAGTAGACTATACGGACGTAGAGAGTCTATGCATCGTCCCATTTGATTGTTCTAGACCAGCAGGACTACGAAGGCCTCAACGGAATTCCGGATGATTGGAGGAAGAGCTCGCCAGCTGGTGAAGCATCAGCTCGTATTGTCATGAGACTCTCAGTATGCATTCGGGTGGCGACTTTGATACTAGTTGATTGTATCTTTGTTCGAGATGTCATGTTAAGTGAGCTCTTAGACCTATAAAGAGGCTCTTATACCGCGTGCAAGACGTAACCAGCAGCAAGACAGTTAGTTCCATCTACAAGAAGCCTCATTCTCCAAGCATCACATTACAGCAATTCACCATGACCAAGTTCATCCCTCTTTTACTCACTGCTCTGGCAGGTTCAGCAGTTGCTCTCCCTGCCGCACCAGCCGTCACTCAGGCTCCCGATCTCGCCAAGCGGGCAACTACCTGCACCTTTACGGGCGCAAACGGCGCTGCCTTGGCTAGTTATTCGCAGAAGTCTTGTGCGACAATTGTTCTGAGCGATGTTGCCGTTCCCTCCGGTGTTACTCTCGATCTCGGGAGCTTAAACGACAACACCCACGTAAGAAACATCACTTCGTTCCACCAATGTCTTTCAAACATTAACAGCGTGCCATTAGGTTATCTTCCAGGGAACGACGACCTGGGGTTACAAGGAATGGGCGGGCCCTCTCCTCCGCATCTCTGGAACGGGCATTACCGTTGACGGCGCGAGTGCTACTCTTAATGCCGACGGAGCCCGATGGTGGGACAGCCAGGGCACCGCCGGAAAGACGAAGCCCAAGTTCTTCTATGCTCATGATTTGACCACCTCGAACATCAACAACCTCAACATTCTCAACACCCCCCTCATGGCTGTTAGCATTTCCGGCGTCAACGGCTTGAACATCACCGACATGACAATCGACGACAGCGCTGGTGACTCTGCTGGGGGCCATAACACCGATGGGTTTGACATCGGTGATAGTTCGAATGTCATAATCACTGGAGCCAAGGTCTATAACCAGGACGACTGTGTTGCCATCAACTCTGGAAGCGTAAGCGGACAAGACTGTTCCTTAAAAAGTACCTGCTAACACGGATACTTAGGACATCACCTTCACTGGCGGCCTTTGCTCGGGTGGCCACGGTCTGTCCATTGGCAGCGTCGGTGGCCGCAGTAACAACAAGGTGTCGAACGTCAAATTTCTGAAGAGCCAAGTCAAGGACTCCGTTCAAGGTGCGTAGGGATCTGCCATGTGCAACTATCTGGCACGCCTGTTTCTAACGACAACCAGCTATTCGAATTAAGACCGTTGCTGGTGCTACTGGCTCCGTGTCTGGCGTCACCTATTCTGGCATCACCTTGTCTGGTATCACCAAGTAAGTCCCTACAGACACTGGGGATATTAATCATCATTTACTAAAGTCATCTGCTAGCTATGGAATCATCATCGAGCAGAACTACAACGGAGGCGACCTCAAGGGCGACCCGACTAGCGGTGTGCCGATCACTGGGCTCACCATCTCCGACATCACCGGTACCAGTGGCGTCTCCTCCAGTGGCTACAACATTGTCATTGTCTGTGGTGCTACTGGCTGTTCCGACTGGACCTGGTCCAAGGTTGCAGTCACTGGCGGGAAGACGTACGGGAGCTGCAAAGCTGTTCCCAGCCCAGCATCCTGCTAAATTTGACGGGCATACTAGACTTTGTACTCTATGCCGGTTGCAATACGGGGATCTCATTGTAGGGTAGTCAATGAGTAGACCGGGTAGAAATTACAACAAGTAATTCTGTCCACCTTGTATCTAGGCCGGCGGAGCAAGTCCTGCCTGCGTACTCACCTACCTTTAACGCAATGTGTCTGTTCTATCTTTCCTATATAAACTGGCAATTTTGATGACCTGAGTTTATTAAGTGTTCTCAGAGTAGCGGTGAAGTAGGAACGGCTCAAGGAGTCAAGGCAGTTTCTCGATTCTTGCTTATCATGACGCTCGCCAAACTGAGAACATAGAAACCCTTGGACGTGAGCACAATACAGTCTATGTAGGCCTCTACTCGTAATCTCGTTTCACGCATGTTCCGTAAATGATTAACTCGCAGCTCTGATGTGAAACAACTGGTACTGCAAAGGCAATTAGTCCGTCTACAGAAGCCCATGACCAATAAAAGAGCTACGTTAATAGAAGAACCACATTTCGAATAGTAAATTATCCCTCGATGGACTCTATAATGAACCTCTGGCGTGGAAGGCTGACAGCTCGTGTTCCCAACTTCCTCGCTTATAGTTCAGAGCAAGCCGTGAGCAATGACTCGTTTCCACACCCCAGCCAGATTTCTTAACTGCGTTCTCGACGACGAAGCTCTTGCGATATCGGACCGCGTTATCCTCCAACTTTGCCAAAGATCACTGCGAAAACTTTACCACTGTTCGCCTGCAGTGCAGGCCACAGTTTCCTTTGCGGAACCGCGGGATAAATGTAGTCTATCGGGTTTTTTCAACTTGTCTACTGGCTCGAAGAATTTCTCGATATTCCAATGTCAGAGGCCCTCCCAAACACAGCGTCCGGCGAGACAACGACCTCTCTTGACGAACACAGCCTCGCTTTGCCATTAGCGCTTTCTCAAGTCTCATCAAAGAAAGGTCCGCCTAATTGTAAGTGATAATGAAGTTCTAAAAGGAGACTTTTGTCTTTCTTTACCAGGACGGCTTAGTTATGCAATGATAAGTGTGACGAGCACAGTATATCAGCTTCGTCTTTTGGGTCAAGACCCAGAATCAGTTTATTAGGCTCGTCGCGCTCAAAACATCACCTGGACAACCCTTGCCTAACCACTTTGAAAGACCCTCATCTTTGTATGTAGAAGGTGATTGGAGCTTTTGTTTTGTACCGGCATTTTACAAAACACAATTTTGGAAATTTCTTCCTAAAATCAAATGATTCAAACTCAAGAAGGCGACCCACACCCCGTTTTCGTCTGTCTTGTCGTCTGTCTTGTGAAAGCACTGGGAACCTCCACTGCGAAGAGACTGTGTTTGACTAGAATATCTTATGGTATTTTTGTGTCTGGACAAATTCTAGGGTAGCGTTATAATACGGCAGTGGTAAGGCGCGGCAGTTGGTATAGCATAACTACTATACCTCTTGGTGAATACTATCTACCTCCTCTTTTCAGAGACTAAGCCACTGATGCCGGTCATTTCATGTCTGTGGATGTAACATGCCAATTCAATTGACTGGAGATGATAACATGTTTCGAGATTGGGTTCCTCACAGGCACGCCGCTCTGGTTGCCTGGCGTTGGCCTCTTGTCTTTCGAGCATGAAGATGTTCAGGAACTGTATCCTCTATCAGCTTTACCAATGTTCTACGCTATTAGTCGCAGAAAGTTAATCGGGCCCAGTTGTGCAAGCATGTCAATATTGTCGGGCTTGATGAAAAAACTTTTCTTTTTATGACTCGTGTGCCCTGGGGTCAAGTCCGAGTGGTTTACAGTTCTCAGTGGTATGGGCGGTGTTGGGGCGTGTGTAAAGACAAAAGCAAATCAGACTCTTTAACGGAATAAATTGTAACCATGCCTAACTATCATATTTCCGACATCTTTAGCCATATCTAGAAGTATTATCGCCGGCTTGAAAGACTTCAAGACTGTAATTAATTGTTTACTAGTATTTCGAGGTAGATGTTTTGCCTTAGGCACCATATATCCTTCAGTAGCTTTGAGCGAGAGACTCTGTTAGACTGGGGTTCCCTCAAAAACAGCTCTATGTTTGTTATACATTGTTTAGCTATTGACAATAATCAAGATTGTGTCAAGACACGCTGCATGGTTTGAGAGATTCAGTGCTGGCCGCGCCACAGCACGTGGCTTGTGTAGTGGCTTTGATTGGTTTTCATGGCAACCTGAAGTGAAGAAAGCCCTTGCTGAAAGAAAAAGACACTAGCTATCAAGTAGCGGGCGTACTTCTTCATCTTTGCTTCCTGTCTTACCCTACGCTTCAAAGCGAAACTTTATTGTCTAGTACTGAGGTTGTTGATAGCTAATCAGCGGCTACATGGTAGGAGGCGTCTTGCTTTAATGATGCAGGCTCATTGAGAGGGTGATGGCTAATGCTAAAGAAGCCGATGCCCTGATGATACGAAGGAGCGACGTTTCACTCCAACTCAATTTCTGGGGATAGCTTCACTTCATTTAATTTCGACCTAGCTGGAAAGACCGAAAACTTGCTTCTCTGGCGAAATTGTAGTGTAAACTAACCGTAAGTGCAACATGGCCCCTTTGTGGCGTGCGCTATTTCCGTCTTTTGGTTGAACCTTGATATAGTTTTAGCTGTTTCACTCTTCCGCGAACAGACAAGCTCTCACTAAACAACCGAGGCAATTGCTCTTATTCCTTAAGAGAGCCTACTAAGCTGACAATTACCGTCTCTCGTATTTGCTTTTGCTGTATTCGTATTAGCATCTAGATTGTCTGGTTAGTAAGGCTTAGGTGAGGACATGTGCAAAGCTTCATCAGTGGCCTCTAACCCTTCGCGGAAGCTTGAGGCTCGTACTATTATGACGTGTCGTTTGCGAGGCAGGCATGTCAGTTCTAGGTCATGCGATTAGGTTTTATGAGGAACATAAGACCGTTCCAGACGCCCGGCTCGTTGCGATGGCACTCTGTTGGCCGGACCCTTGCGACACTAATTATAACGTTCCGTTGTCAGACGTTATTGTAGCATTTGCGAATCGGCGCAATTTTAGTGCGGCGTCCTGCACTGCCACTTTGCAAGCTACTGCATACAGAGCTTCCGGGTTGGACGTAGCGTATGCATAAATCCCCTGATACTGCGAGAGTGGGCACTCTAGCCCAGTCCTCTTACCCACTTTACATGTTTTATGTTTGCCGTCACTGGCCCGAGACCCTTGAGATACCCCTGGACTCGGCATTCATTGAGTTTTTGTGATTCCGGGGGGGGGGCCTGACAGCGGAGATTTGCGCACTTGTTAATGCAGGGACAGCTATTGGTTATTGTCGCCCGTAATGCCAGGAAGAAGGCCATCACCGGGGAGCTTACAAATTGTTCCTTCTTTGCGGCACGAGGCCCTTTCGTCCGTTCATACAGGTATCCGTTGTTTGGGCTGGCCGTGACTGGCTGGCTCTCAACACCGAAAGTTTCTCGCAGAGATGATCCCGGTCCTGTCACCTTGGCATCACTCAAATCGCGACATCCTTGGTAATGCCGGCGCCTAGCATGCGACCCAACCTTAAATGGCCATTGGCAGAGCGGGAGCCGACCCACGGGTGAGATTGCGGCAGTTCCGAAGGTCCATGTCCTGTCCACTTGGCCCCTCGGCTGTTTAATAAGAAGCCCATAAGTAGAGAAGCATCACTCCACGCCACTTTACGTCTCAGCACGCCGCCTCGGTCTTCTACATCACCTGTTTCTTCCTTTGCACTCGTTTCACCATGCATACCGATCTTCCAGGATGGCTTTTGCTGGCCCTGGGCCTTGTCTCCCTTGTCGACGCCAACACTTGCCCGTTTGCTAAGCGAGCGGCCACTACTGAACGGGAGATTCCTGAAGGCTTTGGCCGGTGCTCAACTGTCAGCGATGCTGCCGGCGGCGGTACTCGCAGCAAGGACTGGTGGCCGTGCCAGTTGAGGCTCGATGTCTTGCGCCAGTTCTCGCCCCAGGTCAACCCGTTGGACGAAGACTTTGACTATACCGCGGCTTTCGAGTCCCTCGATTGTGAGTGGAGATGACTGGGAGGCTAAAACACTCTTGCTGACTGAACATCTGGTAGACGATGCTCTGAAGAAGGATCTGCACGAGTTGATGACAACCTCGCAGGATTGGTGGCCTGCTGATTTCGGCCACTATGGCGGCTTTTTCATCCGCATGGCCTGGCATAGCGCAGGTACCTACCGTGCGCTTGACGGCCGTGGCGGTGGTGGCATGGTATGTCTCCGCGTTTACCAACTGTGCTTTCAATGTCTTTGGCTGTTGTCTGTCTCCAACGGCAACCATCCGCCTGACGAGACACTGACTGGCATGCTCGGCGTGTTTCTGCTCGGAAACTCCAGAAACAAACCCGCTGCATAGCTAGTGACTCAGAAGGAGTCGACCTGTGCTAATGCAAGTATTCACAGGGCCAACAACGGTTTGCTCCCCTCAACAGCTGGCCCGACAATCAGAACCTCGACAAAGCTCGTCGTCTTCTCTGTGAGTACCACTCACTCCGCTCGTGAAAACGAGCAAAGCTGACCCAAATCGCAGGGCCGATCAAGCAAAAGTACGGCAACAAGATCTCCTGGGCCGATCTCATCCTGCTCACCGGCAATGTCGCCCTAGAGTCGATGGACTTCAAGCCCATTGGGTTTGCCGCCGGCCGTCCCGACACTTGGCAGTCCGACGAGTCAGTCTACTGGGGTGGCGAGGCTACCTTTGTCCCCGAGGGCAACGACGTTCGCTACAACGGAAGCACCGATGTCTACGGGCGGGCGGAGAAGCTTGAGAAGCCCCTGGGCGCAACCCACATGGGCCTCATCTACGTGAACCCCGAGGGCCCGGACTCCGGCTCCGACCCCAAGGCCTCGGCTGGTGACATCCGTGTTGCCTTTGCCCGCATGGGCATGAACGACGAGGAGACGGTCGCTCTGATTGCCGGCGGACACGCCTTTGGCAAGACGCACGGCGCCGTCGCCAAATGTAAACAATCCCGCAACTACTCCGTGCTTATTATAGAAGACTGACATTTGCTTTGCAGCCAACATCGGCTCCGAGCCTGAAGCCGCGGACCTGGGCCAGATGGGCCTCGGATGGCACAACAGCGTCGGTGACGGCAACGGCCGCGACACCACGACCAGCGGGCTCGAGGTTGTCTGGACCAAGACCCCAACCAAGTAAGGCACTTCTAGCTGATTCAGGACGCAGTCACACTGACTATTCTCCAGGTGGAGCAACGACTTCCTGAACAGTCTCACCAAGAACAACTGGACCCTGGTTCAGAGCCCTGCAGGCGCCCACCAGTGGGAGGCCCTGGACGGCACCGTCGACTACCCCGATCCCTTCGACAAGACCAAGTTCCGCAGGGCCACCATGCTCACGAGTGATTTGGCTCTGATCAACGACCCCAGCTACAAGAAGATCGTCAACCGCTGGGTCGACCACCCCACGGAGCTGGCCGATGCCTTCGCCAAGGCCTGGTTCAAGCTCCTGCACCGTGATCTCGGCCCCGTGGCTCGCTACCTCGGACCCGAGAAGCCGACCGAGCACTTTGGCTGGCAGGATCCCCTCCCCGCGCGAACGGGCGAGCTCCTGAGCGACGCGGATGTCTCCAAGCTGAAGGCGGAGCTGCTCTCTGCTTCCGGCCTCGACGTTTCCAAGCTCGTGTCCACTGCCTGGAACGCGGCATCGACCTACCGCAACTCCGACAAGCGCGGCGGTGCCAACGGTGCCCGTATCGCCCTCAACCCGCAGGTGAACTGGAAGGCCAACAACCCAGCCCAGCTTAAGAAGGTCTTGACCGCCCTGAAGAGCATCCAGAAGAAGTTCAACACCGGCTCCAAGAAGGTCTCTCTGGCCGATCTCATCGTCCTCGGAGGCTCCGCGGCTGTTGAGAAGGCTGCCCACGACGCTGGCTTCAAGAGCGTCACCGTCCCCTTCACGCCCGGTCGCGTCGATGCCACCCAGAACCAGACCGACGTCACCTCTTTCGGCTACCTCGAGCCCGTGGCTGACGGCTTCCGCAACTACGGCGAGAGCACCTCGCGAGCCCGTTTCGAGGAGATCCTCGTCGACAAGGCCTCTCTTCTCACCCTCACGCCTCCGGAGCTGACCGTCGTTGTCGGCGGCCTCCGCGTGCTGGGCGCCAACTACGATGGATCTTCGGTCGGTGTTCTCACGGACAACAAGGGCAAGCTGACCAACGATTTCTTCGTGAACCTGCTGAGCCCCTCCTACACCTGGACGAAGAAGGACACCAAGGGCGAGCTCTGGACCGGTGTGGACCGGGCCTCCAAGGCCACCAAGTGGACTGCTTCGCGCGCTGATCTGGTCTTTGGCTCTCATGCTGAGCTGCGTGCCATCTCTGAGGTGTATGGAAGCAAGGACGCCCAGGAGAAGTTTGTCAAGGACTTTGTCAAGACGTGGGTCAAGGTGATGAACCTGGATCGCTTCGACATTTAGGCGGAGAAGTACCAAGTTCGGTTCTGCTTGTGATATATTTTCCTGTACATAGACCGAGTTTCTGATATTTCTTAACCTAGACATAGCTAACAACTACTTGTCCATTTTGCCTTACACTTTACAGCTCACCTACTTCCGCGTCGGCCTAGCACAACCCGAGATTGCGGAGGCGTAAACGAGTCAACAATCATAAAGGAACTCGGTAAATTGACACCGTAACTGCGGAGGATGAAATTTGCTGAGTGGCCAGTCCGCCGTAATCGTGCCTGTTGGTTGTAGGATCCCAGACGACTTCATTCTCCATCATGAAAATGGACTGCTGCTATAGCCTCTAGCCCATCATTCATAGATTCATCACCACAATACAACCCAAGTCTTGGGATTGGTAGCGTATAATGCTACTGCTTTCTTCCTTCTCATCTTTAGATCCTAAGACGACCTAAGACTGTGAGAACCGCTACCGACCTAAGCACCGCCTTTGTAGCCTTTAGTTCAATTGCCTAGAAAACGTATTCATCGGTAATGTCAATTTCGTCGTCTGAGAATTATCAAGGTCAAATTTCCAAGTCGAGTTGAGCATCCCTTCGAACTGGTGTCGTGAATACATGGCTGACTTTCCCTTATGGTTATTCTTATCGCTGTATAGTAGGGTCTGGGCCGTAGAAACTCAAGCCTTCAAACCAGGTTGGGGAGTGGTGTTTGATGAATGGTTACCTGGGGATGCAGACATTTATCTACTGCCAATAATATCCCGCAACCAACAAGCTTGTTGTAGGAAGCTGCTAGAGCGCAAGGCAGTTTCAGTGTTCATAAACGAGTGGGCTTTGCTCAATCTTGTCAAACTGGACGTAGAGGTAATGCGGGACGGACTGTTCCTGCCTGAGAGCAACAACACTAGCTAAAACGGGATTCCCAGCAATTTCGGCTTGTTTGAATCCTTTGAGGAAGTTTCTATCGTCGACTAGTTCGGGAGACAGATGCTTCAGAAGCTTACGCCGTCCTAGTCGTAGGCCATGATTCAACCGTTGCTGCTAGAATAGCTTGACCTTGCTCTCGCGGAAGAGAAGCACGCTGCTGTGACGCGTCTTCGCTTTGCCCTTGATGCCTAGGTTCTATGATGAGCACGAGGCGGACCCTCCTTGGCGTCCCACTGCATCGGGATGTACAGTGGGGGTGAAAAAGAAGCGACACATCCTGAGTTAACCTGATGTAATACTACCTCTACTAAATAAAAGCTTTACTTTTAAATAGCTAGTATATAACTAAATAAATATAAAATAAATATCTATCTATATTAATCTATAGCCTATTAACTAATATATCTTATAGTATCTTTTAATACTTTATATACTAGCTATATACTATTATAACTACTTATATTTTTTGCTTTATTAAATAAATCAGGTTATATACTACTTTTAGCTTAATCTTATTTTATAGCTTAATTATAGCTTTAATTAGCTATTCTTTTACTTTCTAATTCTTTAGTATATATATAAGCTTAAGATAATAATTATAGATTCTAGCTTTTAGGATTACTTAAAGGTTTTCTATAAGGTTAAGATTAGGGCTATATAAGAGCTAATCTATTGTTTTAGCCTGCTAATTCTTATACTATTCTTTTATCTAATTTATAACTAAATATAACTAGAAAAAGCTTAAATTATTATACTAAAAGTAGCTATTTGTGAAGGACTAGCCTTAGGGCTGCTACGAGTAGGTGTTGTTAAGAATATATATAGACTTAAGAAGGAAAAGAGGTTAAAAGCGTGCTGGGCGCGCTCTAGCCTCTTTTATAGCCTAAGTGCATATGCTACAGTATGTGCACTCTTTTAAGACTAAGCTAACAGCTTAAGCTTATAACACTATCTCTTATAATAATTTAAGAGAGGTATTACTATAAGCATATAAGTAAGACTTATACTATAATACTACTATATTTACTTTTTAAGTTATTATAAAGAGGGATTATTAAGAGCTGCCTAATATAATTAAAAGCACTAAAAAATATTTATAAATATCTTATTAGGGTTATATAAGTATAAATATTCTTTCTAAATAGTCTCTTATACTAGAGATAGTTAGAAAAGTTATAATTATAAAGACTTAATATACTAGCTTATAAAAGCACTAGGTGTACTTTTAGCTCTTACCTTTAGTAATAATAACTTTATCTAAGAAGGTCTAAAACTCCTAAAAATCCTCTAATATATATATATTATCTAGTAAAGTATAAATATTTTCTAGCTATAAGCTTACTAATAAAAGGCTATAAAAGTAACTAAAAGTATATAATTTTTTCCTTCTAAAAGTAGGTTAATATAGTCTTCTTATAGTAGGTTAATCTAGCCTTTTTAATTAATTCCTTTAGCTATATATAAGAATTTTAACTTATTACTCTTAGTATTTATCTCTTTTTCTAGTCTCTTAAGGTATATAGCTAGCTGCACCTAGGTTAATCTTATCTACTTTATTAATTATAATACTACTATACCACACTATAAATTATATACTAACTTAGGCTCTTATTATATGCGATTAAAGTAGCAGAAACACCTAAATTATACCTTTAAGTAATTCTCGTTTTTATATAAGAAGAATAATATACTTGTGGTGCTATTCTAACTTAATTTAATTATATAATAAGTTAATAAGGTTAAATATTAATTTTAGTAAAGGTAGAGAGAAAGCGGGGTAAGTCTCTCTCCCCACTTATAGACTACCCCCCCTTTTAGACTACTTTTTTATAATATTATAAAACTTATTCTTAATAAACACTTATTAATTAAATAATAATATAGCGCTAGAAATTAGGTATTTTTTCGCTATTTAGAAGGTTAAGCTGCCACTTAAAATATATATCTTAAAATCTTATTTTCTTATATTTTTTTAATATTTTTAGTATATCTAATATTTTCTCTATTAGTTTCTAAGCCTTTATTATATCTAGAACTTATATAAAGCGTAAATTAGTATTAAATATAAGCTTTTTTCTCTTTTTAGGTCTTAATTCTTCTAATTTAGTCTATAAAACTATTAGTTTCTTTTCTTAGGCAGCTAATCTTATATTCTAACAGTCTAATCTCTTAGTAATCTTTATTAGGAAGAGCTAGATAGATCTATTAAGTAATACTAACAAAAGGATAATTAAAAGTATAAATTTTAGCTAGTATAATAATAAGAGCATTCTAATAGTTATTTCTAATAAGTCTGCTAATATCTTAGGTAGTATTTATAAGTAGATATTTAGCTTACTAGTTATAAGGTTTAATAAGAGCTTTACTAAACTAACTAGCTATAATCTAAATAATTTCTAGCCTACTAAGATATTTAAAAATATAAGAGATGCTTACTAAGCCTTATAATAATAGCAGATAAAAGTTATCTTACCTAAGTGTGTAAAGTTATTAAGTCTAGCTAACTTAGAAATCTCTTACTAATATATATTTTTTAGAAAGCTAAAAATAGTAATATTAAGAGGCTAAAAAATATATAAGAAATAAGAGATAAGAAATAATAAATATATATTATTCTTATAATATTTAAATATAAAATTATTAGTATAGTAACTACTATAGCTATTAATAATAAGAAGTCTTTTATCTCTTACTTTTTTTAGTATTATATAAGAAATAAAAACCTTTATTAGCTAGATAAGAGTAACCTAGTTATTAGTTTAGCTCTTTTTTATTAAAGTAAAGTTTTAAAATACTAAAAAATCAAGCTCTTCTAAAAACTATAACTATTAAATAGTCTTTTCTTTAAAGATTACTAAGAGGGGTAAAACCTAGCTATTTATACTAATATATATAATAATTATAATCTAGAAATATAAGCTTAGGTTCTTAATTATTATAATCTTATATTTTAAGCTTTCTAGTATAAGACTATTATATTCTTACCCTTTTATAATACTAGCTTTATTTATATTATATTAATTTTCTCTAAGAATACTCTTAACCTTTAGGATTATTAGCTAGCAGAAAAATCTCTTAATATTATTAGTTATTACCTTATTAAATTATACTATATTAAGCTTCTAACCTTAAAGAGTCTTAATCTTTAGATTTTTATATTTAAAAGCTTTAATCTAGTAAGATCTAAAAGGCTTTATAACTCTATTTAAAATAGTAATTTAAGATATAAATTTAATAACTTAAGCTTATATTAAAAAAAAGCCTAAGTATTTTTAAACTAGGACTTAGTTAATAAGATCTAATTTCTAACCTAGAGAGAGCTTTTAATAAGTCTAATAAGTAATTTAGTAACTTTAATAGCTATTAATTTAATTAACTAGACTTAAATATAGTATTCTATTATAATAAGCTATAACTTATATAAATACCCTATTTTTTATATTTTTAATAGTATTTTAAATATTAGATTCTATATATATAAGCATAAGGATTAAAATGATAAAAAAAGTATTACAATTAATCTACTATTACGCGAGAAATCACAGTTAGAATATAAAGGCAGATAGGTGTGAAGATAGCAGAAAAGTAGTCTAGAAGGGGGGGTGGTCCATAAGTGGGGGGGGGGGACTTACTGAAAAATATGTCAGAACTTTTGGACCCCCACTGTATCTATAAGCCGAATTTGTAATCATATTTGGTTTAACGTTATCATCGCCGGCTACTTGTTGTAAATAAATCTTGATCAAGTGTGCTTTGACGTGTGCATCCGATGCTCGCATCAAACCCACCTTGGTATCTAATATGGCGCACGCATTGATTCTCGGAGCCTCTGGCATCTCCGGCTGGTCTATCCTGAACCAAACTAGACAATACCCGACGCCCACCACCTTCGCCAGGATCACTGGCACTACCAACCGTCCGTTCACACTGGATCAAGCCCAGCTGCCGGCCGATTCTCGCATCCAGCTGGTGTCTGGAATCGACTTTACCAAATCTGTCGAAGAGGTAGCATCCCTACTGAAAGAAAAGATCACCAATGTCGAGACAGTCTCGCATGTCTTCTACACAGGTATTTTCCTAGGTTCACTCGCTCTTCCTCTTGAGACCAGCACGCCGACGAAGCAAAGCGTACATTCAGACAGGTAACCCCGAAGACCTTAAAGTCACAAATACAAACCTCTTGGAGGTGGCCGTCCGAGCCGTTGAAGCAGTCGCCACAAAGCTACAAATCGTCATTCTTCAAACAGGTGGAAAGGGGTAAGGCAGCTGTTTCATCTCGGGCCCATTCGTTTTCATGCTGACACTTCAAGGTATGGAATGCAATTTCCGAAAGAAGTTGGCATTCGACCTCCTCTTCGGGAGGACCTGCCCCGCATCCCAGAGCCATGGGCCAGCAAAGTCTTTTACTACACACAGTACGACTTGCTGAAAAGCCTGTCTCGAGGCAAATCCTGGACATTCTCTGAGATACGCCCGGATGGGATCGTGGGCTTCGCGCCGAGCACGAACCCCATGAACATGGCTGAAGGGATCGCTCTGTATCTTTCCGTCTGGAGAAAAGTTCATGGAGCGGGCTCAACAGTTCCATTTCCCGGCCGCGAGCGCGGCTATCACACTACCCACTCGGACACATTCCAGGATATCCTCTCTCGCATGGAGATTTTTGCCGCGCTCAACCCCGAGAACTGTGGCGACGGGAGAGCCTTCAACATTGCCGATGGCCGGGCCGTGTCTTGGGCGGAGGTGTGGCCCGGCCTATGCAAGCACTTTGGGCTTATCGGGGCAGGCCCAGTCAGCGACTCAAAGCCGATGGAGGAGTTTATGCAAGAGCATAAAGATGCTTGGGTGGACCTGGCAGAAGAGTATGGGCTCGATGAGAAACGTGTAGAGCGCCACAGCTGGAGCTTCACACACTTCATGCTTGTTGACTACGACTTCGATCGACAATACGATATTTCACGCGCTCGAGCAGTGGGATTCTCGGAGGAAGTTGACACGGTCCAAGGATACATCAAGGCTTGGGAGCGCATGCGTGCTGCAAAGGTTTTGCCCCCTTTGTGATCGGGGTGGTTTTTGTCAGGCGGCCTGTAGCTCTTAGTAAAATCAGAACCCCATCTACGAGTGATTTAAAGAGGGCATTCTGTCTGTTCACCAACGTTGGGCTGCTCAAGGATAAGGTGGTTGGCATAAACTATAAGACCAAGCCATTTAGCAACGAGCTGTGATCCCTTGGCTCCGACTTGACTAGCTGCCAAGATACGAGCACTACAAGCGATCCCTATATAGACTAATGCCCGACCGCCCATACCAAGTTGGCATATCACAGCCTCACTCGTATACGCGTTTGTGCCTCATGCCAGTGTCAAATCGGAAAGACGCCAGAAACCTTGGAGTTTATTTCACAGGGTTTCCAGAACCAACTGGAGAGACTTCGGTCAGTTTCGAGAAGAACGCATGTGGACAGGTAGGACCGCAGACAGGCTGCGAACTTACTCCTTGCCCGTCTTGGTGCAGCAGCAAAACAGGAGCGCGATGGGCCAGCAGATAAATGCAGCCAGAACAGCAACAAAGAATCCGATAGTAGGTCCTGCAACGCCAATTGTCAGCACCTGGACCTTCATGTATCGGATCCGCGAAATCCGCCCATTCCAACGCGGCATAATCTCGTCCAAGACTCCGGCCGTATCCATCCAGACGTACCAACTATTTTAACACCGCACAGACCTACGCCGCGGCCGCACTGGATGCAGACGACAGGAAAGGGTAGGCCACAGTCGTCCATATTGGCGATCAATTGAGCTGGTTATTCGTATAGTGCGCGAGGAGATGGATGTACATGAATGAAGTGGTGAGCAGCACTGACGTCGGGAGAGCTGAAGTTAATAATCATAATACGTCATTTAGGTATATATATATATATGCTAATACCCGAAGTTCTTAAGGTTAGGGGTTATCGTATGATAGCCCGCTTTACTTTTATCAGCTTGTCAGCTCAGCTTAGCATCACTGATAGCACCGAGATAGTCCGGTAAATTGCCGGTTCTGTCGGATTGAGATCAGATCGTATGGGTGTCTTTTCTGAGACAAGTGTTCAGACTAACCGAAGCTTATCATGAAAGAATCCGCACAGCTCTTCATCGCCTTCAAGAAGCATGCAAAGCTGTCTAAACTCGGTTCCAAATAGTTTCCTCCTAATTAAGAGCTGGGATTTCCCATAACGACCGTCACGAACCTCTTCGATCAGCTTGATGACGTTCTTCACTCGAAGTGACGCCCGAGGGCGGTTTGGAGGCGTAGAAGGCACATAGACGGCGTCCTTCGTACCTTGGTTCTGAATGTTCCGGACCAAGAAGGCTGGCTTAGTAGGTAGGAATAGCAGGTCCCGACTTTTGGGATACGGTGCTTTCCGAATGAACCGATCTGGAGAATGGCGTCTTTAAGCCGTGCCAGGATGTCTGCTCAGACCCGATAGGATCCGGAGTAGGTGACAGTACTGAGGACGATGTTGGTTTTGATGGAGTCAAGAACTAGTAACATGACTTATTCTGCCTGGCCTTTGTATGCCATTGAAAAAAAAAGAGAAGTATGACAGACCGAGATGGCCCGGGGCCATGGACCGGTAAGGATAGAACAGTTCTTTGCTCTGGGATTTTCTTTGTTCTAACCTAAGATTGGGACCCATGATGGCGATGATGGCGAAAGACAAGCCTTAATACTGCTATTTCGCCTATCCAATGTGGGCCTGGTGCGAAGCATTAGGCAACGCCCTCAAGATGTGCACTCTGAACATAATCCGTTAGACCTGAACCTGAATGGAGAGCTTGGGTACAATAGCACCGGCTCCGGTAGGAGCATGTGAAGGCACGAAACATGATTGATTGAGTACTGCGGCCATGGCTTGATGAGCGTGCTAAGAGTTACGGTGTTTAATTTGGGAGGAAACTCTCTGATTGTGAACATGGCCCGCATGGACAGAGGCGATTAGAACAGTAGCGAGTTTGCTGACAACGACAGACCAGTGTAGACGGGACAAAGATGAACACTAAATGAAGAGAGCTAATAAAGGTTACAAAGGAAGACAACTGAGTGTCCAGAAGCCATAGGTCGGAGACAAAGAAGCAAAAGCAACTGTCTTGAGTAAATCACAAAGAACAGAGAACTGTGGCCACACTGTCGTCGAAAACCAGCTTAGAGTCCGCGCCTCGCTACCATAAACCGAATCGTTACTTATTAAAAGCCATAGACATCGTCTCATCGCTGAAGGTAAGAACATTTGCGTCGTCTCCATCATCGTCATCATCATACCTCACAGTGATAACAACAACAACAACAACAACAACAACAACAACAACAACAACAACAACAACAACAACAACAACCTAAACTGCTGCACTCCGACCGGAGCCTATCGCCAGCGCCGTCACCCAAGCATGCCCCGGGTAAGTACCCAGTCTATAATCTAACGAACATGGCAATTCCACTTTGAAATAGTACTAACTAACCCCTCTGCTAGGCCAGGAAATCCAGTGCCGGCCCGAACTCGACGGCGAGTGACTCGGGTCGTGGCGGCGACGATAATGCTCGATCCAATCCAGGAACACGATGGCCATTTGCTGACTTCACGGCTCCATCACTCGACAGCCTCATTGAAGATTATTCAGTACCCGCTTTTGTTATCACCTGTATCGTCCTGTTCATCTCTTTGAGTCTAGTACTGCGAGGAATCGAATCGTCCCTCCGGACCAGCTCCCCCTTAGGACGGATACTCGCCTAGGACCGTCAAGAAGCTCGTCCACCGCCTGGACGACTGGGATGTTGCCATCCATGCTATTCCTGCTGCTGACCGTAATGAGGCCCAAATTGAAGCTCTTTCTGAACAGGCTGTTGCCCTTCCAATGGCGTGGCATGGAACGACCCAGAGAGGCAAGGACCTCGACAAGGAGCTCACGTTAGTCATTTCTCCACTAGTTGTCAGCCTAAAACGACATTTGGATTGGGAGCTACGTTCGCCCCCTCGGACTCTAGACGATACCCGCCGGGCCCGCGAAGAGCTTTTCATATTGCATGCAGGAAGAGCTGTTCGAGTATATAGCCCGCGCCGCACAATCGGCACGACTGCACGTTTTGAGCGCCTTTTCGCTACCGTTGCTAAACTATCAGATTGAGGGCTTGATGAGGAGAGCAGACGACATCCAGGACTTGGTCATGTACAGGGGCCAGATATGGGACGATGGTCGGAGCAATTCGAGTGTTGCTGCAAATGCGATTGCAAATGCTAACGACGACTTCTACGTTGCATCTAAGCGGCTGAGGACGAGATTGCGTGGCATGATGAGGACGCTGCGATGGCAGGAGGAGATGGTGGAGAAGGAAATGGACTGGGAGGGTTTGAGGTTTTACCTACGGGGTGATCCATCATACGACGTCCTTGAGCAGATGGAGGAGGAGGTGAAGTTTTGGATGAAGAAGCTGCTTGTGTCGATCGAGGAGCTGGACCTAAGAGGATGAGTTACAAAGCGCTCTGTCTTCTAGTCCCAATACCAGAGGCATCGATATGCCATCTATGAGAATGTCTGTAATATTTGCGAAAAGTTATAGCTCTTTCTGTGGGGTAATAAACTACCTGGAGAAGTCACTGATGCCAGGTAAATCGTTGAACTTTTCAGGGGTCCATTCCTTCGCTATAATTGCATTAAATACCTGCTTCTTGTGACTGCCCAGTGACACCTGTGACACCTGTTGAATCGGAACACGCCCCGATTCGCCGTTATACTGGCGGTGAGGCAAAACAGACCAGGACCGATTGCCACGTGCTGATCCTTAGTGGCGTAGTACATGATCAAAATAATTAAGGGCTCCAATGGGAATAAACAGTCGGGTAATGGTCGGACAGTCGCAAAGCCGAAATGAGTACGACGTCAGATACACCAGCATAAATACGAGGCCGGGACGACAACACACGTCGGTCTGCGACACTGCACACGCTCTCGCTCTCGCTAATCATGTGGTCTCCCGGGCTTCTACTACTGGCGTTCCAGGCCGTCGGCGCCTCGGTAGGTGCTGCAGAGCTTGCCGGTTCGCCGGAGGTATTCCCGTCGCGTAAGCTGCCGTGATCCCGACCTCCCCTGAGCAACACACGGAAGCTAACGCACAAGACCACCAGCCCAAGGCTCTGGCAGAGGCATCTGGAAAGCTCCGTATGCTCGAGCTCGAAAACTGGTGGAAGAGATGACGCTTGAAGAAAAATTCAACCTCACGCGAGGTTTCACAAACGCCGATAACGTGTGCGCGGGCAACACCGGGACTGTGCCTCGTTTAGGATGGCCGGGAATCTGCCTGCACGACGCGGGAAACGGAGTCAGGGCAACTGATTTTGTAAACTCGTACCCTTCAGCCCTACACGTGGGCGCGAGCTGGGACAAAAACCTGACGTACCAACGGGGTTTGTACATGGGCAAAGAGTTCAAGGCGAAAGGAGGTAAGTTTCTCGACTCTCCCGCGGCTGCTACTGCATACATAAACATGCTGATATGCTACCATAGTCAACGTGCTGCTTGGTCCCAACGCTGGACCTCTAGGCAGAATCCCCTTGGGCGGGCGCAACTGGGAAGGCTTCTCGGTTGATCCGTATCTCACGGGGCAATTGAGCGCCGAGTCGATCCTGGGTCACCAAGACGCCGGAGTCATAGCCAACATCAAGGTGCGTGGCTATTTGCACCGGTAATGGTGAGGTTTTCAAACTAACCTACCCACCATATGCAGCATTTCATCGGGAACGAACAGGAAACTTTCAGACGCCCTTATTTTGGCGTCGAGGCAGTCTCCTCCAACATCGACGACAAGACCCTTCACGAGTACTATCTGTGGCCCTTTGTTGACAGCGTCAGAGCCGGCGTCGCCTCTGTCATGTGCTCGTACAACCGCATCAACAACACGTATGGATGCGAGAACAGCAAGCTGATGAACGGCATCCTCAAATCAGAGCTGGCCTTTGATGGGTTCGTGCTCCTCGACTGGAACGCTCAGTACAATCTCGAGAGCTTCAACGCTGGCTTGGACATGACCATGCCTCTGGGCGCTGACAACCTCTCACAAGCGGTTGAGAATGGGACTATTAGCGAGTTACGGGTCACAGACATGGCCACTCGGTTTGTTACCATCCCTCGACCTGTTTTCTCTGTCACTAACAGTCATCTAGAATTGTTGCAGCTTGGTATCTCACCGGCCAGGATACCGATTCCCCCTCCCCTGGAATCGGCATGAAGAACCTCACCCTGCCTCATGACCAAGTCGACGCCCGCATCCCCGAGTCGAAGCCAATTATCTTAGAGGGGGCCGTTGCAGGCCACGTGTTGGTCAAGAACGAGAACAACGCTCTGCCTTTCCGTCAGACGCCGAGAATGATATCTGTCTTCGGATACGATGCGACCGTTCCTCAGACGAAGAACACGGATAAGCTGTTCAGTCTCGGATACACTTCGTCGCCTGAGATGGGGCAGGCCGTGCTGGGGACAGAGCGGCACTTCGATCAGGCGGCGAAAGGAGGGACGATTGTCTCGGGAGGGCGTGCTGCTGCCAATGCGCCGCCGTACATAAGCGATGTGAGTCCTCATGAATTGTCTGGGCTGCTGAAGGACTATCTGACCTTGAACAGCCTCTCAGTGCCATCCAGCGAAGAGCTGCCAAAGCCGGCAGCTGGGTCAACTGGGACTTATCATCCTTTGACCCTGATGTCAACGCTGCCAGCGACGTTTGCCTGGTATTCATTAATGCCATGGCGACCGAGGGCTGGGACCGCGATGGCCTGCACGATGACTTCAGCGACGGCCTAGTCTTGAACGTGGCATCCAAGTGCTCCAACACCATAGTCGTGATCCACGCCGCTGGCATCCGCCTCGTCGACCAATGGATCGAGCACCCCAACGTCACGGCCACCGTCATTGCGCATCTTCCCGGCCAGGACAGCGGCGACGCCCTCGTCAAGCTCCTCCACGGCGAAGCTGGCTTCTCGGGGAAGCTTCCTTACACCCTCGCCAAGAACGAAACCGACTACTCTCCGTACGCCCCATGCGGCCGATCACCCAATGACCCTAACCCTCAATGTGACTTTACCGAGGGCGTCTACCTCGACTACCGTGCGTTTGACGCGCGGAACATCACCCCGCGGTACGAGTTTGGATTTGGCCTTAGCTACACCAAGTTCGAGTGCTCTTCTCTGTCCGTCAACATCGAGATATCCAAGCACGCGAAATCCGCGGACCAGTTCTGGCAAACCTTTGCTACAGTTGAGGTCACAGTGACCAACGTGGGAAAGGTGCGTGGCGCAGAGGTTGCTCAGCTCTACGTGGCAATTCCCAACAGTCCGCCGAGGCAGCTCCGGGGCTTTGAGAAGGTGCTGTTAGATCCGGGCGAGTCGGCGGAAATCAGGTTTGAGCTTGCTCGGCGCGACTTGAGCGTGTGGGATGTTGTGAGGCAGCAGTGGGATCTACAGGCTGGAGAGTACACTATTTACGTGGGTGCGAGTAGTCGGGAGCTTCCTTTAAGGGAGACATTTACTGTTTAGCAGTAAGACAAAATGGCTTTAGTGTTAAGCTATCTTTCATATAATAAGTATATCGTGGTCACATCATAACGTGCTGCATGGGGATTGTTCAGGGGAAAGCCCTACAAGAGCAATACACATGGTAAGGCAGGCTGTCCAGCCAGACCGGAAGTTCAATGACAAGCCAAGTAGCCTTGCAGCTTCGCAATACTTGAAGTTGCGATCATCTCCAAGGAAGCATAAGGCGCACTGCTGTCGCCATTACAAATCCACGAACATGGGAGTTAACGTCACGGACTCAGTCCCCACGAGCTTGGTTTCAGTTACAACCATGGCAGCTCTTGCTTTCCATGAATAATGGAGAATGGGTTAGTGGTCATTATTCCAGGGTGGTAGATGCACGGCAGTATTGGGAAGAAGTCTTCACTGTGTCCTGTTAGATATAATAGCCGCGGTAAGTTGATCATACCAAGTATATAGACATCCTCACTTCCTCCCTTCTACCTCACACGTCGTCAACCGCGTTAGAGCGTTCCCTGCCCCCCACCACGCGCCACGATAATGAGACTTACACCACCAAAATAATCCAAGGTACTTTGGCCGAGTGGTTATGGCGCTGTGTTCAGGTGATACAATTCACTTGGTACGATTCGCAGTCTCGAAAGAGGCGTGGGTTCGAGTCCCACAGGTATCATTCTTTTTGCTAGGGATGAAGGAACTACGATTTGAGAACTGTGGTTCAGGAGTCCACTTAATGGAGGTAGTTGGAGATGGGGTCACTGCGGGCCCAGCTAATGTAAGAGGCCAGTCTAGCTTTTTCTGTTCTGTTCAGCTCAGTTCTGGTCTTCCAAGACTAGTCCACTATGATGACACTCACAGTGTAAACAGTATTGCTCTGCCGCCAGCAGGAAGATGGCGAAATAGGTACAAGTGGCTTCCAAGGGGATTGAGCTGCTATACAGCTTTGTACCGTGTGAAGATGGCAAAGAGAGACATCTTCAAAGCTGCTGTCGGGATGGTGACTGTATCACCATTTAGTGGTCATCTTCAAGAATGCTATCAGGTTCATCAAGGTATTTGTGGATATCTATCCAGCAAACCTGCAACTAATCTTCCGGACCACGAGACTTTTGTGAACAATCATTCGAGGCCTTCTCTATTCTTCAGCGAGCCAACTAGTTAGTTGCTTTGCCTGGTTTGATTCTGCTTGCCATCCGCGCTGGTTTCCCGGAATATCCTTCGCTGAAGCTCCTGCATGCAGCCCAAGCCCTGAAGGGTCAGGCGGGGGCGTTGATCCATCAATTGAAAGTGAAGTGATGAGCATCGAGTACCCCGGCGCATGTGGGACGAGAAACGTACAGCCAAGAAACAGCACAACTAACCGGACAGCTAGCCATTGGTATACAAACGAGTCTAGCCGCTGCTTGTTCTGATATAAATTGACGATAAGAACTCTCTAGAAAGCTTCTAGGTTTTCTGGTCGTGAGTGACTAAACCTTGGAATTAGTGCATCGCTGTTAATACCCTCGTCAGCTATCTAACCGTTGTTTTCATTATAAACCCCGTCACCAGTAAAGGCTTTTAGTCCGAAACAGATTCACTGCAGATTAAGCCCTATTCTAGTTCTTAATAATTGGCTGGGCCTCCATGCGAGTCTTGTATACTTGCTTCATTCGCAGTCGGGGAGCTGGGAATACCAAAATAACGTCAAGCCTCTTCACGACCTTTATGCGTAAATAATTATACGACAAGGGAGTCCGCATTGATCGGGAATGAGTTGTGCCTTCTGGTACTTTCACGACATCGACGTTCCCATTAACGGCGACTTGAATCTACCCGCTAGCTTGGTAGAAGAGTAGGTGCGGGGAAACATCGAACCCGAAGACAGGATTCTGGTGGTTTCGGCACAATAAATAGGCCGTTGAGATGCACTCGGAATGTCAATCCGCCGAGCGTTCGGCTGAATAGAACCCCGATGATGAGAACATCGGACGACTAATCTACTTCAGTCAACCCTTCAAGTTAGCCAAAGAAATCGCCCATGGTCTGCCCATTGCTTCAAGTATCAGAAACACATTACCAACTCTTCCTATGAAGGCTCTTGTCACTAATCGCAATATCGCCAATCGGTTGATAAACCTGGCCTGCGGCAAGGCAATCTGCGGACCAGGAGCCCATGTCGTTGATATCCCCACGCCAACTATCTCGGATGACGAGATCCTCATCAAAGTAAAAGCGGTAGCCCTGAACCCAACCGACTTTAAGAACATCGACGCCTTCTCACCGCCGGGATCTACTGTCGGGTGTGATTATGCCGGCGAGGTCACCCAAGTCGGATTGCACGCTGCGACTCTGTGGAAAGTTGGCGATCGAGTGGCTGGTGTCGTACACGGAGGCATTTGCCCGGATCGTGGAGCTTCTGCCGAGTACCTGAAGACCGACGCTGATCTTGCATGGCACGTCCCCGACAGCATCAGTGATGCCGAGGCTTCGACGTACGGAATATCAGCCGTTACCGCGATGCTTTCTCTCAATTTGCGCCTTAACATGCCTTGGGCTGACGAAGTGACTCCACCCGTCAACCCGGTGGACGAAGCAATCTTTATCTACGGGGGCTCTACCAGTGCCGGTCTTGCCCATATACAGCTTGCCAAAGCCATCGGTTATACTGTTATTACTACAGCCTCGCCTCGCTCACATGATCTGGTCAAGAGCTACGGTGCCGATGCTGTTTTCGACTATAGTGATCCCTCAGTAGTCCAGCACATACTCAAGGATCATCGTAGCATCGACCGGGCTGTTGACTGTTACAGCGAGGGCAACTCCACCAACATCTGCGCTCAAGTCATCAAGAACAAAAGGGGAAAGGTCGTGACTTTGCTCCCCAATGGAAAGCCCAAGATCCCGGGTGTGGAATACGACTGGGTTCTAGCGTACACGTTGTTCGGACAAACCTTTCAGATCATGCCGCCTGTAGGCCCTAAGTTCGAGGGGAATCTGGCGGATCGCGACGGTCTAGTACGATTTTACGCAAATCTGCCAGAACTCACAAAGGTTTTGAGGCCGCCCCCAATCACGATTAGCAAGGGCGGAATTGAGGATATTCTAGACGGCCTTGATAAGCTGAGGCATAAAAGGGTGTCGGGTGGGAAGCTTGTTGTTACAATGTAGTAGACTTCATCGTTGGCCTGTCTATCCTTCAAGTCTAGTCATCTGGTCTTAGCCCTAGACTTCTAAGCATGTCAAACTCCAAGATTTCCCTTAGCACAGCAATGTTGAACTCAGTTACCAACATTACTCTTATAGCGTCGAGAGTTGAAGCATTGACACTTTGGGAAAGGCTACCTAAACAGCGCAAGTCTGGGCATACTGTGCTTGTTTTCTCGTCGTTGCTGATAACTATTACAATAGTGGCTCGCACCTCACCAGTACAAGTTGGGGCTGTTAAATTGAATGGCAGCGGAGGAGCTTGTGGCCAAGCAGCTACCAAGTCGAAGCCTACATCACCCAGGTATTAGGGCGGAGCCGGATGTCGAGGCTAGCTGATATGTACAATAAACAATGAAGCGGTTCGACAAGGGTTACACGGCACTCAAGTCGAGATAACGTCTATCTTTGACATAAGCAAAATTCAGACCATTAGGCAACTCCCAAATTTGCCCTCCCGAAAAGAGACAGGTCTACTAGGCATGCTGAGTCTTATTTGAGATAATGCCAGATCGGGCTTACCTCTAATGCTCAAGCTCAGCGCTGATACGGTCTGGAGCCTCAAGTTGGAAATCATTAACGAGACGGTGGGAGAAGTGGATTCACGAAAATGTGAAACATTTGGACCTTTTTACTCCTCATTATAGGGAATTGGACTTAAAGAAAGATATATTGCCTCGTCGGGTACGCGGATTCTAAGATATTGCACGTAGACATTTCCCTCTTGATTTAAGCGGTGACGGGTGGCAAATCCTCACATGGAGCTTGAATATCAGCACAATCATTTCTCTCACGAACCTTACGATCTGTCAAATAGCTCGAACACTTCTAAGATTATGAATAACGAGCTGTCTGGCTATACCGTTCTCGGCGATAGGTCAAATGTCTGGGATGCAGACGCTGGCTAGTTGCCATGTGACGGCTTGTTATTTTGTGGCGTAAAACGCGTGGACATGTTTTTGCTGAAAACATGCCTCGTTCCTATTCTACCTCAACCCTGCACTGCAACTGGCGTGCGCAATTATTCAAGGAAGACGACTGTACTCGATCCAATATGTCATCGGCATCGCCTCCCCTAACACCCCCTGCCCAAATACCAAAAACCCAGGCAGAATGTCGATTCAAGCAGTCCGTCATGGCTTGCGAGTGGACTGAGGAATATCGACCTGGTGGATTTCATCCCATCAAGTTTGGCGACACTCTGGAAGACGGCAAGTACCGTGTCATCAGAAAGCTTGGTAATGGCTCATTCTCTGCCGTGTAGCTCGGGGTGAGTGAGTAAGTTGACACCTTCTTCTACGCGCCTGCTGTATCCACGTTGGAGCTAATCGCCATCTAGTGGCGTCGGCGTGCCCAAATATGTGGCCATATAGATTATGATGGCCAAACAGTCACTTTCCGCTGCGTCAAATGAGCTCCAAATTGCACGGGTGCTGTCTACACTGGACGAGAATGTGCCGAAGACGACGCATCTTCTTCTTCCCCTGGATCACTTTGATGAAGAGGGATCCAACGGCACCCACAAGTGCTTGCTATATGAGCCGATGGGCGTAACCGTTGCTTCAGGAGTGGACAAGATTTCACAGTTTCGAGACAAGGTACGCCACATAGCTGACAAATGGAGATATCCGAAGTGGATGGTCAGGATCATTCTGAAGCATACCCTGCTCGGACTGTCATCTCTCCATCGACACAATGTGGTCCACGGCGACTTGCAACCAGGAAACCTCTTGTTTGTCACCAATGGCTTGGATGCAGCCGACGAAGATGAGTTGACGCAGACTACTGGGGCCACAACAGACAGCTTTGTCCGTTTGGATGGGAAGCTAGACAAATGGGCACCCCCATATCTTGCCTTGGGACAACTACTTCACGTGTACGCTGACTTTACGGAAAACCTGGAAATCAGAACTTCAGACGTGGGAGCCGGTAAGCCTAGTCTCCACTCGACAGTCTACTTAACGATCCAACTACAGCCTTCTTCCGAGATAATCCTCCAACAAAGATAGTAACCCCGTTTGCTCTCAGAGCCCCCGAAATCATCCTGAAGCAACAGGTCGACAAGAAGATCGACATCTGGAGCTTTGGATGCCTCGTGTACGAGCTGAACACAAACACTCAACTTTTCCCAGTTACACCATACGGTGAAGGCGAAGAAGAGGATGAAGACGACTATCATCTTCTTGCTCTAAAGGACATCCTCTGAGACCTCCCACAACATATCATGGATCTCTGGCCACGCTCGGCATCCTATTTTGGACCTGACAGAGAGCGACTCTACTCCACGGGCAACATTGACAGAAGACGGCGCTCCCTTGAATACTGAGCTCTGGACGGAAGATTCCCTGGAGACTCTTTTCAACCGGAACAAACTTGGTGAGGTTGATGAAGCTGAGGCTGTCATCATAGTCGCTCTGATCCGTCGAAGAGACCTACTGCTGAGGAACTGCTGGAAGACCCGTGGCTTCATAGCGATTAGATTGGCTTTAGTTGAGAGAAAATTGAAGTTGAAAGAAAAGCCAAGCAAGATGCATTTACCATGTTATGCATTGCCATGCTGTCCGAGCTGCTCTCTCTTTCAACGTTGTATCGGTGCATCACAATCGTCTACGTGCGATGGCTGCTATTTTGCCGATAGCCAGCGCCTGGAAGCTAGCAAGCTGGGCTGCTATTACCGGAATTGCACTGCATCTTAATAAAGGCAAAAAAGAAAACAGGCGTATAACCTGCGGCCGGATCTCTCCCGCCGGGAATTGAACCCGGGTCTCAAGCGTGACAAGCTTGCATACTGACCACTATACTACGGAAGATGGCAGGCGTTGGACGCCTGTTGTAGTGGGGTTGCTCACGGATTGGTTTGGGTTGCTATGAACGTGGGGGGTAGGGAATCCGAACTGGTGCTGCGAATTGAAGTAAATTGAAGATAGTAGGGAAGACTTCCCTTCAAGATGCCATACGTAACAAAGCCAACAGGCTAGGTCGCCCGCTTTCCATCCTGGGTTATTAACTGCTTCATCGTACCTAATCTAATAATGTAGCTACCTACCTTTTACTTTACAATATTCGCTTAACAGTCCGACTATAGGCTTTGGTGTTCATAACACTGCTTCGTGCTTGCGTTAAACAAGCATACAGTCCTTTGCATTCCATCCAGTACGTTCTCTCGTCCGCTGTCTTTATCTTGAATTACAGCCGTACCTATTTGGCTAGCTCGACACTGATATCGCTTACCCACTTACCAAGTCGAGGCAACAGATTGCAATACGCCGAATCAAGCCGCACGCTTATCTACTCTACTTATCTATCAGTCGACAACAGTACGTATAGACGTAGATAGATGACAATTCCCCGCACTTCTACGTCTTCCATCTAGTGAGGTGACGAACCCACCGCGTTATCGTGGCTTACCCCAGTCAACGGTCCCCCAAGCTCCGTACCACGCAGTAGTTGGAGGGCGCGGCCGGGAACTTTTGTCTCGATATGGCTTCCGTCCGGCACAGGAACGAATCGGCACGGGAGCCTCCAACCCCGCGATTGACCAAGATAGGTCAACCACAATCAGTGGAGTCTTGGTTGTAAGACGGTCATGGTCAGTCAGGTCTGTGTATCGCTGAACAGTCTTGTTCATAAACAAGCCAACTGCTTTTCGTTGGGATGGGTACATCTCCCAGTGTGCTTGGTTCTCATCCCCGTTTCACCTACCACACGCCACCATGAAGGAGGAGACGATCGATGGCCTCCAGCTGGCGCAGCTGGGCCATGCGCAGTCCTTCAAACGCAACTTCAGCCGCTGGACCATGCTGGGACTCGCCTTTGCAATCCTCAACTCATGGACTGCCCTCGCCGCCTCGCTCTCGCTGGCCTTGCCCTCGGGCGGCCCTATCGCCATCATATGGGGCCTTGTTACCGCCGGAGTGTGCAACTTGTCGCTAGCTGCGAGTCTCGCCGAGTTTCTCTCGGCCTATCCAACCGCCGGGGGGCAGTATCACTGGGTGGCCATGTTCGCGCCGCAGTCGCTCAAAGCTTCCCTATCGTGGGTAACCGGCTGGATCAATCTTGCAGGTTGGGTCTCACTGGTCGCGACGAACTGCTCGCTCGCCAGCACTCTCATCATCAACATCATTTCACTCGAGAACCCCGACTACGCGTTCCAGAGATGGCACCAGTTCTTGATTTACCTGGGCATCGGCCTGGTCGCCTTTCTCGTCAACGCGTTCCTCCACTCACTGCTTCCGAGAATCAACGGACTCGCGCTCGTGTGGTCCGTCGCTGGGTTCTTCATCATCTCCATCACTTTGCTCGTCTGCGCGGCCCCCGACTACGCCACGGGGGAGTACGTCTTTGCAACCTTCATCAACACCACAGGGTGGCCAGACGGCATTGCGTGGCTGCTGGGTCTTCTGCAAGGCGGCCTGGGCTTGACTGGCTTTGATGCCGTGGCGCATATGATCGAGGAGATCCCCAACGCGGCTATCGAAGGCCCCAAGATCATGCTGTACTGCCAGTACATTGGGATTTCGACGGGGTTCCTGTTCCTCACGGTGGTGCTCTTTGTATCTGGCGGCGCGGCGAACGCAACGACCATCATCGAATCCCCTGCGGGCCCTCTCCTCGAGATCTTCTACCTCGCAACAAACAACAAAGTCGGCGCAGTGTGCCTGCTCATGTTCCCTCTGCTCTGCCTGGTGTTCGCTGCCGTGGCCGTCCTGACAACTTCATCGCGCATGGTCTTCGCCTTTGCCCGAGACGGCGGTCTTCCAGCCTCGCGTCTCTGGTGGAAGGTCCACCCCGTCTTGGAGGTGCCCCTGAACGCGCTCTACCTGAATATGGCCATCGTCGTCGTCTTCGGCTGCATCTATCTCGGGTCCACGGTCGCCTTCAACGCCATCGTCGCGTCCTCCGTTGTCGCCCTGGGCCTCAGCTATGGAATCCCTATTGCCCTGCATCTCTGGAACGGACGCCAGCTGCCAGAAAGAGCCTTTGTGCTACCGGCTTGGCTCGGGTGGGCCTGCAATGTCATTGGGCTGGTGTACACTGTGGTGACCACTGTGCTCTTCTTGTTTCCACCGGCGTTGCCTGTGGATGGGACGACGATGAATTATTCCGTTGTTGCGTTTGCCATCATTCTCATCATTTCGGTCGTGCAGTGGATCGTGGATGGCAGGAAAAACTTCAAGGGCCCACGGGTTACAATTGGTGAGGATGGGTTTGAAGAGTCGGCAGAAGATGTCGGTCACTATTCCATTACATAGGCAGACGGTTTGATAATGATGAAGATACAAGATAGTAGAAATTACATCTCTCCTTCTATTCAAAAGCGTACCAGCACCCTCCCAAGTAGTACGAGTGAGCTTCTCGCTGGCCCAGAGCAGCGGCCTTCCATCAGGCTGGTTGTGAAGTGAGCATGACCGGCACTTTAACAGCGACCATTTTGGCAATAATCTCTCAATGGCATGAGGGGTCATAGGTGAGCATCCGTAGCGTATACGGGTTCACTCTTCTTAAGCCTCCCTCTAGAGCTGCGGAACTTGATCTAGCACGAAGCACTGCCCAATAAAGACACCACAGTGTCAGTCCCCTACCGACAAGGATATTGGCGCCCGCGATGACTGTCAGAATCCGACGTAGGGTATGACGTCGCCGCTCAAGGCAACGTGAACTTGGAATTCTGATAAGAATTACTCAGCCATATCCTAGTCGAGGTGCCGCTATCCTTCGTCAGCCACCAGGCGCGTAGTATCGCATTGCCTTGGATTCGTGAGCAGGCCATTGAGGTGTGTGCCCGCGAGCATCAACAGTGACCTTTCCTCGGGGGTCGTTTCGTCCCAATGCGTGGCACGCTACTCCAGAGCCATGCTGGCGCTTTGTCTGAGATGTTAAAAGGTTCACCGGTGTGCAAACGCTACTCATCATTGTCGACCTACCACCAGACTGCACGGGCGATGGCATGAAAGAACGGCGTCCGTGGGAGTTTGAGGACATATAAGGAAGGGCTTTCTTCTGGAATCTCAAGAAACGCCGCTTTGACTGGGGGGATGACCAGTGCATTGGCAACGATCGTTTATATAATCGGATAGGGGACGTAAGTAAAGACATCATTGAGACGTTGGCTAGGAACACCACACGAAGTTTCGAGATTCGGAATATTCGTACTGTTGTACGTACTGTTATACAATAGATAGGTCTAGCTTGAAGTTGCAAATATTCTGACACGAGAGGGCTGCTTGCGGGTTTGCTGTTCGCCTCCCTTTGCTAACGAGAGTGAAAAGATACGTTTGAGTACTGTGTCTTGGTTGAGGAGACATGTCACAAAGACTCCAGCGATCCCAACGCAAAATACCATGCAGGATTAGCGCTTGTCCTTGATCACATCCCTCTCTCATATCTTGCTTCCACTGAAACATTAGCGTGAAGAGTCAAGAGTGCACCTCTAAGATGGCGTACCTTTTTGGATGAGAGCCGTGCCTAGAAGGTCATGAAACACCAGCCTTACCTGGTTCCATGTTCTGTGCAGTTCACCTCCATAACAAAGGCTGGCCAGTCACTAGTAAAGTCCAGGCTTATTGAACACAGTCAACCACAGTGCCTTATCAAGCTCACAAAGGGGGAGTTTCCACACAACCCCCCTGAAAAAGCCTCTTTGTTTTCTATTCATATTTCACTCCTTAAATATAAAATTCTATAGTTGCCGCAGCACGATATCTGACTCGGTAAGCCCCCATCACTTACTTCTATATTCAGTATTAAAAGGTCCACTGAAGAAATCATGTCGCTTCAGCACACGGCTACTGCAGGCACAGGGGGCACATATATCACGAATGATACGGAAGCCACCGGGGTTGCGACGCCCGCCGCCCTATTAGATTTGAAAGCGGATCAGGGGATGCAACCTCTAGAGCCACTCCACAAGATAGCAAGCGGAATGAAACAAATACACGAAGAGATTGCAGTGCTAAGGCAGATCCTCAGCAAAGCTCGCAGCAAGCTAGAACGTCCTCGCCAAACGCGGAGCCTTCACAAACTCTCAGCCGACGAGATAGGCATTGTAGATGCACGACAGAAGGCATTAGACAACCTGGCGGAATACTCGAAAAATACCCCCGGTCATGGGGTTGCTGAGAATGGAACTGACAGTCAGGTTGAGGATTTGCAAGACGAATTGGAATCGATGGAGTTCATTGCTCCATCCGGGTATGGAAAGGCATAAATAGGACAAATTCTAAGATAACAAGTATCTTAGGACATTGGCGGCATTGAGACTTATAGATCAAGGAGGGCTATTATGTTCTGTCTTGATGCATTATTGGCACGAGATATTCTGTCTTTAAGATAGTCAGTCTGTCATTCTATTCAGTCGTCAGACCATATCATTGTTGTTCCCTTGAGCCCATTATATTTGTTCGTTTACCTAGTAGAGCTAGTTATTGATATAGGGCCAATTTCTCTAGCAGCTGTGCTATCTCCCCATGAAGCTACTGTTCCATGATAACAAGCTCAAAGATATTTTCAACACGGTGCAAACGGCTCTCCTGTGGATTAACATCACATAAGGTTACAGGTTGAGCCAGGTGATGAAGAGAGAGTCAACTAAACTAAGAAAGTATTTCCAGACACCTATTACGACGCAATTCAATTACTTTTCTCTTCGACGGAAAAAGAAGAGCTCATGAGAAGGGGGGTCAAGTGTAATGATTGGGAAGGGGACGTTCTAGAACTTGGCAGTGGAGCAGCTTGTCCTCCTAAGCCACAGTCCGGTTGACTGTTCTACATTTGAGGTCGTAGATGCAGAAAGGCTTTCAGGGTGGAGGGCTTAAACTGACTTGCACTAGAGCCCGTAAAGACAGAAAGAATTGCAAGCGAAGTGAACAAGATTCGTGAGACCATCTTGAACAAGTTTGGTACAGGAATTTTAAGAGTAACTTGTTACGTTGGGCGATGGCAGAATAATGTATACTGACGTGTAACTGGATAGGAGCCAGCTGGGACCCATTTTGAGTACCGCGGATCTGAAGAGGCCATTGCAGTTAAGGATAGCCAGAGATGAAGTAATATCTTCACGTGTTATTTAGGCTAGGTTGGGATCCTGAAATACCCTACGTAGGGTGTTGCATCAAACTAGCAACTTAATATATTCCTCTTGCCATCAAGCCTCAGAGTCGTGTCTCAAGTCGCTGCTGATTTCTTCTCAGCGTAAATATCAACATCATCCAAAATAGCCTCATTCCGCTTCCCTGCTACGACCCGAGCTCTCTTCAGCTGTCGAGTGGCAACATCAACACGCCATGTAGCCCGCCACGTCACGAGATTCATGATTATTGCGGCGCCGATGAAGCCCATGGCGATCCCAAACGATGTCGTATACCGAGGGGCAAACCGGGAGTTGAAGAGTTGGGATCCAACAGCACCGCCAATCTGCCCGTAGCTGTTCGCAAAGGCGATAGCAAATGCTGACCCCGTAGCTCCGTCTGTAGTCTGTACTCGCCAAGGCCACATCATGGTGTACCTGCGTGAGTTAGAACGGTGGCGATTCCGTAGACTGAACCATGGAGGAAGTTTGCCTACCATGCTGTAGAGAAACCTCCTGCAATGACTGTCGCTGCATATACCCCTCCGGTACTGGGAAATGTATACAAGACGATGTAGCATGCTTCGATGATGATCATGAACGTCAGAGGGATGACAGGCAGAGGCACCAATCCCGTACCGGCTACCCATCCGAAGACAATGGTCAGCAAGCAAGCGAAAATGGCCGGAGGGATATTCAGGAGCTGGGCTTCAGCGATGGTCCTAAGAAAACATAACGTCAGCTACGTGAGCGCTATCATCGCAGACGGACTTACGTGAATCCCAAGTTCGCAATGACTGTAGGCTGATAGAACTGCAGACCGGTCGTCCCGACAGTGTAGAATGCCCAACAGAGCAAAAACAGCCACAGCTTCGGATCTTTCAGCGTGCGCCAGAATTCTTTCCCGTCAAAGTCTTTTTCTGCAGCCCGGGGAGCATTCACGGGGAGTCTAGCTTGGACAAAGTCTTTCTCTGGTTGGGACATCCAGCCGGCGGTGTCGGGAACTGAGACTAGTATTAGCATCATTTCTTGTTTTGCTTCAGATAGATTATCCTTACAGTCCGGTAAACACAGGTATACTATTATACCAAGCACGATGGTGAAGATGCCCTCGGTCATAATGAGCCTTCAAAATTTAGTGACTGACCAAGCTTTGATATTGGGCACATCTATCCCTTGAGGTGGGATGGTTGTCGACTCACCATTTCCAGCCAGACAAGTTCCGTGCATGAACGCCATCGAATGCAAACGCAAGCAGTCCGCTGAACACGGCGCTAAAGTTGCCAAGCAACGTGACCAGGACTATTCTCGATGCCATCTCATCTGGCCTATACCAGTAGCAAAACTGGAGCAGGATGCCAGGCCACAGACCCGCTTCGAAAAGACCGAGAAAAGCTCGAACGGTGTAAAGACCGGCCGGATTCGTGACTGCGGCGTGGCAACAGAGGACTATTCCCCAGGATATCTGCGGCGTTTAGTCTCTACGATTGTAAAAGGATGGTCGCAGGAAAAGCAATGCTCACCATGATCCTAGCCTGCCATACTGATGGTTTCAAATACTTGACCAAGAGATTTGAAGGAGTTTCTGCAATGATATATGGGATCTTGACGGGCTCTTAGCTGCGGCTCACGGTGGCACTGTGATAAAGGGAACAGTAACCTACATAATATGCTGCAGTCACAAAGTTATACTGGTCTGAGGTAATTTTGAGCTCGGTCAGAATATTACGAGGAGTCCCTTGGTCCATGATTCTGGCATTCGATACCTTGAGATGGTGAGCGTTTCAACATAGCATCTGGGAGATGTCTGACGTACGTTGGAGGCATCTATAGTCTTCACCATGTACATGATGGAAAGCAGCGGAATGAGACGCCAATCAATTCGTCGCAGTAGTTTCTCTTCTTCGTCACTACTCAACGTCGCTCGGGACCTCATTACCGAGACGTCGTATCCGGTGATGTTGTCTCGGACATCGTCGGAATCTGAGAGTATATCTCCCCGCGGCACAACATTGAAGCGGTTCGTGCGAAGCGGTTCTTCTGTAGATGCGGTGTTGGATATTGTGCCAGACTTTTCGTCTAGTTTATGATTGTTTGACCCAGGCCTGAGGATACCTAGCTTTGCTGTTGGAGAAGGCGTGGAGGAAGCCATAGTTGCGAATGAGGCAGGGAATACGTGAGAACTGCCGAGCCAAGTTCGCGCCGGACCATTCCTCAAAATAAACGTCAAGCTCGGCGTTGCGTCTCCGCTGCGTGATTGATGCAAAGGCCGAGTTGCATACTACGTTGACCTTTTGGGAGGGTTACATTATGATGGCATCTCCAATCACAATTGCGCCAAGCAGATAATACCCCCAACCACGCAGATCTGCCGTGGCACAAAGATAACAGACCGCAATATGACCAGACAGGATGAGCTGCGACTATCATTCCAGTGCACCTTTATCCCACTCTAAGTACCTACCTACATAAGTCGCACGAGTAACCCAAATAGTCTTGGCCCGCTTTTCGGTGTTTTCGAAATACTGCACCCCAATGGTGAAATCTCGGAATGAGGGGTTTCTCTCGGTCAGTGGCTTTGTAGATCGTTGCTTAACAATCACTTGATGGGTTGTATCCCGCTGTAAATCCGAGCGCGATAACGATTCATCCAGGTTCTGTCTATCCCAAAGAAGTCATCCTCCGACCTGTACCAACCTCGGGATTTGGCACCATTGCTTCTAGTCTCCATACCTACACTCCCGCTATCTCTAAATTCTACATCATGAGAGTCATTCCTTGCTTCTCCGCTGCTTTCTTTGTGATCTCGGGGTGCAAGGCGGCAGGAGACGCCCAGCAGCCTCTACACAGCCTACCGTCCGTGCAAGGTACATCGTCACTGATTGATTTACACAAGTCCCTGGTCGAACGACCTTCAATCACGGGATCTGAAGGAAACGTTGCCGTGTTTTTGAGAAGCTATCTTCAAGACGTCGGTTTAACGGTAGAAACTCAAGCCGTCGAAGAGAACCGAGAGAACATATTGGCTTACTTCAACAAGACGCGGGAAACCAGAGTCCTGGTGACGTCGCATTTGGATACTGTTCCTCCACACTGGCCTTATGAAAGACACGGCGACGAGATTCGAGGCCGGGGCACGGTCGACGCTAAAGGCAGTATAGCAGCACAAGTCATTTCCGCCCAGGCGCTTCTCCGAGAGGACAAGATCCGGGAGGGCGACGTTGGGTTGCTTTTCGTGGTGGGAGAGGAACGAGGAGGCCTCGGCATGCGCAAGGCAAATGATTTGGGTCTGTCGTGGGAGTCTGTCATCTTCGGAGAGCCGACAGAGCTCAAGCTTGCTCGTGGCCATAAGGGAGGGCTGGGATTTACTATCACGGCAAAGGGGAAAGCAGGCCACTCGGGATATCCCGAGACGGGCACCAATGCGATTGACAGTCTCACTCGGGGTTTGTCCGCTCTCCAACGCCTCGAGTTGCCATGGAGCGAGGGCTTTGGAAACAGCACTCTTAACATCGGCAAGATAGAAGGCGGTGTTGCTGGCAACGTGATTCCTGCCAGTGCGTACGCCGTGGGCTCGGTCAGAATTGCGGCTGGCACTCCAGACTCATTGAAAGACTTGATTGAAACTACAATCTCAGATAGCGATTCGAACCTGGAAGTCGAGTTCACCTACGGCATTGGGCCTGTGCCTATAGACCACGATGTCGAAGGTATGTGTCATTGTTGCTGTGGAGGTCTGAGACTAGGCTAACGGCAACTAGGATTTGAGACGGTTGTGCTTAATTACGGCACAGACATTCCGAGTCTCAAGGGAAGTCACAGGAGATATTTGTACGGGCCTGGATCGATTCTTAATGCTCACTCCGCTCACGAATACTTGACGGTATCGGACTTGGAAGGGGCGGTGAAAGGGTATCAACGACTCATTACGCACGCTCTTGACAGTGGTTCATCGACACAATGATATCACAGTAGACAAGTATACTTATTCAGTTACAAAGATCCCTGAGCCCAAAAGACGCCGCGGCCATTCGTCCCCACGTAGACCTGCCCCTCATGATTCCCACTACCCTCCAGTCTGTTGGCACTAATGGAACCAAAGCCGATGGAACCTTGGATGTCGGTCCAGGTCTTGCCCAGATCACCACTACCATACAGCTTGGCGCCGGCCGAGCCAGAGCCAAAGGCATACAGGTTCCAGTTGGTTCCCGAGCCGCGACCGAGCGCGATCTGACGAGTGTCAGTCAGAGCGGCCGAAACCTTTGTGAAGGAGCTGCCAAAGTCGACGCTGTGGAATATGCCGATATCCGTGGATACCCAGACGTCTCCCGCCTTTGTTGGGTGTACTGCGATGTCGCGAATGGAGGTTGCCGAGTCGATGGTCTTACTTGAATTGAAGCTAGCGGCCGCATTGCCCGAGAAGTAGAATTTCGACCCCGACGCGGCGTAGAAGTACGCCCTATTACGCTTGTCGCTGGCGATGATGGATCCGGAAGGGAGGCTGGACACGGCGGAAAAGCTGCTCTGGTTCTGCGATCGCAGCACGCCTTGGTTGCTGGAAGACCAGAGAATCGTGTCTGCATCTGCTGAGAAGGCCACGGAACCACCAGACTGTGAGTCTGAAGCACCGCTGTGAACGCTCCAGGACAAGCCTCCGTTGCTAGACAGCGCGACCTGCGGTGAGCCCTCGGTGTTGCCCACCCGAACGACCCTGTCGACCTTGTTGCCGGCGTAGTCAACGCCGACCGACCCGGTGAACATGGGGTTGTCCCATGCGGACTGCGGCGATGTGTTGAGAGCGGCCTTTGTCGAAAAGGTGAAGCCGCTGTCATCATGAACGCCCGCGAGAAGCTCGCTGCCCCCGGGCGCCGACTTGATTTCCAGCACTGCAAACTCCTCGATACCGTCGGCAAGCGACTCGATCGTGATGTTGTGGGCGTCATCCCACTTCGTGAGGTCATGCCCTCCGTACACAGTCAAGCCCGTGCCGTAGAGCCAATGGTCGCTGTCAAAAGGATCGATCGCGACAGCTTCGATCATCCAGCCCAGGCGCTTGGTGTCGCTGGAGACGAAGTTCTTGTAGACCCACGGAGCTTTGGGCGTGGAGAGGCCGTAGTGGTACTCTAGCTTGCCGTCTGAGTTGTATTCCCACAGAGTCGACCATGTTTCGCCCGAGTCATTAGACCGGAAGATCTGGGCGTCTGGGTACCAGGAGTTCAGAGACACCACGACGAGCGTCCCAGGTGCTTGGAGATCAACGGCCAGTCCGCCAAAGCCAAAGTAGGTATCGCCAGGCGGGGTGATGTCCTTCCATGTCGCGGCTGCAATGTCGTACCGGTACACGGCACCAGAGGTGCCATCGTAAGGACCCGTTCCGTCACTGTAAGAAATGTAGAGAGCCTTCTCATCCGGCTGTAGCTTGGCCTTGTGGGGGAAATACTGCTTAGGTTGATCAGGAACGGGGTCCCATGTCTGGCCTGCGTCACTCGAGACGTATACAGAGGCAGTCTTGTTGTCAGCAGTGCCGACGAAGATCCTCGATGTTGCGCCATCGAGGGCAGCCGAAGTTGAGTCAAATGTGACAAAGGTCAGGCCCTGGGGGTCGTTGGACAGTCCAGAGGTATCACTAGGATCAGGAGCAAAGGTGCCCACGTTGGTAAAGGACGTGACCTTGCTAAAGCTGGCGCCGCCGTCGGTGCTCTTCCAAAGCCCGTTGCCGCTGCGTGCACCGAAGTAAATGATGTTAGAGTCCTGAGGATCAACGGCAAGGCGCTCTCCCATTCCTCTGCCAGGCATGTTGCCGCCGACTCTGAAGGGGAGTTTTGTAAATGTCCATGAGGCTCCCTTATCACTGCTTATGCCAATGGAGCCATTGTTAGGGTCCCTGTTTTTCTCGCATTAGTGAACCGCTCGATTGTGGTAGAGTATCCGTCAGGATGGGCTACTCGCCAGTCGTTGGTGTACATGCCGACAGCCGTATACACCTTGTCAGGGTCCGAAGGGTCCAAAGCCAAGGCATCGATTCCCCAGCGATTCCTAAGTAGAACAGAAGGATTAGCTTTAATCGTTCTTCGTCAAAGGTCGCACATGATCTGCCATGACGTGCCATTCGGGATCAGACGCTGTGGAGTCTGTCACGGCTGTCCACGAGTCGTCTGCATTGAGACGGTAAAGGCCTCCAATGTCAGTCCGGGCATAGGCAACTCCCTTGGTGTTTGGATGGAACTCGATTCCAGGAACAAAGCCACCGCCACCGCCGATACGAACATTTTGCCAATCAAACGCGGCCTGCGCGATGCTTGCCGAAGCAAGGATAAGGGAAAGCAACTTCATGCTTAACAGTCTAGAAGCGAAAGGGTACCAAGTGTCTTGAAATCGATCGACTCTCACTACATAGTATGCGTGATGGCACCAACGGTATGTATACTTTATTTCATCTGCGCGTAATTGCATCGCTAGGAAGATTTACTAATGATCGGAAATTAATATTCCGTGTCAACCGAGAAGGGGTCACTAGTATGGTACAATGGATCAATACTTTATTCCGACCGTGAGAAAAAGTCCCAGCTTCACTTAGATTCGACGGTTTCAGGGACAGGAGATGCCCCAGTTCTGAGCACCCAGAAGCTATTCTGCCGTATCGAGTCACGGGCATGAGGCGGAGCGTCCGGCACGCAGTTGGAGTAAGTTCGTTTCACGTTCCAGCTAATGTCTCATGTTTTATTGAAGCCAAACGTCGGCAGACCGGCTTGGCGGGTCCTCCAATATAACCTTGCTTGAACAGGGTTGTATCAAGACTAGAGCTCGTAGCCTCCAACAACCTCCGGCACTCCCGCTCACCCTGGATGAACACAGTGGCTCATGCTCCCATTAGCTTTACTAAACGTCATTATACTGCGCCACTTTCTTGTTAATTGGCCTTGGCATTGGCTGCTAATTGTAGCCTGTCACGGTGCGGTGATATTTCTATCCCCGTCTTTAAAACAATGAAATCCTCTGCTATACCTTTCTTCTCAAGCCATTCCGCTTGCACATGGCTCTTCTCTTTACTACTTACAGAAGTCTCAGTGCTTTCCTGGATGCGCCTCATGAACTCCTCACACTCCAAGCCCAAGATTGGCCACTTCTGATATCGCGAAAACAGCACAAGGGCTGAACCGCCAGTGGTGACCATCTCCGTTCTTGACGTTATCTCTGACCCTCGCCTTACCAGAGGTGTGGTAGTAAAGGAGAAAACAATTACACGCCTTGGCGGGGTCGCAATTGGGCTAGTTAGACTCTGCCTCCAGACATCAGACGTCCAAATGTTTCAGGAGTTTAACTGTGAGTATGCTTTCTGGTAGCACTGATGAAACTTTCCTTTTTTCTTTTTTGGATAGAGAGAGAGACGCAAACTGTTTACCTATCGATCTCCTCGTATAGCTCACGCAAAACAAACACTTCAAAGCAGAAGCGATAGTTTTCACCCGGCTGTCCCTCCCGCATTCGGCAAACAGCGTGTTGTAACTGACTGCCCCACTTACTGATGATATGCTTAGGATCAATCCCTCCTGAAATACCAAGCGTAAACCGCCATATCCATCGCGAACCTACCAATGGCTATCCGTTTGTCCTTCTGGCGAGTTGAATCGCGTAAAACAGTTATCGGTAGCTGCACACTAGTTTCGTAGAAAGTAAATCTAGATAAGCTGGTAAATTTCTTATAGCTCGGCGAAGATCGACGTGGGGTTAGTAATATGTTGCTTGGATGAGTTTGAGCTCGCGAACGGGAGACGGCATTTCTGCCATCAGTCTTTTGCTTCACTACCAGCTTTCTCTGTCGGGGTTATCAATTAAAATAGGGTTGTTATGACAGATTCGACGTCATCCTATAGAACGTGAATGGCTGTGATGCTTTACCGAATCCGAGTTGGAAAAGGATATTGATTCGGCTACAAACGTCCAGCAAATCGCTGGGCGCAGCTAGAGGTGAGGCAACATATTGTCTTATAGGTGTGGGTTTACTTTGGTGACAACTGACGACGCTGATGTGGCCGTCTCAGGCGTATTTCTCTGCACGGAGACTGTTCGTAGCATGAGTTTGAATCTTGCACGCTTCGCCATCTACCCCAGCGCCCATCCTACCCTATGGTTGCCTGCATTCGAGCAGGTTACCAATCGATGATAAGCGACCAGACGCAATAGACCAGGTATATTACACCAATCCACGTATGCCACATGCGAATGGATACGGGAAATGCTGTAGATGGAAACTGGTGAGACAAATTAGAAGGCCCCTGGTACTGCGCGTCAGCAGATCTATCCGCTGCAGAGTCTGACGAAATCGAGTTATGCTACGTGATAAGTAAATCGTGCCTAGAGTGTAGCTGGATGTTTGTTGTGGTCTTGCATTTAGATAGAATCTCGTACTAACATGTCGATGCGGGATTTTAAACACGCCAAGTAGCACCCTTTTGTGAGTTCGGTTGATTGATTGACCGAAACGTTGGTCGTATCCTTGCCTCCGCGTCATCATGCTCTGCTTGCTTGCAGACTGTTGGTACGCATCTCACAGGCCATGTTGGGGGCAAATACGTGTTGGTCCAGGGCGTTGGCTCCCGTCTCGCAAAGGTCCCTTACTCATCTACTCCAGTGTGTCCAATGTACTAGGACGAAAGCTGCCGCTTCTGGTTGACCTGCCGGACGAGATTATGGCAAAGCTCATAGATGTCTACCAGAGCCCGTTCCAAACTCTGTGGATAGTCATGGCGAGTTTCTCAAGTGTTGGTGTCCTCGCATCATTACTGACCAAGGAACTTAGCCTTGAAAGGGAAGAAGTTGGTAGACAGGGATTCGAAGAGCGCTAGCTATGATTGCAGACGTATAATGGCATTTGAGCTCATATCGTTGTCGCTAACTGGATTCTTTTTGTTCTTTCTAATATCTAAGCTACTCCGCAGGCGAGGCAGTGACTTGTGAATGACCAAATTACACTTTCTTTCCAGAAGCCGGTTCGCGCGTGACAGTCGGAGGTGATTTCCAATGAGAAGACTACGAAATTATCCCGAATCAACAACTCCCAAGCACAATTTTCATACTAGGCAGATTGGCTTCGCGTTTCCAGGCCTGGATCCTCGTCTTTAATCTAGCCTTGTTCAACAGAGACACAGCAATTGATTTGGCTTGCTGGCAACCCTTCTCCCTGTAGAACCGGAGGCCGAAGCAAATCATGAATGACATAGAGTCACCATAGGCGTCGCTGACGAAAGCTATTTCTTCCTCCGATAAGAAGTAGTCAGCGAGTTGTTTAGGACCATACTGACCCGCGCCTACGTTCAAATAGCCCAGTACATCCTCATCACCCTCATCACCATCGTCGCATAAACAGCGAGCCGTCCCTCTGGCCTCCCGGCAATCGTAGAAACTACCGGCATCGAAGCTCATGTTTGTCATGAAAATGTGGAGGTTCCCGTAATCACGGTTGACAAAGTATAGCTCTTTTTTGGCGAGCAAGCAGTCTTCAGGCCCTTGTATGTAGTCATCCGGCATGTCGCTCTAGTGGTCGTCGGCCACATACTCGTCGTCCGTGTCGTCTCCGTCGTATTCGTTCCATACCTGGACAAATGTCGCGGTAAACCGACTGGCCTTACGGTAATTCTGGCTGTTATAAGGATTGAGGCCGAGATAATGCATCAAGGATGAAGTGTTCCCCCAATCATGGCTAACGTATTCAAGTTCCTCTTGAGAGAAATATGAATCTGCAACATACCTTGCCGACTCGTCTTGGAAATTCGTTTGGAGATCATGTTTCTTTCCATTGCTGGCGACGTAGCCTGAGCACACACGAGCCAGACAAATCGCCAGTCCCGAGCCTGAAGCATGCAGCGGTTTTGTCACTCTTACAGTGTGAGCTTTGCTGCCGCTTTTGTGGCTGGAGGGGGCATTGTCAAGTTGTAATTTTTCAGAACCAGGTTTCCGATGACATTGACAGAAATGGTCGGCGCATGGAGGACATTGACGAGACGTAAAGTTCTATGCGAACTGGGCCCTTTTGTTGTGAGGGACTTTTTAACGGGGAGTAGAATGGTGCCTATTCCTTGAACCTGAATCTGGGAGTCGTCTACAGTGTTATAGAGAACATAGTCGACAGGTTCGTAGTCGTCATTGAACCATACCTTGTCCTTGGCAACACTGGTTGATATATGTGAGAATCACCCAATCATCCATCGTCCAGCACAAACTCCAAGGCTAGTTTGAACAGATGAGGAAACTTTCTGGGCATTAGATGCTATTGAAAGAACCCAATCTGGGAACGGCAGGGGAAGTTGTGGACTTGACTCCATCGCGAGTCGTTGATGTAAGCGAGTCGGACCAAAAACTTGATGACAACTGGCCTTGCTTTAACGGGGTTGCCACGGCGACAAGAATGATTCGAACCGCGCAGGTCCCTCAATGGCACATTATTATGCATGTAGGATTTGTTTTATACTACAGCACTATCTCAAAAGCAGCGAACTTGCGTCGTTGACTAATGCTACGCTTTGCTATCGCTATCTGTCGTCTCGCCATATATCCGCGTCTTTTCCTGGGCCAAGAAGGCCTCCTGCTCCCGCGCACTCTTATCTAAGTCGAGGAACATCCAGATACCCGCAGCACTAACGAGGCTGAGGGCGAAGAGAAAGTAAAAGGGCGCGCTGTTGTTGTTGCCGCCGGGAGAAGCGTCGATGATGGCGCTGCTGATGAGCGGACCGATGAAGCTGGACGCCTTGCCGATGATGTTGAAAATGGAGAAGAAGAGGAACTCGTGGCCACGAGGCGTAACGGAACTAATCATGATCTGAGAGTAGCTGTACCAAGGGCACACCAGCAGCCCGTAGAAGGCCTGGTACAGCCAGAACTCCCAGACGTTGTGGAAGCCGAAGCGGCTGGTCCAGTTGCCAACCATGCCCCAGCCGTCGAGCAGGACGATGGACACCATGACGGCGTTGAACATGGCCTTGGCGCTCAAGTCGAAGCGTGTCTGGAGCCACCAGAAGCCGCCGATGCCCACGGCCTGGGCGACGATGCCCACGATGAGCAGGTAGGTCAGCGTCAGCGTGTCGTAGCTGACAACCTCGTTCTGCAGCGTGGCGATGGCGGTAACGCTGGTGTTGAGCGAGTCGCCCAGCAAGAAGTAGCCCGCCAGGTAGACGAGGCTCTGCTTGAGGTGCCAGATCTGCGTCAGCGCCTCGTGGAGCTGCCAGAAGCCGACGGTGAGCATGTTGAGCCCGGGGGGGACCTGCATGCCCGGCCGGCGCTTCTCCAGCACGAACCAGGGCAGCGAGACGACGAGCCACACGGCCGAGGCGAAGGCGATGAGCACCGACAGGCCCCAGTTGTTGTTGGCCGTGCTGGCCGTGACGTCGACGCCGAACATGATGCCGACGATGACGGCCAGGATGACGACCTCGGTGACGGACTGGACGCAGAAGGCCACGTTGCTGAGCCTGCTCCTCTCCCGCTCGTCGCGCCGGTCCAGGTCCTGCAGGCCGATGGCCCCGTCCTCGTACTCGCGGGCCGCCTCCTTCATCGCGGGCGTGCAGCGCGCCAGCGACGGGAACGCGGCGGTCCAGTACGTCAAGGTGAGCTGGTAGGCGACGAGGCCGACGATGTAGAGGCCGGCGCCGGTCTTCCACCGGGCGGCGTCGTGGACACCGAGCCAGGCGAAGCCGACGGCGTAGGCGACGACGGACCAGGCGACGAGGACCCAGCTCCGGCCGGTGCCGAAGTCGGCGTAGGCGCCGATGACGAGGAAGAGCACGGCCTGGAGGGCGAAGGACATGCCGTTGGCGAGCAGGACGATACTGGTGACGTTGCGGCGCCGGCCGGCGAAGCGCAAAAGCCCGGTGTCGGCCGGGGCGGCCTGGGAGAGCAGGTTCTGGAAGGCCGTGGGGCCGAAGTTGAAGAGCGAGAGGCCGTTGGCGCCGACATAGTATGCGTACCACGCCCAGATCTCGCGCCGGGTGGCCGTGGGCCGGTCGCCGGGGGCCAGCGCCGGGGTCACCAGACGCGGCGGATGCGGAGGTCCGGCGTCGACCGGGCCCGGGTCCGACGTCTCAACCGGCGACGCCTCAACCGGTGACGGCTTGGCGTCAAGGTCGCGAAGCTCCTGCTGGGCGGCGGACATGATGATGTAATGGCAAAAAGATGACCAGTCATCGAGACTGGGTTTGGAATGAGGGGGACGAGAGGTAAGGGATGAGAGGAACGAAGTGTAAAGAGAAAAAAAGGCGGGGAAGATCAGCACATGGAAACTGTGAAATGACGCAGAATCAAAGGATCATTTGTTTTGTATCCCCATAAAAGATACCTCGCTCGTTTCTGTGTCGTACACACATGAGGCTTGATCCTACTCGGTTATAGCGGATCTAGGAGGAAGCACCTGCGACCTGGAAAACCGCCTCTATGTTGCATGGTGTGACACATGCTGTAAGCGTAATCCTCAGTAGCGTCCTACGAATTTCGTGTTCTGCTGCCTGGGCGGTTTATTCAGGACCCCTTTACATTACTTGACTGATTGCCCTTATACGGCGACTAGCATCCTAAATCTTGCCTTGTCCTCTTGGATGATCTTTAGTCCGCTCTGCTTTTGGACATACCATGCTTTCCTTCCGCTCCAAGTTTGAATTGCTTCTTTTCCTACTATATTACTCTCTGGCGGCAACATGTTCGTCCACGAGCTTTTTCCTAGAGGATTGTCTAGACCTGGGAACAACGAAAGAGTAGTGAGAGGAGTCAAGTCATGTTCTCGTGACGAGATTGAACGCACATCTACAGTAGCCCTGATAGTGGTTGAGGCTCAACTCTGAGGGGCACTAGTCTCCCAGAATTATTAAACCATCGTCTATGCACAAGTTGTGTTCACAGAAAATATCTTTTTATCCATCTGCCTTGAGCGTCATCAGCACCGCTAGCTACGTCCCTGACATGTTGGTAAATAAAATAGCCCTCTTCACGAACACTGAAGACAAGCTCTTTCCTCCTCACTACCAATAGTACTCTATACGTAGCGTCGAGCGCTAAGTTTAGTAGGGATCCATTCTCAACCAATGTTGATAGGGCGCGAGTCTAGATTGCTCTCGATTTTTATCTCCTCGTTGGTCTTTTGCTCATCATCGCCATCTGTCTAGATCAGACTTATAGTCAGAGCTACCGTACTTTAGTCTCAATGAATGCTACGGGTGGCATTTTGCATCCTCTCTTCCTTCCTGAAATGATGTGAATATTCACTACCACCTTTCATTTGGAATGAGGCGAACAAGGGACATTGACCACTGCTGTGGGAAAGTTGTTGAAAAAGTCGCAGAAAAGCCTGGTGAGCCTCTAGCCACTGATAACTGACCACCTAGTGAAACTCGCCTTCACACGAAGAATCTGGCGCCGGTAGATATTGTTGAGCACGGAACGTTGGAAGATATTAGAACTGCGATGTAAGAAAATAAACAGATCATGTGAACAAGTGAGACCCCTAGCCGCATTGAGAACTTGAGGCGATGCACTGTAAAACTACATTTCGCTTCCTTGCTAGCTAGCCATGCCTGGCAGGTAATTGTTGATCAGATTTGCCTTGTTCATACTAGCGGAACAGTGTAGCCTATATCTCTATGTAACAACGGGATTCAAGAAGTGTAATTACTTACTGTTTTCCAGATGCAGTATCCACACATGAAGCGTCGGAACCATACTTGTCTTCGAATAAAACGTATTCCAATGAAAACCCTGTCCCTCAATAGCTTTAGAAATTTTACAGTCTAATCTTGCAAACTAGAGAGGCCAAACTCAAGATTATGCATCTCCGAAGTATCGCGCCAGCAATGAGCTTCCAAGACCACCGGGCTACAACCCTCGCTTGATCTGCAGTCTTTCTCAGCTTGAAGTGCTGGAGACGAGTGTCAACGGGGCACATCTCGACTTTAACCAATGTGGCCTTACAATCGTACGCTGATTTACTGTTAATCGCGTGCATTGATTTAAGGAGTTCACAGCACCATCGGCAATAGAAGAGCAGAAAGTAGGTGAGGCAATTCCGGTCCATACCGCCGGGACAGGAATTAATCCGCGACAGCTTCGCTAACTTGTCGAGACGCGCGGGCGGGCGTCCCGGCTTCCCAGGGAGCCCCTGTAGGCCGGCAGCGGCATGTCAATCAGTCGAGACGTGTCAGAGGACTCTCTCCACCAAGTGGGCCAGGGATTGTCGTGTCACGACCCGGATATAGAACTCCATGGTGAGCCCGATGACTTGGCCACCTTACCGCCATTCCCCCCTTGCCAATCGGCTATGCCGGAGCCTGTCTCGCCACTGCTGGCCAGCCTGTCAGGAGCTTGAGCTCATGCAGCTTCCCTCGCCGGCATTATCGAAAGCTCCCTTGGAGAGTGGAGCCGAAGTCAAGACTTGTCAGATCTTGTGACCGGAACTAGCGTCGCCGGGATGCTGGGAGAGAAGCCGATTTGCAAGTCACCGGACTGCAGGTTTGATAGTCGATGTCAATTAAACATGTGCTTTACCTGCTGGGGGTGAACTGGTTAAATAAAGAATGAGCTTCATCCCTCTCCGTCGGTGAGTGTTGCACACCCATCAATCGATCAGTCAATCAACCTCTTGATCCAAACATGTTTCCTCCCAAGACGCCAAAGCGCTCCTATTCTCGCACAGACCCGGATGTGCATGTCCCGTACCCACCAGACAATGAGCTACCAACCAGCAAGCCTCTGACCGGCCAGGGCGGCCAGTTCTCGAAGCCGACGCTGGCATCTCTCTCCCTCGAGGGCAAGGTGGTCGTCATCACGGGAGGTGCCCGAGGCTTGGGCCTGGTTATGGGCCAGGGCTGTGTCTACTCTGGAGCCGATCTAGCAATTGTCGACTTGAACAGTGAGTGTCGCCTGGCTGGAAAAGGACGCTCGCGGCCGTGTTAACAAGGAGTGCAGGGGACGAAGCCGCGTCGCAGGTCAACCTGCTGATAGAGGCCTTCAGAAAGGAGAACCCAACCAGCGAAAGGCAAGCTTCTCTATTCCTTTTACGACGTACGCCCTCTAATCCTTTCAACCAGGGTCCCTAGAGTGACTGCGCACTACGCAGACGTGTCCAGCCAGGAATCCGTCGACAGCTGCATTGCCGAGATTCTCACCCTGCACCGAAAGATCGACGGTCTGGTCACGTCGGCCGGATTCACCGAGAACTTCGACGCCATCAACTATCCAATCGATCGAATGCGCAAGCTCTGGGGCGTCAACGTAGACGGCACCTATCTTTTCGCCGTGGCTGTTGCGAAGCACCTCATGGCGCGTCAGTCAACTGGCAGCATGGTCTTCATTGGCAGCATGTCGGGCTCCATTGTCAACGTCCCTCAGCCGCAGGCGTAAGTAGTACCCATTACTATGGTCCCTCGTTTCGTCGGACTTGGTCCGAATGCGCAGAAGCTAACTATGAGCAACTGTAGCCCTTACAACGCGGCGAAAGCAGCCGTCCGCCACTTGGCTGCGTCACTGGCCGTCGAGTGGGCCCATGCTGGCATCCGAGTCAACTGCATCTCTCCTGGATATATGCTAACGGCCTTGTAAGTCTCCCATTGCTACTGGATCCTCTAGCGGGACTGTTTCTGATCGTCTCAGGACGCAAAAAATATTAAACGACAACCCGGATCTGGAGCGGACCTGGCTGTCTCTCATTCCTCAGGGGAGGATGGGTCAACCACAGGATCTAATGGGTCCCGTGACTTTCTTGCTATCCGACGCGTCTTCTTACATGACTGGGTCGGACCTTAGAGTCGACGGGGGTTACACTGTTACGTGAGCCGCCAACTCACGCGCCGAAAATAGAGGTGTTGGAACCGTGGGAAGTTTTCGTAATGTTAGAACTGTCGTCTGTTTTAGAGCTCCTCTATAGAGTATTGACAATAGATATATTCTCACGTCGTCATCTTGCTTACCGGGCTCGCGTATGGAGCACAAGGCACAGTTTCTTGTAGCCTGAAACATTTCAAGGTGATTCTTTCCGAGTTTCAAGAATGTTGTCGCTATTTCAGGTTCATTCGTCGGTCTTCGTTTCCTCTAGGTCAAGACTTTAGCATTTACAACGCGAATCGCACCCCAAGCTATGCTGAGGAGTTACGAGAAAAATGTGTCAAGTTCTAGCAGCGTATCATGCGAGGTTCCCGATCCGATGTGACTAGATACATTTTCCAAATGGACCAGGTGTACCAGAAGCCAGTTCTAAACATTGTCACGTCATTACCTTTAAATAGCTCCGTTTGCATGCGACTGCTTAAGAAGAGTTACAACTACAACAACTACATTGATGGATATGGTGTATTCCACCAACTTTTATGGCTGTGGTCGAGGACTGTCAATTAGAGGATTACGAGGGGTATATCCAACGCATTCACATAATTCCCCTTTCAAATAGTAGGCTTTAGCGGGTCAGTCATAATGCCAGTCCCCTCGAGGACCACGGGCAAGAGTTTGCTACCTGGCTCGGGGCGTTGACATTATTAGCGACCTGCCACTGGGGTGAAGCTAGTTAAACTTCCCATCCAGCCATCGGCGGGCTAGTTGAGCTTCCCGTCGGAAACTTCGGGACGGAGAGGGCGACGAGGCTGGAACAGTGTCAACAGATTAGTTGATATAGAGGTACCAGCACCAGGCGTTGTCGGTAAAGGAACCACTGACGAGGGTGCAATACCAGAGTCCAGGTTTAGGACACCACCAATACTTCCCCCAGAGCGGACGCTCTTGCAATCGGACGATATTGAACATGCGGTCCATAACTCTCGAGAATATTTCCGAAGCACCTGAGCCGGCAACGACACAGCTCACGATGAAAGCCTTGTTTGTTGGGCCTCGTGACAGATGGCGGAACCGATTTCGAAAACGTGGTGCCTGTGAGGAAGAGAGATTGGCCGGGTAGAACTTGGAAAGCTTGCTAACGAGGAGCTGGAGGTGCAAGTAATGAGGAGCTAGGCGAATCCAAACCGGCCAATGTTGCTGATGGAGTCGAACCTGTCTCTTAATCAGGGGATGGCTGTCAAGATGATGTTTCGATCCCAGGCATGTCAGTAGCGGTTCACGGTAGAGCAGTGCCATCTAGAAAATGGCAAGGGGGGAGCTTGGAAGAATTTTCAGGAACATGGGAAAATGGAGAAATTATTTCATGACTTGCGTGGTACAGCCAGTATACTCCGGGCTATTCTGCTTTTTCTCGGTCGATATTGTTTACCATTGGTGTCCCGGTTCTCATTCGAGGCTCGTCTAGACATTCTAACAAAGAAGCGGACAGGAGATAGGTGCTGAAGAAACACTAAGGTCGGAAAATTGGGGGATACAAGTTTGTTCTAGCTAGTGCTTCATATTTTATTCAACGACTTTGATAGTAACCCATGGACCGAGCTTGAGCCATTCTTGACATGAAGCTTGTTATGTTCCCTGTGATCCTTGCCGCAACCAGTAGTCTCTTGTTGCTAGCCTTTGTCCGTCCATAGCTGTCTTCACCGAACGTTGCATCTCAATCCGTATCAAGCTAGTCGGGGCTTTGTCTAAGTGGCAAAGCGGAAGTCAAGTCTATGAAGAGGGTTAGCTAATGTTTTCTCGACTGACAATGGAAGGCTTACCGCTTATTGCCCTCATCGGTTGTACTCGTTAAATAATCATGCTGTTCCTCTGGAGTCATGGCATCCCATTTCTTTGCCTTTGAGTTGTTCCGCCATCGGTAGTAAAAGTAGGTTCCCGGGTATTGGATCAACTGCAAACAGCATGAGCTTCAATGCCGCATGGAGGAGTTGGGGGATACTTACACACATCCAGATACAGATGACTAGTAAACCCTTGTTTGCTTTGAAGTATCGAGGGGAATCGCTGGATTGATAAACTGTGTACGAATTTAGCGCTTGCGGTCTTCAAGTTGATGTCGAGACTTACTGTTGGCCCCGATCATTCCACTGACTTGCACCCACATGTTGTAGAGTCTGTAGACGATTTAGTATTGACAATTCGCAAGCCAGGGCTCGACTTACGAGGCCGACACTGTCCTGTTCTGTACGGATCCCGCATTCCTGCTTGTCCAGGCAACTTGGATAGGATGGGTGCTGCTTCAGTTAGCTCGTTATAATTCCCGCTTTAGCTCTGTACTTACTACGGGAACGACAGCAGAACTGTCGCAATGGCAAAGTAAGCCCAGGCACTGATGGGACTGGGCAATGCAATCAAAGCCACGAAACAGGGCAGCAACCAAGCATCTTCCGCCATGGCCACCAAGCTTCTGTTGTTTGCCAGCTCGCTGACGGCCGTGATGAGGAGCATGGTAATACTGGAACCCACGATATAGGGGATCTTGAGTAGGTTTGTCTGGATGACGGTGAATCCTAGACCTCGGAAAGAGAGAGTCAAGTATTGGTCGACCGGATACTTGGGCAAACCGAACAACAGACCCAGGGCGTACAACGGCCACATGTCGTAGTCTTTTGCGCATTTCCAGATCTGTTTGACGGAAAGACCTTGTCGGTTGTACATTCCACCTTTTTGAGGGTCATCTCGGATAGCTAACGGCAAAGTCAGATACCTCGTCTTTAAGTTGTGAGGTTTTGGTGGCTTACCGCCATTGACGATGATTTTTGTTTCCTTTTCGGTAAAGTACCCTTTGGGATTCCACCAGCTTTTCGTCCTCGTCGGACACTGGGGCATGAGGAAGAAAGAGGCAACCCCAACCAGGACTAGTAGGGCTATGTTAGTACGCCTCTCGTCAGAAGCGACGATGTTTCTTACAAGTGAAAGAGCCCCTGAAGATGTTAGCGACGATTACTTGGTTCACATTAATGATAACTTACTCGATGAGGAATAGCCACCGCCACCCTTCATAGCCGCGAATCCCACGCATGGACAGAATCCCAACAGCAGCAAAGCCGACGCCGATATCAACTAGAGAATCATTAGGGTATGTACTTAGGTCCGAGACTGAGACCACTCACTCAGTTGCGAAGACATCCAAAACCAAGCTAGTCTAATGGGAAGCTGAGAAAGTCAGCATACTCCCTGAGCAGATACGAGACCCTCTGCGTCGGGCACTTACCGTTCTTCCAGTATACCAGTAACTGAGATAGAGGATGGTGTCGCTATAAGACATTAGCCGGGGCTTTTGCTGTTGGCTACAGATGAACTTACGGGATAAAACCACCTTGAAACGTGGCGCTGATTGGTCAGTAAAGGTTTACCCTAGAAATGGCAGTGCTACTCACACTAGATATCGGGTAGCGAGGAATGATGCTCGGCCTTTGATAAAAAACTGCGAACCAGAGATAAAACTAAAGAGGCAGATCTGAATCGGGATCCAAAGATCCGGACCGATACTACAATAGTCAGCAAGAGACACGATGTCTTTGCCAGAATACAACCAACCGTTTGGAGATGAGTTGAGATGGGAGCTCGGCAACGAGAAAGCCGACTCGGGAGATAGTTTGACCAATATTCTAGGATTCGTTAGTAAGAATTACTCTCAGCGTGGAGGGAAGAAGAAGGGTCGAGGGGTAACTCACATAGTCGCCTTGAGTAATTCCCAGATCGTCAAGCATATTATCAGAGACGGCGTTTGAGATGTTGTTTCGATCAATGTTCAGGGCCGCAAACATGATGCATACCCAGAGCTAAAGAGCCAATCAGTTGGTGTTCATTGGAACGCATGTAAGACCTTACCATGATCTTCCAATCAACTTTCCTTCGCACCACCTTCTCCTCCCTCCACGTCCAGCGAAACGCAGGATCGAAAGCTTCGCGGTTCTCCCACTGGGGATGGATGTAGAGCTCCTTGTACTCGTCGATGTTTTCGGCGGAATCCCAAATACTAGGTTGCGTGGCCACCTTGGACGAGTCAGCCGTCAATGGTTTATTAAAGACCCAGAACTTGTACATACAGCATCGAGGTCGTACACTTCGTCCTTTGGACCCTTTCGAATTCTCAGGAATCGCAGGATGGCATCGCCAAGCGCTCCCTCCATGCGCTGGTTCTCCTGGGTCGCCAGCGCGGGAGAAGAAGTGGTGACGAAGTCGTCGGCATCCTTCTTTTCGGCTCCTTTCCTGGAGTTCTTGGAGCTTACACTGGCGTGGTCGGAGGGAATCACCGACTCATCGGGCAACTGTGTAAATATTGGTGGCTGCGCAGCCATTTTGTCTCAGCACTTGAACGTGTAAAGTCTGGCATCCTACGGGACAGGGTGCTTGAACTGTCTAGATTATATATGGATCGACTGGTAAAGGTCATCAACAGGGGTGCTCCATCTCCAATTCTCTTTTGCCCATCGGCTAGAATGTGCTCCAGGATGTGACACGAGACAATCTTTCTGTATAGTCTCCAGGCCTTTCATCCGTTAGGTAACAATCCACGCCTCGAGGAACGTGACATCACGCTTACCCTTCTTGGCATCTAACGCCTGGGAGCTCCGACTGACATGCACAATGCTCCGAGGAAGCAAAGACTTTTCGAGAAGAAGTGACGTTATGAATTATTTCCTTCGCCACTTTTCTCTCAGCACGCCATTGATTTACCATCTTCGGGGTGTATGTCGTGCTTCGTTGCGTTACAATGCTGTGGATCTGCTCCACTGTCCCCTATCAATACGGATAGCGGTCCCATGAAAATGGCACGTAATCGTCCATAACCTAGGCCTAGTTAACGGTTCGTGCTTCCGTATCAAGATACCTGTTTGCAGCCCTCCCGTGCGTGCGTGTTCATTGCAACATGGTGGAACCGACCGTGTGGACAACTCAAGGCAAGGATTCCGTGGGGGGTTTGATGCAGGACGACAAGTCTCACCGAACAATTCCCGGCACCATGGGAGGAGTTCATGAACAATATGTACGGGCTGCCGGCCGATCTCCCGGGTCTCCCGTCCTATTCTGCCCCCGTGGCTGGGAGCTTGGACTGTGTCATCTCGAGCCGAGGAGGGGAGGCAGCTGCAGACGGGAGTTGGAAACCCTGCTCGATATTCAGTTTGCACATGGCTAAGCTCGTACAGGACAGTGTCAAGACAATTGATGGAGTTTGCTCACTGAAAAGAGTGACATTGAACGATTAGTCGAAGAGAACAAAACAGCGTGAAGGTAGGCGTTCGTGCGGGTGGCGGATGTTGGCGGTACATCTCTGGTAGACGAGCGAGAATCGCGTGTGCAGCATACTGTTTGTGATTGTGGTCAAGGCGAACGGGTTAGATCTGAAGGGGGGAAGCCACATTTATAGGGCATCGAGGTTACGCTTGTGTTGAGTCAGAGATACCGCTCGGTGGGCTGACTCATGGATTACCTCTCAGCCCCAAGCCAGGGTCACAGAGGAGAAAGCATTCCCCATCGTCTCGATTTCTTATCATACGAAAGTGCTGCATTGTGCTAATAGTCGATATCATGCCAAGTAGCAAGTAAAAGCGAGCAGAGCGGAACAGCATCAACAAGAGTCGAGCACAAAGACGATGCAGCGCCCAGAGAAAATGGCAGGCATGGAAGATCGCCTTCAAGCTGTCCGCTACATAGTTCCACATGCACCCCCGCCGTAAGGAAAACGGAGACTGCCTCCTTATTATCTAGGTCCTTCCAGTGGAAGTGTTCAATGAAAGACTTCACCACAGCTTGCCCCAAAAAAGGGTCAGACCAATCCGGCAAAGCATATTCTGGAGGGTCAGCATACTAGTGTATTCTATAAAATTGTCCTAAAAGATGTGTCCACAGAGCCAAGCTTTCGGGGTTTGCGGTATTCACGGACTGCTGCGGGGTTGAATTTGCAAACCCAGTGAGATTCCAAGTAAGGATCCCAGACAATGTACTAGGATGGAACATCGTCTGGAAACAATCAATACGAGCTATCGACCTGGGCGGATGTGGCTAGAAACAACTGGAAAATAGTCCTCGCTGTAATCTGATTACGCCAGCAACTCTTTTTCGACGCTTAGAATATTGTACCACTCAATGTAATGAGCTGTCCCATTCTCATCATTATCACAAACCTCGAAAGCCACGTTTCCACGCCATCAAATCAATGAGCCTTGTATATCAGGCGTATTGTTTGCTACCATCTGAACGCCTTCAAAGGTGGTATGCGACCAGCTGAGTTCTTCACTGTGGGGAAACCAAACCAATGTTGTTTAAACTAAGAGGCAAAACCATTACATAACAAGCGCATCTTCCTTTCTCAGAGCAGTGACGTAGTCTACCTAATAGCTTTGTATGTACACAACGAAATCACGAAGAAGTGCTAAGAGAATCACGGCATTCCATGCAGCTGCCTTGTCCTTCATGACAACCAAGTCCCGGAGAGCCTCACTGCCTGCCGGGTCCAGGTCAAATAAACCTCTGCGGCCTTTTATTCGAGCGAGCAAGGCCCAAAATAGTATGTGCAACGCCTAGAGTCTCTCTATTAACTGCTTTCTGATTACGGCATAGACACCTGTGACGAAGACATGAATGCATGCTTGAGCAAAATTAACACAGGCTTCTAGAAAAGAGCAGCCAAGGTCAAGCGATATATAGGACTACCCTGGAGGCAGGTTGACCTTATGCCCTTTTTGTACGCGTTTTGACTGGCGGAAACGTTCGTTTATACAGCGGTGGGTATGAGAAGTCCGGCAGGGCGCTCGTAGCGAACTTGGTATCAAAATGTCGGTGACGACATGTCTGGAGTTCGCTAAGCCCATCCAAACTGCCAGAAGGTATACTTGAGATCGTAGCCAACGAGATTTTCAGCATCTCGACAAGCAGGGAAGCGCCCTAGGCCCATGAAACGAGCGACGGCTAGTGTTTGCTGGCCGCATCTGCAGCGGCGACAAAACCTTAGCACCGGAGAGTAGAAAGCACGTCTCAGCTACGCCCTCCCTCGGCCGTTAAGCTTGACTGTTGGCTGATCTCGCGGTATCACCAACTTTGAAATGGATGCGCAAGGAATATCTAGGTCAACCTGATTCCCTTGCTCTCCCTCAACTCATCTAGCGTGGAATGATGAAGAAATGGCAAATCGCACCCTATACATTGATTGCCACAGGGTAGGGGTGTGTTCATCATATTTACGGTTCTTCCTTTTAGTTATAGTTGCTAGACTAACAAGCAAAACGTAGTAGAGTTCAGATTTGATTCATACTATTCCACGGATGTAAGTGGCGCGCGATCGCTGCCAAGATAGGCCCTCGGCAGTCATCAGACGAGAACCTAGAAACATTTTCCTTTTCGGTGCCTTCTTCTCTTCATTGAACACCTTCACGCCATATCGAATTGATAGATCTCAAAACCGAGTCACGCTACTGCTGTGGGGCGTTGTCATTATTTCTTCCTCCATCAAAGCCACCCTAGAACCGGAATCGTTGGCTGTATTTCTGCTAGCGCTCCGGTATGTATAAGTGCCACATGAGTAGGATATTCGAGAAATTAATATATTGACAGGAGACATATTAGACAAGCTGACAAAGGCCCCTGGTTCACGAGGTAGTGAGATATGAGCAGTAAACCTAGTTGTTCATGCTCTCTAGCACACTAGAATCGCCATCCTGCCAGGGAAACACCTGTTCGATAGACTGGATCAACTTCTCGTGGCGAGGGGACCGCGGCTTGATCTGGGCCTTAAAGGGAACTGGGTGGCTGACCACACCGGGCGTGACCTGGTTCTTGGGCTCAACTTCTTGACCGTTCTCAATGCCTTTCCTGATGTTGAAGACGGCCAGGGACTGCACAATGTTAAGGTACAAGGCGTTGTCGGCCAGGATGCGCCCAGGGCAAATGCGGCGTCCAAAACCAAACGCGAACATGTGCGGATCCGGCGCCGGCTTGTGGGTTTCGCTCTCTAGGAATCGCTCGGGGTTGAAGGCCATGGGCTCATGGTAGACTTCTGGGTCGTGCGTGAAGTGCCTGTGGTAAATGCAACGGTTAGACTAACCTCGCTCTCTCTTCGACATTATAAGCATGATTGCTTGCAGGCCAACTCACCAGACGTTTGGTAATAGCATGGAACCTTTCGGAATAAAGTATCCCTCACAGACATCGTCCATCGTACTTGTATGGGGAAGTCCCATTGGCACCACGGGGTGCCAACGTAGAACCTCCTTCACCGTGGCCTCGATGTACGGCAAGTTTACACGGTCTGCCGAGGTGGGCAGTCGATCTTGGCCGACAACTCGATCGATTTCTTCTTGTGCCTTTCGCTGAACATCGGGAAAGAGCGTCATGGCTAGGAAGAAGCATGAGATTGCTGACACGGTCTGGGGAAGTCAGCTTGTCTGCTTGAACAGGGGCAAAGGGAATAGAGAATAGGGCCTACCGTATCAGCACCTGCTGTGTACAAAGACATGGCTGACCATTTATTGGTGAACCTTTCCTCTGGGGTCGAGTCACCCGCCTCCAGTAGCCTCGAGAGGAACGACGAGTTATCCTTGCCCTGGGCCATTTGATGCTTAACAAATGAATAAGGCTTCTCCGTGACCTGGATGAGCTCGGCTGCCCATTGTCGGGCGACTTTCTGGAACCCAGCTCCAGGTACCCAGTCGGGAATCCGCCTCACTAATTCCAGTCAGACAGGTCCACAAGCCATGAAGTCGTCCGAGACTGTATGTTGGAAGCACTCACAGAATGGCATCATATCGACCATAAAGGCACCGGGGACGCCAGCACGCGCAAACTTGTCCATGGCATCGCCTGCTATGTCGATGAGCACATCGTTCTTGAACGGTTCTACCGTGTAGCCATATGCAATGTTCAATATGACCGCCCCAACTTCCCTAAGGAAAAACATGCGAGTCAGTGAGAGCGCCAAAGACGACAGATCTGCTGCTGAGCATGTTGACTGACTTTCTGATTTGATTCGCCAAGTCGTCCGGGTTGTGATAGACGTGTAGGAGGAAATGGCCAACTTCAGCTTCCTGCAACACGTCGTACTGTGCTGCCGCCGCCTTGGTGCCAATGATGCGGCCCATGTTCTTTCGATAGGTTCGGAAGCGATTGTTGTACTGGGATAGCCCAAGGGAATTCTCCCAGCCTAGCCTGGACCAGTCTGTCAGCTCGCGTCATTACGGGACCACTGGCAATCGGAGGTGGATAGAGACGGCCAGCTTCAAACCGTACATTTCGCCTGCAAATACCTGTCTCGGCCTTGATGAATGCTTCACCGAACGCTTCTCCAGCAGCTCGAATGCGAGTCGCGCATCGTTGATAATCACCAGGGTCTGCCCCATGACCGTCACAGAGCTGATCGGACCTGTTCACGACAAGCAACGTCATGCCTTGGTAAGAAACCCTCTACGCATGGCTGGCATTCAATGAGGAACGAACCATAGAGCTTTCGATGCTTCAGCCAGTGGTGTGCTTCAAGAACGCCTGGCTGGGGCAGGTCGTACAGGTTTCCAACAAGAGGGAGGCCTTTCGGGCCCGGGGGCCGAGGGGGCTGGTCGGCATTCTTGGAGGTGCTCAAGACGCTGCGGACGACGAAGAAGACGGCGAGGCCAATGCCCAGGCTGATGGCGAGCGAGAGGAAATCGACCATGGTCGCAATTGACAGCAGGACGCAGGTGAATCCTCAGGAGTCGGGAATGAGCAGCACCAAGCCAGCCCAGGTCAGTCGTTAGATATTGAACATGAAGACGAAACCCCCCCCGAAGTCTCACCTGAGCGCTTGTCTGTCCCCTGCTCGATAACGAATCAGCGCTGAGGGATTATCAACGGCTTGGCGAGTCAATGCGTCTGCGATGCCGCAGTATGTATCTACATAGAGCCAACAGCCCCGGTAATGGGATCAACTATTACTTCGTGTCTAGATTACAACGGCCGCATGTGGCTGATCAGACTTTTTGGGACGTAGCAGTTTATGCACGGCTCAGGGGAGGATCATCGCTGAATCCTTGTAAGAGCATGGATGCGATGCCTACAGCCCTGACCGATGTCACGCAGTGTGCCCGTAGTACGAAGTACGCAGTAAGCTGGTGAATCCGTCGCTTCATCTTCCATGATATACTTCTTTTTGCGAAACGTTCCAATGGAGATAGTCCTCTGTTCTTTGTCTACTTTCCAACTTGCCGTGATTGCTTTTTCTGGCAAATCCCTCGAACCGCCTCACGAGCAAAATCACCGCAAAAGGTACTGGTGTTCATGTTGGTTTCCCCCCTAACAGCCTTGTCTCCGCAGCCACTGCTACAGTACGATAACCATCCTTGAACCCCGCAGCCCAGCGGGGCATTCTCCGGAATGTTTTCTCGCATCGGACTCCTTCGTGATCCCGGCGGCCGGGGAGGAGAGGCGCACTCCTTCTGAGCTCCCTGCATGCTCTTCCGGCATCCATCTTATGGATGTCGTAGTCTACAAGGTAATTCATGTCCCGGAAACCTGGTAGTTGAAAGACCGGGAACCTGGCTGCCGGCTCCGACTTGGCCGACCGCTTGCTTCGCAGTGCCCACGCTACTATCTACCAAGTACACGCAGACAGCTGCGTCGGGGACAGCTGTGTCAGGGTTCTCCGGTTTGCTCTGCACCACATCTTCGGTAACAAGTCGTTTATCTTGCAACCGAATGCGCGCAGGCGGCCCACAGTGGATCTTAATTAAAGAACCGAAGAGCTTGAGCAAGGGTCGATGCCAACAACGCCAAAGTGGATGCGCTCGGCAAAACCACTGCGCCGTCGACCTGCAGTTATTTAGGGATCATACTTCGTACAGCCCACAGGGGTTTCAAATCTTAGTTCGGTACTTGCCCTAATATTCTACTTTTAAGTAGCTATCCTTAGAAAAGCCCCTTCAAAGATACTTTACTGAGTGGCAAAGATTGAAGTATCGAAATATTGAAAGCTGCCAATCAGATTGTCTTGTTCAACGAACAGACCTCTCAACCCCCCAGACCCCCGAGATACTGTCCCCGAACTAACGCTTGAAACCCCCATCTATGGGCTGTATTCGCTTTGGCCCCGGATTGCACGAGTTGGCTCCTGTGAGACGGCCTCTGTTTCGCAATTTCGTATAGCTCATCCTCTTGGCGATGCTTGACATGGCCTCCAAACTCTTCCACAACCGTCAGCTTGTTCTGGAAACAAGCATGTGTGGTTCATGTCGGATGCAGGAGCATATGTGCACCATGTATCAGAAGCAGTAAGCTAATTCTGCGCAACTCTAAAGGAGCAAGGGCCCCGCGTAACCCTTCCGATGTAACTATGTATGCCACGATGGATCCAGGTGCCGCCGGCGTTGAAAAGAGCAAGCAATATGTTTCAACTTGGGATGGATGTCCTTCGGGCGAACTCTGTGAGATATGATATGATGTATGTAAACCCCCACTTAGCTTAGGTCGTAGGAGCAGTACCTTGCGCAATTGAATGGGAACACTACGGTCACTAATACTTATACATTTCATGTTCCATGGTCCTTGTACTGCCGCTATGCCCGTCCGAGATGTGATACTCCCTACCCCTGGTCGTTGGGCATCCAGCGATCTGCATCGTCAGTAGCAGCGGCGTCGCCCCCGTGTGTTTTGCCTCGGATCTAATCAGGCCCGCATGCGCTATATTTCTATGTCTCGCACATGCATCCCATGTAGGCAGTTCTTCCTGCACGAGTCAGATGTTGGTCCTCTTCCTCTGCTGCCCATACAGCCACGATTTTTCTCCGAAAACCCTTTAGGCCCTATTTCGTCGTGTGAAAGGCCGGACCATGAAGTTCCACGCAGTCGTTTTCGGCTGTGTGCTCCTGCTGGGAAGCTCGGTAGCTCAAGGCGACCTTATGGCCTCGCTTCCAGATTGCGCTGTTAGTTCTCCCGTGCACATAGTTGACATGGCTTGCTTGGGTTGTTTCCGAAAAGGCTAATATCGCTTGGCTTCCAGGTCCAATGCTTTGAGCAGAATGTCGCGAGTTCCTCTTGTTCGGCTTCGGACATAACCTGTCTTTGCGGCGACCAGCAATTCTTGGCCGCCACGCAGGGCTGCCAAGCTCAAAGCTGCACCGTCAAAGAGATCTTGAGTGTGTTGCCTACTCTCCCAGCACCCACCTATGCTGCAATCGACGATGAAAGTTCCTCTGTCTAACGCAAGTTTAGCATCCACCAACGCCACTTTGGCAGCCTGCGGAGTACCTCCAGAAGATCAATCGGCTACCGTCATCGGCATCCCGGCATCATTCGGGTCGTTGGCGATCCTCTTGGTTCTAATTCGCATTTTCGGCCGCCTTTGGGTCACCAAGATTAACTTGGACTGGGACGATTTCTTGATCGTGGCCGCGATGGTAAGGAGCACAAGAAGCCCCTGAGTAGGCCTAGTTCCAAGCGGCTGCTGACGATTGACATCCCATCATATAGCTGTTCGCCTCCGTGTTGAACTTTGTATGCTACCCCAGTCAGTACCGGCCCCTTCTTCCCTTTTATAGCTGTTACTGACGATAACACAGTGGCTCACTCTGGGATGGGCAAGGACCTTTGGACAATATCGTTCCCTGACATCAACAGGACTTTCAAGGTCAGCAAAATTGAAGACGCTGCAAGTAACTGCATGGACTTTGAACTAACTTGCTCAAGCTTCTGTACATCGCCGAAATCTTCTACATGTTCGCCGAGATGCTCGTCCAGATGTCGCTCTTGGCCTTCTACATCCGCGTCTTTCCAACAGCCGCACACTTCGTCAGAAGATGCTCGTGGGCCTTGATGGGTGTCGTCACATGCTTCGGTATCGCAAATACTTGCACGATGATCTTCCAATGCACACCCGTTCCTTACTTTTGGACGAGCTGGTCTGGCGAGACGACTGGCACGTGCATCAACATTAACCTCTTCTCGTGGATCCGCGCGGCTGTTGAAATTGCCATTGATGTAATCATTTTGTCCTTGCCACTCTCGACCATCTTCAAGCTGCAGATGAACTGGAAGAAGAAGCTCCAAGTGCTTCTGATGTTTGCTCTAGGATTCGTGTACGTGGATGCCCTTTGCTTACATTGCCTTGTCCCGAACATGCCGTGGACTCGGCGACTTAACTTTGGAGCGGTAGTATCTGACCAGTGTCCAGCATCACAATTGTCAGCATTTTGCGGCTCCAGTCTCTAATCCAGTTCTCCAAGACGTCAAACCCCACCTGTAAGTTCCAAGTTCATTCTCACGATATAAGCAGCCGTGGCTTACGATGGTTGTTTGTAGACGACAACTCACCGGCCATCTACTGGAGTGTGCTTGAATGCGACATGTTTATCATCTGCGCATGCATGCCCGCCTTGCGTTCGATACTCGCCAAGATTGTACCCAGCTTCTTTGGCTCGAGTGCCAAACGAAGCTATCCCTCGTCAGGAGGATACCTTCGACATGAGGGCTCCAACGATGGCTCTAAGCGCCAGCTGTCCTCTCACCAACTGAGTAATCTCGACCACTCGAGGAAGATTATGAGGAGTGTGGATGTGAATGTGTCCACTGAGCAGAGGTCGGCATCTGACGAGGAGCTTGTATATCCGCCGCGACATTACTATGTAGCCGGCAAGTGATGGCTGAGGATACTACTATATTAATACGAAGAATAGAGGTACCGATGACCCTAGTCTATCCTGCCATGTGATAGTGCAATGGTCTCATAATCACCAGGATTACAAAGCTGCGCGTTGTGACTGTCCATACTTAAGCGAGAAGTTGCAGCCTTGCCTGTATGGATATCATGCAGGACGGCCGTTACTACCACACTTTGGGGTTAGAAGGTTCAAAACACAGGCAGATCTCAGCTATTAAGCGACCGAGGATAAAGAGTGGAAAGGCTTGAGGTTGGGGCGATTAAGAGAGGGAGACGGCACCGGCAGTACACACTTTGGCTACGAGAAGGCAGGCCACCCAATTCGAGACCTAGGAGCAGTATTGCTAGCCCCACGAGAGACATTACAAACCTCTATCCAACATGATTTAGCGGCGACGGGAGCTAAATTTAGACAAATTGATGAATTACATGAGTGTATGCTGCAAATAGTTGATTAGACTAGTAGGGAGGGACCTTGACCATTCGGCTATGTGTCTTGATATTGCATGATTACAGAACCTCCCTCCTTGAAGTCTAGTATCATGAGCTAAATCGAGTCGGGTTTTATTTCAACCTTCTGCTAAACACAGGTTCTCGATCTCGTCCCCAATCCCACCGAAATCCAATCAGCTCTTATATAGCAGGACACACGTCGCCAAGCTTCTTAATCAGAAGCCTCGCAGCTGGGCCAGGAAACATCTCGTTATTAAACATCATGCTCTTGGGCCTGCCAAATCCATCAGACAACTTAAACTCACACAGCAAAAAGCAGATGGGCCAGTATTAGCTTCATTTCGCTTGGGGCATTGAACTGCCCAGGACACCGTTCTTTCCATGCCCAAACAACGTTGCTAGGGTTACTCATGGCGAACATGTATCGTTGAGCATTCTCGAATGGGCTGGATTCTCACGGAGCCTAGCGTAACGGGATGGGCCGAACGCGGTGGGAGCGGCCTGGCCGGCAAGGTTGTAGAGTCTTGCAGCTTGGCATGCGAAGATACCGCTACGCGAGTTCTCTATGGGACATAACTGCGATCGGAGAGTCTCACGGGCTTGTGGAAAACGACGTTCAAGACCATTGTTAGGACGTTAGTGATGACTCGGCCATGACTATCTTCAGACTTACAGAAAAACACTGGATTGAGTCGTTGTGACTCCTTCAGCAAGCTATCCAGCTTGGAGAATCGGTTTACGATAATATTCCCAACTTGCCGCAGTACCTCGGAATCTTCGTGCTGGATAGGCTGAGAGTATTCCTGATGGGCACACAAGTCGTACATTGCCTGTGTCATAGTCAAAGCCGTGGGGTGCACTGACGCTAGACTCAAAACCAACACCCGCCGAGACAGGTTCTCCGGCGTTCTCTCTGTGTCTTTTGCAGAATCCTTAATCCACTGAAGGACGTCACTCGGTTTCTCGTATTGTGACTGTAGCTAGGCCTCGGTGGCCTGGCGGGATCGTACTAAGCCACCTATGATACGTTGACCAGCGGCCACATTTGGAAGAAACTGTCTGTAGGTAGGCAGTATGGGAGCGACCAGTGGTCGAGGGAACTGAGGGAACAGCCGCATAGCCATGCCAGTGATGAGCAAGTTCTTGCTGTACTCAGATGTTGCAGTAAGCCAATTTTCCTTGTGGCAGTCCTCTAGTCCGACGAAGGACAAGATGGCGAATGTCTACGACCTCTCCAGACTGCGGGTTTGAGTCCTCGACCGTAGAGATCACAACGATTAGCGAGAAGGATTGGCCGGTCCGTCATAGAAAGGTACGGTTGCCATCCACCGCGGTGTTGGCAGGTGATCCAGACTGGCTTGAGGAATGAGGCATAGCGAAGTGTTAAGTTGACTTGGGCGAAAAAGAAAAATGGAAGCTTGCCAGTGTTCTCGAGATATTGAAGAGTGAACCGAACTGGTTTCCTTAGATGACATCAATACTCGTGTGTACCGGTCGAGCCTCCAAGACAGCTGAAGGGAAGGACGGGGACTTACAAGGGTGAGCATGCAGTCGCCAGTAAAGGCGTGTAGACGTTAGCTATATCCGCGGGAGTCGATCCAGTCGGTAGGACAAACGGAGTTGGTGTGGATCAAAGTATGAGGGCAACTATAACGATAAAAACAAGTAGCGCCCGTCCGTCTTTCAACAATCCGGTCTTCCCAACGGCTTCACTGGAGCCATCGCTAATTCGTGCAATCAGTTCATCCCCCAGATCCGTGATACTATCTTCAAAGGCGTCGTATTTTGACGCCGTCCACGATGCCCCCTTCATGCCAGGAACTGCGTCGTGGCCGGGGAAGGCAATATACAAGACGTCGTTATCGTCGTGGCCATTGTCGCCGTTCATGTCGGTGCCGTAGCAAGCGGTGGCGAGAGAGATGGATACCTCGCCAACCATAGCCTCTTCGTCGTCATCCCCGTTTTCGTCGCCCCAAATCCCGTAGATCTAGAGCTTGGTGTAAGCGGATGGGTTTAGATCTGATACTTGTCCACATACCAGTTTGTGACCGCAAATAACAGCAATCACACTTAGGGGCTTGATACCATAGTCCTGAGGCTCAAAGGTAGGCCAGTGACGCTTGGTTCCTGTATTTCCAAGCACAACATACGGGTGGATATTGGCGTCAAGGTCCTCTTGACCTGTCTCGTATCCTGCCACGATATCCTGGAATGATGTGATGGACTGGGTATCACTGGAGCTTTTGCATTTGCCATTGTCAGCATGGCTGCCCTGGATACCGTCGCAGTCGACATCCTGGTTGGCTAGCTCGCCATGCTTGCCCTGGATGTAGATGATGTTGTAGTCATCCATATGGTCACCGCAGTAAGAGAAGGCTATGCCATCAATCTCAAGCTTCTGTAATGGAGCATTCTTGGGAGCCCAACTTACTGCCAGAATCATAGTCGGAGCTGTGGAAGCCGCCAGCGAGTACATTTTTGCACTTTCCCTGGGCTACCACGGAATCGTAGAAGCTCTTCACGTTGGGAGGGATATCGCGGCCAGATACCACTCCAAGGAGTAGGAAAGCAAGCAGCTGATTTCGGATGAAGGTCGTGTAAAGAATGCCAAGTAAAAACGTCATATAGCTCAACGATCTTCTCAGTTTGTCGGTCAGCTTCTGGGCTGCATCTAGTAACTTTGCGAAGCGATGTGACGCAGCAATAGAGTTACCAATCGACCGTGAAGGACGAGAGAGGTTCCAGAATATTGCTTGACCGTCGAAACCCAATCTTTGGACAGCTTTGCGAGGCATGAGCGCCCCTAGGTCTATGTCTTTTGGTTGCCCCCTCATTCTAAGCGTGACGGCTAACTGACGGCGCAGCGTGTTCGCGGTGAAGGGCTGAGCCTAATCGTTGTGCGTGGGCTAGGCTGTGGCTCTGAAAGAAACGAGAGTGGGCGCAACTGCACGAGATATATCCTTGGGTCTCAGCCTCTCGAGTTTTCAAGGCTTTCATGGATGGGGAGAATGGTTAGTGGGTGTTGGAGGAAAGATGCTCACTTCGCAGTACCACGTAGACTATGATGCGGGGTTATCGCCACCACGTGTATTCCTCTTGGCATCTTTTGGCTCGCTTGATATGGGTTTCAAGGCTTCAGCTGGCATCTTTTGAGAAGCCACGTTCATAGAGAGCACGGTCCCCATATTGCTTGGTTCGAGGAGTGATTACCTGGAGCCAATGTGAAGTGCACACAGATGACAGCACCAGAGTCACTGCTGCTTATGCGGCATCGCTGCCTAAGAAGCTGAGTAATTGATACCAGAGTGGCGAGGCTCTGTCAGTACTCTATGCACATCAGCTAAAACAGTCCATGGCCAAGACATTTCTGACCAATGTGGTGTAGGTGATTAGCAGCTTCGCTCGCGTCCTGCGTGACGAGGCGAGCAGGCAGTTGCAGCATCAGCTTCAGGCTCTAGCTCGGTGCGATATCATCTTCTGATGTTCAAGCCCAATTGACTTAAGTAACTGCCTCTAGTACCCAGAGATAGGTGAAAATAACACGGATGGACACATCCCGAAGAATTATCGGGAAGCGTGCGGTCTAATGTCGAAGTCTCTCACTAGCATGAGACGGGGGACGGAATCAGGACCGGCCATCACCTAACGGCTCACTCCGTCGTGACACCCGCACATGTTTCGAATACGAGACGAAGCTAAAAAAAACCGAGCATAAGCTCCGGCCATTACTGTAATACTTCTACTTAACCCTTTTGAACTTGGCTCCTCTTACACTTGAACCCCAGGAACGATATCACATGATTTACCCAGGAGCATCAAACTTCCCTCAGGTTAAGCGAAATCTTAGGCTGGATATTTTCCAGCTTTTCGAGGAGCTGATTAAAGAACGCCTTTTGAATCTGCTGACCTTTTTCGGATGTGACATGGCGGGCAGGACTATCGCGAATATTAATACAAGTATTGAAAGACAAGGGTGGACGGCAATGCCAACTCACATCTGAACGTGGCAGTTTGTCAGGTAACAGCCGTGGGTCTCCCTGCCCGCGAAGAGCCCATGGTACAGAGCACGACTGCCCATCTCTGTGCTTCGGGCGAGCAACTTGTCCGACACATTGGTGACAACTCCTGCCTGCTCCCTTAACAGCTCGGATTTGCAATAACTCGGGTTAGGAGTGTTGATGATCGGCGATGCCTGGCATCTCTCAGCCAGCTCGCGGACGACGTAAATGACAACCAACTTGCTGAGCGGATAGCACCCGCTCATATCAGCTCTACCAGAATCGTTCAGCCGTGGCATAATCTCATCCACCTCGTCCAGCTCTGCGAGAGGAGCCCAGTAGTGCATGGCGCTGTTGGATACGACAAAGCGGCAAGGGTTGCCCCTCTGCTGCTCGGACTCGCGCATCTTCGGAAGAAGTATGAGGCAGAGAAGAAAAGTGCTGATGACGTTGACGGTCAGCGTCTTCTCGTTGCCTTCGGTGAGGCTGAATCTGCTCGTCATCAGACCGGCGTTGGCTAAGACGCCGTCAAGGCGTGGGAGGTGCGAGGCGCGAGCTGCGAAAGCTCTGACAAGAGTCGTAATTATCCATGTCTAATTGCCAAATCTCTGTGGAAGCAGCGTCGCGTCCATTAGAAGCAAGGAGTTCCTTTCTTGCCGCCTCGCCTTTCGTTGAGTTCCGTACGGCCATGATCAGCTTGCCTAATCCAAGACACAGCAGATGACGGCTAGTTTCCAGTCCAAGGCCAGAATTTGAGCCTGTGACGATGATGACTTGCTGCCGCATACTTTCAGCGCCCTGTGGTACTGGAAGGCTGATGAATAGGTTGGAAGCGAAGGTAGAAACCACCTCGTGGATTGCTGAAAAAGCCGACATAGTTCGCAGGGAGCGACGGTACGCTGGCTGAAGGAACGACGTTTGTGAATCAGAGGGCCTGTTGCTGGACCGTTGCGGCGCTACTCTGCTTCATCATAACTGGTTCTCCGAGGGGAACATATTTTGGGTTTATTCGACCCATTAGTGACAGTAAAGCCGAGAAGGGGTCTATAGCATCATGGTATCATGCCCAAAGGTGTACGTCAATCGGGTTTATCAGGTCCGTAACTAATGTCAAAGCCGACAAATACTAGTGGAGCAATAGGTATACGTTCTCGGTCGGAGATAATCTCAATCGGGTTTATTAGACCCGATAGTACAATAAACCCGAGAAAGTGTCCAGGGTGACGAATGCTAACACTCCAGAAATTCACTAATCTTGCCCTTACGAATCAATAGCTTCTCTACATCCACTACGTACCATTAGAATAAACTCATACGCTTTCGCTCACGTCAATAAGCAAGGACGTAGATGTCTAACCAACTGCCTCACAATCGGCAGCAATCAAGCCATCGTTGGCGAAATTATCAGCAAGGGAATAGGTGTAACCTGCACAGCGTTGAGACTTGGTCTGGAAACTACACGCATTGTGCGTTACGGTTGTCACATTGATTCTGACCAGCCGCGACACGAAGACACCCAAGACTGCTCGTTGGACTTATGGAGCCGGGCCGTGTCTCGCTGGTAAAGATGAACAAACTCTTCTGTAGTTGGCACTCCAGCCGTAGCCACAGGCTATCTTGGCAAAGTGAGCAATCAACAGCGCCGTCGAGTCTCAGATGCTGTTCGCGATGAAGCTCGCCGTACCTAGCACGTTGAGCTCCCTCCGCAGGTATTTCATGACCAGTCAATCGTCTTTTAGCAATTACTATAATAGACTTTCCCTATAGTACAATATAAGATGGCGTTGGCGTATCATCCGACATGTCTGCATATGCACTCCAGTGTCTTCGAATCCTAGTTTGCGCTTCAGCTTCATCGGCGATAGCAATGGCAAGGTCCGCCGCAGTGATCCCATGCAGCCTTCCATCAAAGGCCTTTACATCGCTAGCAACATCCACTGGCTTCACTGGAAGCTCGTCGAAGATAATTTCGTAACTGCCAGTCCGCTTTCCTGGGCGATACAGAGCGGGAGGTGAAACAAACGTCCAGCGAAAGGACGTGTTTCCGTCAAAGAGCATGAAGCTCGTCCGACATGCCGTGACAAAGGTCAAAGCCTTGTCGTTGTTCGAAACAGCCTGTTCATACTCATTGATTGTCCGTAGTGCATCGTCGTCCGCCGTGCCTTGACGCAGCTTAATCCGCGCGTCTCGGTAGTTTCTCAGAGAAGATCCCATGGAGCCAAGTCTCTCTTCCATGTATGTGACGTGTGCATGGCTGTCTGCGATCCCGCGGCGGTATGCAAGCCACCAATCCTTGCTCTCGGAGCAGGTTTGCAGTCGGTTGCCGGGAACGTTGAGGGATCCGCATCCGCCGACCATGATGAAGTAGGCGACCTTGCTTTCCTTGGCTGCAATGACGATCTTGCGCGTCAACTCCAAGAATGGCTCTGTCCCAAGTCAGTGGCTACGTCTTCTCCGAGAGGGGCCATGCTTCTTGGGCGCTTTCATACGATATTGCAAGGCATTTTCCCCCGCCGTATGAGGCCCGTACTCGTTGACAAGGACGTCAAGGTCTTCAAACGCCTTGATGAGTTGCCCTAGCGAGCAGGTTTCGATATTGATGGGGTACGGAGTGTAAGCGCTGTGCGTTCCTAGTTTCTCTGGTTGTCGAGAAATGCCACGCACGGAGTGGCCGCGGTTGATGAGCTCAATACACAAGTAAGAGCCTCCAAAGCCAGCTGGACCAATGACTCCGGTTTTGAGTCCCATGGTGGCGGTTGATTGAAGAAGATTGCGCACTTTCTAATGCTCTGTACACGCTTGAGCTCCAGCTCCCTTGCTGACGTCTGCGGGTCTGCTTCTAAAGGACCAACGCTATTTAAAACGAGTACCTTGGTCTAGTCGAGATGAACAACCTGAATCTGTGGGGTAGATTATGAAAAGGGAACGAGTCGACCCCGCGTCGAGTGTCTGAGATGTCATGTGGGGTTAAAAGTGTCAAGTACTATCGTGAAGCACTCCCACAAGCATTTTGAGCCCCACCATCATGTACTCCACGTTCAGAGTATCGTGGCTGGATGGAGACTAAGGCTTACCTCTTCCTGGGCTGTAGTGAGACCAGTTGCTATGTTAGTTACGCTAGACACATCCTTGGGTGGCAATGGGCCCAACTACATGTATCTCCTCGAATTCCGCTCGGACGGATCAGTTCTACGACACTCATGCCCAACCATCGCACTCTAAACGTAGCTTAATCCCAAGTTCAAGATTCACCAACCATGTCGACCATAACGCAAAGACCGGGATTTGACAGTGTAAGAACAGGCACACACTCAGTATATGAAGCTTTGGAACCATCATCGCTAAGTCGAAACGCAGGTCATCGTGGTAGGAGCCGGACCAGCAGGCCTGCTGCTTTCCCTCATGCTGTCCAGGAGCGGCATCCCCATCACGCTTCTAGACATGAACAAGGACTTGGACACAAACCCTCGCGCAACTCACTACGCCGCTCCAGCCATGTTCGAACTGAACAGGGCCGGAGTCGGGGCGGATGTGCGCGCACGAGGCTTTCTCCCAGCCGGGGTTTCCTGGCGCAAGTTGGATGGCACGCCGATTGTGACGATGACCGCCACGGACCTTGGCGACGATCCCGATCGAATGGCATGTCTACCCCTTAACAAGCTTGCCGAAGTCCTGCGAGGTCACCTTTTGAAGCAGGAGAATGCACAAATTCTCTTTAACCACAAGGTTGTCGGCCTTGATCAAGACGACAGCAAGGCTTGGATCGACGTCGAAACTCCCGACGGCGCTAAGAGGCTCGGTGCAGACTACATTGTCGGTTGTGACGGGGCCAACAGTCAAGTCCGACGTTCGCTGTTCGGCGACTTGGAGTTTCCTGGCAGGACTTGGGATCAGCAGATTGTGGCAACAAACGTGAGTTGCCTACCGTCAAAGCCTTCTATATCTCACAGGACTGACGCATGTGCCCTCAACAGACCTACTACGACTTTCAAAAGTTTGGATGGAACGATTCCAACTTCATTGTCCATCCCGATGACTGGTTCATGGCTGCTAGGATCTCCAACGACGGGCTATGGCGAGTAACGTATGGAGAGGTTGCCGGCCTAACCAAGGAGCAATTGCGCGAGCGACAGCCCGCAAAGTTCAAGAAGATGCTGCCAGGCCATCCCGAGCCAAGCGACTATCGGCTGGTCAACTTTAGCCCCTACAAGATTCACCAACGCTTAGCCAAGTCGATGCGTGCGGGACGTTTCCTCCTTGCCGCAGATGCTGCACACCTCTGCAACCCCTTGTGAGCTTTGAGCTATCCCAGTTCCCGAAGATCTTGGAACTAACGAGGGTATTGTAGCGGCGGTCTTGGTCTCACTGGCGGCATCGTCGACGTCGGAGGTCTCTACGACTGCCTGCGAGGCATCTACGAGAACAAGGCGGACTCAGCTATCCTCGACAAGTATAGCGAGGTTAGGCGGCAGAAGTATCTCGACATCATCGATGTGGTCTCGAGTTCCAACATTCGAAGGCTGTTCGACCTGGATCCAGAGCATGCCGTTGAGCATGATGCGTTCTTCCAGATGGTAAAAAGAGCCGAGACAGACCTATTGTTTTCCAAAGAGCTGCAGAACGTACGTGGCCTTCATGAGCGCTTTTTTGGTAGAGCCTTTACGAAGTAATTACTCACTAATGACGGATATTTAGTCTGTACGATCGATTCAGCACGACTTTACGCAGTACTACAACGGGGAGGCAGACGTGGGGAAGGGTGATGCAATCTTGCCTAGTCAGGCTGTCACTGTCAACTAAACCTATCTCCGAGGCCTTTCACGAGGCTTGGCTTTTGTGTCGGTCGCCATGTTGATGTAGTAAAGCTGGCCTTTTGCTGAAGATGGACTGGGAGAGGCATGAGTCCAACGTGTCAATTTCTCAATGCCTTTGAGGACTACGCTAGCAATTAGAAACTTAACCAGTAATTCGTTTTCCTCGTCTTCCCGAATGATTCGCCATCTCTATCGTGTAGGTAGAATTCAAAGGCCAAGGAAGAGTCTGTGGCTCTTCTACAGAGGTGGCGACGTGTGTGGACCTTTGGTTCAGATTAGAAAAAGTGGCTTATTTCTCTAGTAAGACCTACTGATTTTTCAGCAAAGAGAGAAGTCCATACTAAAGCCAGAATCAGACCTGACTGTTATACATAGAATCATTCGACGCAGGCTGCTTGATTGAGATTATTCCACTTAATGTCCTACTCGGATCTACCGGGTAGCAAGCGGAATGTATCGAGTGGTGCCACCTAAGTCATCATACATACCTAGGTAACACATTCTCGGGTAATATTGCTCAATGACAGCCAGATCAACTGCACGCGTCACCCGAATTGAAAAGAAACAACGTAACATAATCAGCAATGAATCAATCTAGCCAGAACAAACACTGTGCACGTAAGCTAATTGGGCGTTACCAGCTCAACTACAAGCCACATCGTCATTGGCATGCCATGGAAAGTTCCTGTCATGGATAGTTCAGGGTGGAACACCGAACTATTCTCAGGGCTGCAGTCATCGTACAGCATAAAAAGGTTCGTGAAATGTTTGCAATCTTACGTGATCTATGTTGGCCGCAGGCTGTACCACGGCTTGTTTCGAGAAGCCGCCGCAAGAATGGAGGACGTCATAGATGGCATCACCAATGGTGATGAATTACACGTAGATCATGTAGAAAACGCTTACAGTAAGATAGTGGAGAATCATTCATTGCGGTCGGACCCGTGATTCATTGAGTCAATTCCGAAGAACGCCATGGATACCGCGTTCAACATCAAGCTTGTGAAGACCTCGAAAGTCATGACGTTCGCTATCTCAATGCAGTGAGCCCCGAGTAAGGTAATTAATATAAAGGTGCAGCTTCCACAGACTTTCTAGCATATCATTTACCATCTTTATCCCCCTGGCCAATAACCCTATCAACGTTTATCTCGAAGCTCGCACAATACTCTATCGAAACTTTCACCATGTCAAGCATTCCAGTACAGAACCAGCGCGGTCAAGGCGTGTCTCATGCTACTGGCGAGTCCAAGGTCCCTGCAGGTGTGCAGACCAAGGTCCCCCAAGGCCTCGAGGAGCGTCTTCCCGATTCCGTAAGTATGCGCAAAAATGAGATGCTATCCTATGACTCACGACACATGTAGATTCATCCTACTGGTAACGAGCCCGGTCAGTCCACCAACCAATCACATGCCAAGGGAGGAGGCGAGGCATCAATCGTTCCTCAGAAGCTTCAGGAGAAGCTGCCCGAGTCGGTCGAGAGGGCTGTCCCGAATGCCATTCACGATACTGGCGACTCGAGTGGCCTACACAGGAAGTAGAGATTAGGAATGAATAGGAAATGAATTATAGCATTTCATGAGTCCTTGAATGGCACGTCGTTCAGCAGCATACATTCAGTTTAGCTAAGATACTGAAAGTAAGACAAATGCAGATGCGTTGATTTTACATGTTGATTCTACCAATGCCAACCAATGCAATTTCGACTTGGAAATTATAATAAAGGTTTGTTTACAGCATCCTGTGTGAGCGCCTGGTAAGCAGGAAATATTCCCTCAGGGTCCCATTTTTGACGGATGGCCAAAAATCGGTTGCGTGCAGAGTCCGACCATACCTTGATCTGCATTTTAATTAACACAATGTCAGCAATAATGGGAAACCTTCTAAACTTACCTTCGGAGAGTGCGTAGAATCACTCGTTGCATCAAAGTCAGCCACGTAGATGCCACATGCCACAGTTTCTGCCTGCTTATACGAGTGCCGCATGACCTCTAGCACTTGTGTCTTCAAAGCAGGGTCCTTCCAGCCACGGAATGTGGAAATATAGTACTCTTGCGGAAGGCTGAACACGGCATCGTCTTCGTCGGGGCTGGTGGTGTCGCACATGTAAAGGCAGCCGAAAGAAGACGGGGTTGGCAGACGGCACAAAGCTGGCTTGATTGCCTCCAGTAGCTAACGAGGATAATTGTTAGTGCCTATCGTGAATGCTGGGCAATTCCCTGCTCTTCTTACCTTGGCCTCGGGAACAGATGGGTCGTTGAGGATGCTGCTGATGCCCCATTTCTGCTCGGCATTTTCTGGGTTCCAGTCCTCCTGCATCTTGAAGTACGCTTCCCAAGATGTCGACTCCACCGGCTTGACATCTACCAAGCAGGACTTCAGCTGATCTGGCACGTCATCCCAGGAGCTGAGCATGGCTGCCGCCTCAGCGAGACTGTCCGCGTACGCCGAGGCATTGATGCCTAGAAGCAGCTTGGATGTCTCGGGGATAACCTCGGTCGTCAACGTCTGGAACTTCTCGGGGTGAAATGTGCACACAGCCGTCTCGGTGTATAGCTTCGGCGTCGCGCGGTTCCGATCAAAGGCGAAGGACAGCAGCTCGTCAAACTTGTCCCCGACTTCAAAGAGAAAAGACCGTCCAAACAGCTGTCGCTTGGGAATTGTGCGGCTCCAAATGCGGGTTACCACCCCGAAGAATGTCTGGCCTGAGCCTCGTGCAGCCCAAAAGAGATCGGGATTCTCAGTCCGACTCGCGACAACGACGCGGCCATCCGGCACGACCATCTCCATCCGCAGGATCCAGTCCGTTATAGTAGCGCCCCAGCCTCGCATAAAGAGCCCCTGGCCACCAGCGAGACAGAAGCCGCCGAGGCCGACGGTTGGTGCGTGTCCAAAGGGGAAGAACCGTCCCAGCGCGTCGAGGCGTTTCCAAGCCTCGAAGACTGTGACTGCAGGGCCAAAGTCGACGTCGTGGGTGTCTGGGTCGTAGTTGAGGGTCCTATTGAGATGCGTCGTGTCTATGAGGATACCGTTGTGGACGAGCGATGCCTTCGAGCAAAGATGGCCACCTGAGCGAACACCAACCGGAATTTTGAGCAACCGAGCACGACGGAGCGCCGCAATGATGTCTTGGTTGGTGTGTACCATGTGAATCTCGGCTGGCAATCTGCCGGGATCATCGGCGTTGAAGTATCTCTTGCGAGATGCTTCATACTGCTTCGAGTCGGAATCTTGAGTGAGGATGGGTCCCGGAACAGCGGCCATGTTGGTACAGGGTATATGTCGAGAAGGTTTACAGTGTTGATGAAAAGAGAGGTTCTGGTAGAGCAGCCGAATATAATATTTATGATGGATATGCAAACATGGACGGCAGGCAACCCGTCACCAATAACTCTTCACTTTCATGTATCGTCACTGTGGGGTCAATTTATGGCTGTCTCGTCCGCACTTTCATCCTCATTTACCCCAGGTTTTGTGCCTCATCGAGGACAGTGGGGAGACTCCTCTCCCACTAATGAGTCGCGAGTGGGGTATCATGGGCTGAATAATCTAGAAACATTTCACGTCATGGAAAAGCCACCGCCTGCAACAGGCCCCCTTTGTGTGAGTCGTAGAACATCCTCTCTCGTGCAGCTGAAGAACAGTCCACAGCCGCATTATGGCCCCCTCCAAACGTCTTCCAGACGCAGCTGGATCGGCAGAAGTGGTTTTGTTAGATGGTGGCGGCTTCACTACGACGGACGACACCAGAATCCACGCCAACGGCCATAGCAAGCCCTACTATCTCTACGACTGGTGCTTCTACATCCACCACAAGGCAACGGGGCAGAAGATGCTATGGGATCTGGGGATAAGTGATGTATGTGTACAGAACTGATGGAGGAATTCTGCTAAGATGACTCAACATGCAGGATCGCAATGATTACACGCCGTTTGTCTTGAACTACCACTTTCCCAGCTGCAATCCAGTCGGGCCACGCCGCACCCTCGTAGATCAGCTAAGGCACATGGGCGTCGAACCCGAGGACATAAACGTCGTGCTATTCAGGTGCTTCAACACCCATCCCTGACGCTCAACATTGAGCGATAGCTAACTTGGCGATCTATTGTAAGTCATGCCCACTGGGATCACAGCAGACCTTTGAAGAAGGACTTCCCCAACGCCAGAGTCTTCTTCGGCCCTGGAACTACATCGCATTGCTCTCCGGGCCACATCCAGGATGGGCAGACGATGGCCATGGTGCAATGGGACTCTCGCTTTTTTGGCGACGAGACGGTACAGACAGAGTCTTACGAGGAGCTCAGCGGCCCCTGGCTGCAATGGGGGCCGTTCGAACGCGCGATGGACTATTTTAGGGACGGCAGCCTTTGGATCATCCAGGCTCCGGGCCACATGGTCGGTAATCTGGCAGCGGCTGTGCGTATACCGTCTGGAGATTATGTCGTTCTAGCCAGCGATTGTTGTCACTCCAGGTCTGTCAATTCCTACCCAAGCTTGCTTGTCTTTGGACGCTCCGAACTGACTGAACGAAGGGACATTTTCCAGGGACGCAGGGAGATTGCAGAGGTGTCGCTCCCTGACGGGTCGAGGTTCTGTCTTCACGAGGACATTGCAGCTGCTCGGGACACGATAGGTAGATTGAGGGAGGCAGTCGATGATTATGGCATGCATATGGCCATGACTCATGATGCGGAATGGATCAAGGAGCAGAAGGATGAGGTATTAATGTCACTGCTTCATCCTTTCTTCGATGATCACTGTCTGTCGAGGATACGTACTCATCTTCGACCTTGACTAGTGTAGGACAATGGAAGATGGACTCTCAAGCTTGTGCGAGCGATTATGAGTGATTGCAGACGTTGCAGACGTTGTAGGGGGTGAAGATGGACAGTTGGGTTTTGTCACGAGTCTGCCAACCCGTCAAGTGCTTGACGCTACAGTTTATTCGTCATCCCACAACCTAGCTTAGACAGTAGCATCATGTGGGGTTACAGCAAATCCTGTGGGGTGTGTACAGTTTCGTGGTGGGGAGTATTTTCATCTGCCGAGGCCTCGACTAACCTCCACGCCAATACTAGCACGCTGGCATTCCAGGGGCAACTGAGTTCTACTACGTAGTGCGTGAGCAGAGCAGTGTGGGGGATCGTGGATGCTCGAGGACGACAGATAGAAATAGTGCTTCTCACGACACGCAAACAGTCCAGTCCGGTTCTTGGTCACGATCATCCCATTTCACCTTTCATCTAGCCGAGTATTCCTGCCATGACCATGCTCAAACTCGCCAGCGTGCTCTTCAGCGTCGCGCTGCTAGCCGTACTCCTTGGCCGTCGAAGACCGCGCCCGCCAAAGGGCTACACGGCCGTCGCAGGACCCCGGGGATGGCCCTTGGTCGGAAACATATTCCAGATGGGCCGCACGCCGCACCGCAAGCTGCAGCAATGGGCCGCCGAGTACGGCGAACTGTTCCAGGTCCGGCTCGGCTGGGAGAACTGGGTGTACGTGAACAGCCCCGAGGCGGTCCGCGACATCTTCGACCGCCAGTCGGCCAAGACGTCCGGGAGAATCCCCATGCCCGTGGCGTCGGACCTGCTCTCGGGCGAGAACCGGCTGCTGCTGCTCACGTACGGCCCCAAGTGGCGCAAGCTGCGGACCATTATCCACAAGCTTCTCACGCCAAAGGCCTCGGACACGTACCGGCCGAGCCAGGAGTTCGAGGCGAAGCAGCTCGTGTACGACATTGCCACCGACAACGAGGATCAGCAGAGCTTCTACATGCACGTCCGCAGATACACGACGTCGGTTGTGTTGACAAGCACGTACGGACGGCGCGTCCCCGTTTGGGTATGCCTGCAATGTGCCCGGCCCCGGACTATATTGACCGTGTCTAACGAAGTATTCAGGACTGCGAGGACGTGCAAGAGGTGTACGAAGTCATGAAGGACTTTTCTGAAGCGGCAGCGCCGGGTGCCATGATTGCCGACTTGTTCCCGCCGCTTGCCAACTTGCCGGTCTGGCTTCAGTGGTGGCGGCCCGGCGCCGTCAAGGCATACGACCGACAGAAGAAGACGTGGATGAAGTACTGGGACCGGCTGAAGGTGCAGATGGACGAGAAGCGAGCGCCCGAATGCTTCGTGAAGCAGTTTCTCGAGACGGACTTTGAAAAGCAGGGCATCACCGAGGTGCAAGCCAGTTTTGTAGCCGGGTGTGAGTGAACCGACTCCCATCCTTGCTCTGTACACGTTGAAGAGAGCTGACCGATACATGTCGGCACAGCCATGCTCGAGGCTGGCTCCGAGACGACATCCTCCGCGCTCAACAGCTGCATCCTGTACCTTTCAGCACATCCAGAGATCCAAGACGTCGCCAACGACGAACTATCGCGAGTCGTCGGGGACGACCGGTCGCCTACGTACGACGACGAGGCCAGTCTACCATACATCCGAGCCATGGGCAAGGAAATACTCCGAATCCGCCCGGTGACGACCATCGGCACGCCGCACTACACGACGGCCGACATCTTCTACAAAGACACCTTCATCCCCAAGGACACGGCCGTCTCCATCAACCAGTACGCACTGCACTTTGACACAGCCAAGTGGCCCGACGCGGACCGCTTCGACCCGGCGCGGTACTTGGACCACCCGCACAAGGCCGGCGTGTACGCGGCGTCGGGCGACGCGCAGGGCCGCGACCACTTCGACTTTGGCGCCGGCCGCCGGATCTGCCCCGGGATGCACCTCGCCGAGAACAGCCTCTTCATCACGCTGGCCAAGCTCCTGTGGGCGTTCAGGATCGAGCCGCCGCTGGACGGTCGGGGCGAGCGGGTGCCGGTGGACTTGACGGACGCGGCGTATGAAGAGGGCGTCAACACGCTGCCCAAGCCGTTCCGGGCGAGGTTTGTTCCGCGGAGCGAGAGGCGGGACGAGGTGCTGAGGGCGGAGTGGAGCGAGGCGCGGGAAGATGGGTTCTATCTGGGGGGTGTCAAGGTTGATACGGATGGGATGGTGGTTCGCAGCACTCCCTGACGGCGTGGTGTTGTCCGGCTCAAGCTTACAGAAGCAAGCCTACTTACTGCCCACTGTACCTCACAACCAACCTTGATCTTTGTCTCTTCAGGCGGAATATTTAGACTACTGTAGACAGTTGCTCCCCGACGGGTTCCGGAGCCTACATACTACATCGTAAGCATCAAACCATCCCTGCTCTCTTCCCCGCGTTCCCCGCCAAAAGGTGCTGGTGCGGCTTCTCTAGTGCGTTTGATAGTCCTATCAGGAGGTCCAGCCCCTCGTTAGTAATGACTGATTGATGACTCGGACTTGGCCTAGATCCCGGACTATCCCCCTTTTGCCTCCCCCGCCTCGGGCTACTGTTGATCATCGGAGCCAGTACGGATACCGCCCGGGTCTTTTCTCCCCTGCTGTCATGGGGGGCGTGGCTGTCTTGCTCGCTTCATCTTTCCCATCCGCCGTCTCTGCTGTGTCTCTGCGTCCTTGTCCTCCTCCATCCGCCATGGTGATACTGCCTGCGTCGAATACGCCAACCGCCGAGATACATGTTGCCCACCTCTGCTGAACAGGTGCGGGTTTCGGCCGATCCCGGCAAACGAGCTCGTCGCCCGCCGCGCCAGTACAAGTGCGAGTACTGCGCAAAGATCTTCAAGCGGAGCGAGCACTGCATCCGCCACGAGCGCAGCCATACGCGCGAGAAGCCGTTTTCGTGCCGCTACTGTGGCAAGACGTACTCGAGAAAGTAACTCACGGTTTCTGTTTGTTTGTGCGTGTATTTGTCAATTGTCGCCGTTGCTGACTTGGGGCTCTGCTTGGTAGGGATCTTGTTACGAGACATGAGCGGACGCTCCACGCGGATGTTGCACAGCGAGCGGTTCACAATCCAGAGGAGCCGGAGCAATCGCCTGAAGCCACGCCTAGTGACCGAGACAAAAACGAAGGCCATCAACGACCTTGTCCCAGCGCAAACGCACGTCTTTCGCGGCACGCGCCACCATCGCCAGACAACGACAACGAGAAGGAGATGACGCCAGGGCATCCCGACCAGACGCGGGACTCGTACGTGTCGACACTCGCGTCCGGGAGTGAAATCGTTGTGGCGGTTGGGGACATGGATGCCGATATAACCATGCAAGAGACGGTACATTCTCTGCCGCAGGAGGAGACCATCCCAACTCCTCCGTCTCTCCCTTCCGCGAGCGTCGCCGACCCCAGCCAGACGACGACATCCCTGGAACCTCTGCCTACAGAGCCGCTGGGAGACGGGTTTGAAGTGTACAACGCCGGCGCAGCTTTCACGATGGACTTCGATCAAGACCACCACCACCATCACCACCACGGGAATTGCCAACACTCGATTGACCAGCCCGACATGACCTCGCTGACCTTTTCTCCCCTGCCCGACGGAATGTTTCACTTCACCCCCGATCTCACCCTCCTCGACATGCAAGACTGGCCGCAGCCTGCGAACCTGGTGCCGTCGCATGCAGAGCTGGTGACCGAGTTCGCCCAGTTCCACGCCATAGATGCCCAATTCCCATCCATCGAGCTGCAGAAGAACCTGCCTCTGGTACGCAAAGAGAAGCGACCGCTGACGCCGACGTTTGTCGTCGACGACGCAACACACGCTTTCATCAAGAAAGATCTCGCCGAGCGCCTCGTGTCGCCCGGTGCCGCCGATGCCATGCCGTCACCCAAGATCTGTCAGGGATTCCTGTCCAGCTACGTCGAGTGCTTCCACGGCCACTTGCCCATCATCCACTTGCATACTCTATGCCTGAAAGCCACGCCGAGCCCTCTGTTTCTCGTCATGTGCGGCATTGGGGCGCTGTATCGCCTGGATCGCCGTCGAGCGGAACGGTTGTTCGATGTAGCTGCACAAGCGATTGGATCGGTAAGCGTGCCCAGAGATAGCAAGACCCTCGACCCTCATTCCTCGTCTATCGTCTCTTGTCCCTGTGTGGCTGACTTGCTTCTCCGTAGACTCCAGTCTCCTACAAAGGCGGCGCACCACCTGTAGAGGACTTCCCGCTCTGGCTAGTCCAGACAAAGCTGCTCCTGACCTTTTACGCCATGCTAGGCGGCAACGCGGAGCTGGCTTCCTCCACAGTCAGCGAGATTGGCTTTTTTACTCTGGTGAGATGTCGCAGAGTCAACGTCTCGAGTCCGTTTTTTCTTACCGCTTTCCTTAGATCTACGAACGAACTCGACTGTCGCTCTTGAACAAAGAAACCGACTTGGAGAACATGACTTGGGCAAGCTGGATACAGCGAGAATCTTGGAAGCGGCTCCTCGGAGGAATCTACATCATGAGCACGCTGGGGATGGTGGTCTACGATACCAACCCCGGCTTCAACGCGACTCGAGATCTAGACATCGAGACCCTGTCCGACGAGAGCATCTGGAACTCGGCATCGGCCACCGAGTGGCGAGAGCTCCGCGGCAACCACGCCAAGCAAGACGCACGCACCTTGAGCGATGTCGTGGCCGACGTCATGTCGGAGACGGCCCAAGACTCACCAGCCAGCAGACCCTACGTGCTCTCCCCGTTCTCGGCGCTCCTCGTCATGCACGCCGTCGTCGTGCACATGCGGCAGCTCCTCCAGGTTGCGCAGGCCTTTGCGCGAGACGCGTTCACGTCGATGCCCGGCCGGGACATGCTGGGCACCTCGCTGCTCGACACGGGCTTGCAGGCCTTGGCCCGGTGCGAGAAGCTCCTGAACAACGGCCGAGGCGAGCAGAGCCACGACCTGGACGACCCCATGGAGACGCCGCTGGTCTTCAACTGCCAGGCGATTCTACGCATTGCTTACATCCGGCTGTTCAACGGCGCCCTCGGCTTCAACAGGCTCAGCTTGATCACGGCCGACCCCGGCGCCGTCGAGGTGGCCGTTTCCATGTTTGCCACCAAGCGACTGGAGCGAAGTCCGTCGCTGCTGAGCGCCGTGATGAAGTCCTTTGAGGGGTTCTGCGCGCCCGTCAAGATGGGCCACATGCTGATCCGCAAGACGGCTGCGTTCCGCTGGGGCGTGGAGCATGCAATAGCGGGCTGGGACTGCGGTACGTATCCGCAGGCATCGACGTGCTGGGGGTTTGTTTCGCTAACGTGATGCTGCCTGCAGCGCTGATCGTCACCAAATGGGTGCACTCGGTCGAGATTGATGGTCTGAACGCCATCGAGCCCAGTCCCGCCGAAAGCGCGTTCCTGGCGTCGATGAAGAGCGTTCTCGAGGAGGCCGACTACGACTTTGGCGAGAGCAAGTCTCTGGCCGCGGGACTGGCTCGGACATGGAGCATGTTCCTGCAAGATGTGAGTCGGAGTACTTATCAACGCCAGGAGAAGACGTACTGACTCAACTGACTGTGTAGGTATGGGTGTGGGGCATCACGCCTCGTATGGGTGCCATCCTCGAGCGACTAGCGACGGCTTACGAGCGGGTGAACGAAGCCAACCGGCGTCGATGATGGCTGAGTATGTCTTGTTGTTGTCGACTCAGTTCCCCCACTCGAGTGGGGTATCAATGCCATGTCAGTCAGTCCCAGTTTGGACAAGAGGGTGCCAACAACGGCAGCATATGTACAGGACGTGAAGCACTTGCCACTCTCATCCAGGCGAAGGAGGAAGATCGTGTACGGGCAAGCAAACAAGCAAACAAGCACCACGAAGCAGGCAAAATGAAGACTTTTCAATATGTTGGCACAGCCCATCGCGTCCTCTTTGGCCGCGGCACTCTCCAGCAACTCCCGTCAGAGCTGCAGCACCTGAACATGAAAGCCGTCTTGATCCTGTGCACGCCGGAACAGGCCTCGATGGCCGAGACGGTCAAGACCATCATCGGAGCCGCTGCGGTGGCCATCTTCGGCGAGGCAACCATGCACACGCCGACGCTCATCACCGAAAAAGCAGTCTCGACCGCCAACAGCCACAGCGTCGACGGCATCGTCTCCATCGGCGGCGGGAGCACGGTTGGCTTGGGCAAGGCCATCGGCATCCGGACCGGCCTGCCGCATCTTTGCATCCCGACCACGTACGCCGGCAGCGAGATGACGCCCATCCTCGGCGAGACCGAGGGACGGCGCAAGGTGACGCGCCGGGATCCCCGGATCTTGCCCACTTCGGTGCTGTACGACGTGGACCTTTCCACGACGCTCCCCGTTGGGCTCACCGTGTACAGCGGCATCAACGCCATCGCGCACGCAGGTCAGTTTCTTCAACCAACCGATCAGACTTGTATGGCCGTGCTGAAAAGGCCAGTCGAGGCTCTGTACTCTAGCAACGCAAACCCCGTCATCGAGTTGATGGCGTGCGAGGGCGTCCGCTCGCTGTGCGACGCGCTGCCGGTCCTGCAAACCGACTCGGGCAACGCCGAAGCTCGCTACAAAGCCCTCTACGGCGCCTGGCTGTGCGGCATGTGTCTCGGGAGCGTCGACATGGCGCTGCATCACAAGCTGTGCCACACCCTCGGCGGCACCTTCAACCTGCCGCACGCGCAAACCCACGTCGTGGTTCTCCCGCACGCGTTGGCTTACAACGCCGTTGCCGTCCCGCAGGCCATGGAAAAGCTCGCCGCTGCTCTGCCGGACGCCGACGGAGATGCGATCCGGGGCATCAACGTGCTCTACCGGCGGCTGGGAATTACCCTTAGCCTCAAGGGCCTAGGCATGCCTGAGAGCGGCATCGATGAGGCTGCGGGCATCGCCGTGTCAAACCCGTACAAAAACCCGCGGGGCCTTGACGGTAAGGCGATCCGGGAGTTGATTCGACGGGCGTGGGCGGGGGAGCCGGCAGAGGCAGATCTGTAGGGGTTCGTTCATTATCTAGACATTCATCATGCAGGCAGAGTATAGTCAGGCTGAGACAATGGACTTGTTCTTCTTCCTACGATAGCTAAACCTGTCTTACGCCCCCTCCGTAGTCACCCCGACCCAGCAGCCTACACCTCTAGCCCGTCCAGGAACTGCAACACGGCACGCTGGCATTCCTCGGCCGCCTCAAAGTAAATCTCATGGCCCCGCGACTGGATGACCTGCAGCTTGGCCGTCTCGACCTCGGCGAGCAAGTCCCGCATCGACTCCACGCTCACAAGCGCGCTGTTGGACGGCGCGAGAATGAGCATCGGCGCCCGGATCCCGGACAGATACGGCCGCGAGTCGAGCCGGCCCAGGAACTCGGCGTACTCGGCCAACCCCTCGCCGTCACTGACGGCGACCTGGTCGATCCACCACTCCTTGTACGCGGGATCGCTGCTGGCCAGCGTCCCCGGCGCGGCAGCCAGCTTCTCGGCCCAGCCGCGGCTCCCCGCGCGGCAGGCGTCCGGCCACGACGCCGCCCCGAAGGCGAGGAACTGCTGCGCGGCCAGCGGCAGATGCGTCGGCGAAGAGCACACGACGAGGGAGCTGACGCGGTCCGGGTACGTGGCCGCAAAGGCCTCGGCCAGCATGCCGCTGGTGGACTCGCCGAGGAAGTGCACCTTGCGCAGGCCCAGCTGGTCCAGGGTATCTTTGATCTCGGCGAGGATGGTGGCTGTGGAGAAGTCGTAGTCGTGCTGCTGCTGCGCCGGCCCGGGGCAGCTGGAGAGGCCGTGGCCGCGGAGGTCGCGCCGGATGACGTTGTAGCGGCGGGCCAGCGCGGGGATCCAGTGGTAGAAGTGGTCGGCGGTGCGGGCGAAGCCGTGCTGGATGAGGATGGTCTCGGCGGGCTTCCAGGGGTCCGTGTAGTTGTCCTGGATGTAGGCTGTTGTCTGGCCGTTGGGGTGCAGCAGGACTTTGCGCTCGGCACAGGCGGCGGGGGAGGAGTTGGGAGGCATTTCAAGATGTTTGGGTGTTCTATCTAGCTTGGGGCTTGCTGTTGAGTCCTTGCTTTTGCTGGAGTGGTCTAACATGTCGTTGTCTGAGAGGATGAACACAGTTGAGCTAGACCAATTGACGACCACTGCGGTATGTCTATCTACTACTTGCAGAACGGGAAACTAGCAAGTGGAGATGACATTGACGGTTCTGACTACGTGCGTCTCAATGCGCAACACACCCAGACTACAACTAACTGCTTTGCCTCACAGACGATACGTATACATAGTTTCGTTTCAGGACACCGAAGAGCGTGGGCATCACAATGTGGGGTGACGTGGGGTAACAAGAGTTGCTTCATGGGGCATCAGGAAGCGAGTGTGGGGTAGTTTCTCGGGCTGAATGCAGTCTTGTCTAGATCAGTATAGCCACCTCTTGGGCGGTTTAGACCTGCATGGTCGGCAATGGACTGGAGCTGGAGTAGTCGAGTCCAGCCGCAATTCAGCTTCTGTAGGATGCTGTTGTCAATAGGGGCCTGCCACATCTTTATACCTTCTGCAATCACTCTCAGCGCCCATTGAAAGCTGTCCGCGGCCCTGTTGGATAAGAGTGAGGCTGTGCTGTAGCCAAGATCTATAGCTACTGTAAACAATACATAATCTTGTCTTGATATCGGATACGGCGCTATAGCTTGAGTTGTTTTCTTCATTGTTAAGCCCAATGATAATGTCATGATGCCAGGCAGTGCGTCCGACTCTCGTAAGAATTGCCCAAGAGCGTAATCGTGGGAGGGCGGGGTTGATTACCGTATCATTGGTCATTCTATGGATCTCCCATCGAACCAACTCACTTCTTCCTTCATCCAACACTATAGGCCCTCGTCAACACATCGTATTCACAAGGCGCACTTGTGACGACACAGACATGGCTTTCTCCTTCCACCACAGCTCCTTACAGTCAACCCTCTCTGGAGTTGAGCTGCAGTCTACAGTCCAGTTCCGAGGCATTCCCTACGGCAAAGTCTCACAACGGTTCCATCGGCCCGTCGCCATCACCGCCCTGCCAGAAGAGTTGGACTGCACTCACTACGGGTTACTTCCCACGCCGATTCAACCGTTGTTTTCCTGCACTGACCTGTTTCCTCGTCTAGTCCTCGCTGTCCGCAAGTGCCAGTTGATATCGGCCATTTGCTCCGTATACCTCGCGAGCATGCTTTCCCAACAGAGCCCGAGGATGAATTCGGATGTCTGAATCTAGACGTTGCCCTGCCCCGAAAATGCCTCACCCAGAGTTCTGAGAAACTGCCCGTCTTGGTCTGGATACACGGTGAGCCAAGTCACTCTCTGCGCTTCTCTGTCGCCTACTGCCCAAGACATCTAACAGAGTGGTTTCAGGAGGGTCGCAAGCCGTGACATTTGCAAGCGCCGCGTCGGGGATTTGCGGTAAGACGAGACTTGCCGTCTGTATATTCTACTGGAGTCTAGAACTTACTGACGAACTGATAGACCCTACGACGATTGTGCATGACTCCTTAAACCTGGGCAAACCCATCATTTTCGTCTCCATTCAATACCGGTTGAACATCTTTGCTTTTGGCGACGAGGCGGGTTCGAAGAATCTCGCACTGCACGACCAAGCATTGGCGTTGCAGTGGGTGCAGAGACATATAGCAGGCTTTGGCGGCGATGCGGTAAACTCACTTTCTTCTTCTTGATGTGGAACTGCAGCTTCACCTGTTTAAGGAGCATTATGACTAATTGTCGTCAAAGGAACGTGTCACACTGGCGGGTGAGAGCGCAGGAGCAGTGTATTGCCATGCACACCTGATTTCCAGAGCACCCGCACGGCAATACATCCTCTCCTCTGGCTCCTTACACCTTTCGCCTCCCCAGCCGCAGGAGAAGGCTTCAGTCCTGCGTCAGTCTGTGCGAAAGCAGCTTCGTAGCCTCGGTGACTTGGACTTGCGCACTGCCCCTGTTGCCACCATCGTAGAAGCTGTGAAGAGTTCTGGGATCCAATCATGGTTCCTTCAAGCAGATCCCCTGTTGGAAGACTGGCAGAACAGTACCGGGAATGCGCAGAGCCTGCTGTTAAGTGACGTTCAAAACGAGGTACGGCTGGCGTCGAGCTCATAAATGAATGAAGATGCTAACATGCGAAAGGCTGTGATATGGCGAGAAGGAGTTTGGTCTACAGATACCGGAGCCATCGTCGACGCTTTCGACCTGGCTGGGGAAATCAGTGCCGAGCTCAAACGACTGTACAGCATCGCCTCAGACAGGCCATCCTCGAGCAAACTGGGGGCCCTCGACTTCATCAACGACTACAAGTTCGTCCTCCCGGCAGAGAAACTCGCCGGCCAGTGGCGCGCAGCACAGAAACCCGTCTTCCGATGTCTCATAGACGAGGCCAACCCCTGGCAGCCATCTAGCGGAGCTCATCACGCCGTCGACCTGGTTCTGCTCTTCGGAGGGTTCGATCTGTCCTTCGCGCCCGCGGCACAGCAGACCGGGGCGAGCATGCGCAAGAAGTGGATCGAGTTTGTTCACGAGGAGCCCTGGTCGCAAGACTTGACTGTTGCGTTTGGACCGCACGGGGTTTTGCAGGAGCTGGATGATGCCGGGATAAGATCACGCCGAAGGATGGCTCAAGTGGAATATCTTGGCAGAACCGAGGCGGACGTCCTGGACAAGGTGTTTTTTGCTCTAGCAGCGGGGAAGATTAGTCTTCTAAACTGAGGACGCCTCGGGTGGAGTTTTCTATGGTACGGTCTGCCGTAAACATATACCGTCAATGACAAATCGGTCTCTGTGAGATGCAAGTGATGACAAGCTTCCGTCAGTCCAGAACAGCTATGGGCCTATGGCTACCACGGCTCCATGCAAGAGATTCTCACCACACTACCGTCACCGGTTTAGACTATTTGGGAGTCTCATATCTTGCAACTGACTGCCCGTCTCCCGTTCCCCGCGTACAGCAACATCCTATCCCACGCTATACTCCAGATTACGCATTCAGCACAAGCACACGACCCTCGCGATGTAGGGACCCCACATTCGTGCCAGGGCTATTCTACCCTTCTCAGCGTCATTTCGCCTTTGTCCATCGAGGCGGCAAAGTGTCAATGGCGCCTATACTTGGACCGGATCCCATCCAGCCCTTCTCCTACGATCGTGTCCACTTGATGAAGAAAGCTTCCGCCAGACGGCTGAAACCAGAAAGATAATGACTTCCTCCACATCGACGCCACGGCTTCTCGTCGTCCTTTTCGCGGGCCTCTTGATGGTGGCCATAGTCCGAGCCGTCGGTCGGGCTGTCTTTTCGTCCCTGAAACAAGTCCCTGGTCCCGTAGCGGCTCGGTTCTCGCGGCTCTGGTATCTGAAGAATGTGCATAGAGGCAATTTTCACGAGGTCAACGTCGACCTGCACCGTCAATATGGTAAGGTTTTTAAGGTCAAGGCCGCTTTGTTTTTGTTCGTCCTGAGTCCGCTACAGTTGAAGACACTCGACTAACATGGGTTAAAGGACCAGTAGTTCGAATCGCACCAAATCAGTTCAGTTTAGACGACCCTGACGCCATCAAAGTCATCTACGGTCTCGGCAATGGGTTTGCCAAAGTCAGACTTCATTTTCATCACACTGTATACAATTTTGCATGCTTACATCCGTTCCCTAGTCACCATGGTACAGAGCTTCCAGCGATCCATTCGCGTCGTTCCGAGACCTCTTCACAGACCTCAATCCAACACGACATTCTGCGCACCGAAGACTAGTGGCCAGCCTTTATTCCGCCACATCGCTACGGAAGATGGAGGAGAGTGTTGACGAATGCGTTGGTCTTTTTCTCGATCGGATGACGCAACTAGCCAACGACGACAGGCCATTTGACCTTCAATTCTGGATGCACTGCTACGCGTTCGACGTCATCGGTCAAATTACAGTCGGTAGGCCCAGTCAACCCCAGTGGCTTCTGCTAAAGCAACACTGTAGGTCGCGAAAAGATTCGGATTCATTGACAGCGGGACAGACGACGGGAACATCTTTGCCAGTCCTCACGAGTACCTGAAATACTGCGCCGTTGTCGGGGTTTTGCATGAACTTCACGAAACTCTTTGGTGGTTCTTGACCAAGTTGCCGGCAAATGGTCTTATGCATGTGGCAACATTCACGGCCAACCAGATTCAACGAGGCCGACAGGAACGTGCGATGGGTGAAGACACCGAAAAGGGCCAGGACTTTCTATCCCGAACCATACACCTGAACGAGAAGAACCCTGACAAGTTTCCGGATGCGGCTATTCATACGACATGCATCACCAACATCGGTGCTGGGTCTGACACTACGTCCATCTCCCTCTGCGCTATCCTCTTCAGCCTCATCAGCAATCCGAAAGTACTCTCCAAGGTACTCATTCTCCTTTCCTCCCTATCTAAGGACCGAGAAACTGATGTGTCCCTTCGACGCAGTTGCGAGAGGAGATAGATGGCAAACTCCGAGACCTTGGAAACCCACAAAGGATTCCCTTCAAGGACGCGCAAACCATGCCCTATCTCCAGGCTTGCATCAAGGAGGGACTCAGGCTGCACCCAGCAACCGGCCTTCCCTTAGCTCGGGTTGTCCCCAAGGGCGGGGCAACAATCAGCGGAACTTATTTTCCGTCAGGGGTGAGTAGCCTTTTCACTATCTCAGACTGGGCATTGGGGAGTTAACTGATGTGACAGACCGTTGTCGGCGTCAACACTTGGGTCGCTCATAGAAACATTGATGTTTTTGGGACCGACGCGGAAGTATACCGGCCTGAACGGTGGCTCGACGAGACCAAAGAGAGGCATTCGATGATGGATGCGTCGTGGATGCCAGTATGTCCCCCTTGTTCTTTTGCATACTCGTCGCTACAGTGCCAAGCTAATCCTGATATGATCCTAGTTTGGTGCTGGGTCTCGGACCTGCATTGGGAAGAACATAAGCTTGTTGGAGATGAACAAACTCATTCCCGTGCTGGTGACAAAGTTTGACTTTTCCGCATTTGAACCTGAGAAGATTACGCACGAGAACATGTGGCTAGTCAAGCAGAAGGACATGATGTGTAAGGTTTGGGTCAGAGAGTAGCTGGATCGTGGTAGGCCGTGTGCCTGAATACACCGAGGAAACTCCAGGATGTGGCTTGGATTGCTAGATAATCTATCGCCTGACAGCTATACATCAGCAAGATTTCCACCCTCTCAATCGCGCATTAATAGACCCAAGCCGCAGCACCCGCGTCCATTAGACCCTGGGATTCACTGTGTTTCTTCAGTGTCCGTGATATGCAGATAAACAGATGATCCATCTCTATCCTAGAAACAGCAAGCAGAACAAGTAAGCAAGAGCAAATCCTAAAAGCAGTGAACCTTTTACTTACAATGCACCGAGGGTCAGTAGATGCCTTCTCGAAAACCCCGAGAGCAGCTTCCGCCATGGTGGGTTGGATACGTGCCGACCGCGCAGCCTCGATGCCGAGCGTGATGTCTTTGATAAACATTTGCGTCTTGAACCCAAGCCTCCAGTTGTTGCTGCTGGGCGCATGCGGCACGACTCCGGGCACGGGACAGACGTTGTCTCCCATGAATGTCTGGCCCGTAGAGTTGTGGATTATTCGGTGGAGGAGCGCAGGGTCTACTCCAGATCTTGTCCCGATGGCCATGGCCTCTGCTACAAGCAGCAAGACCGAGCAGGAGATGTAGTTGTTGCTGATCTTTGCAGCGAGTCCGGTCCCTATGTTGCCGCACCAGAAGAACTTGGCCGGATCGCCCATCGTCGTAAGCGTCCGGCCGAGTCTCTCAACTAAAGCGTCCGTGTCTCCTTCCACGGGAGCAGTGTGCCCGATCATGAAGGAGAGGGTGCCCTTTTCTGCTGCCGGAACGCCTCCCTACGAGGATTCATATGAGCTAGTTGGCTTGGGTGTGATGTTCTCGGCGGAGTTACTTACAGAAACAGGGGCATCAACGTAAACACCGCGCCCAGCGTCTTGGATCCTTTCCGCGACATGGCGTGCTGTTTGTGTATCGATCGTGCTGCACTCAATCAAGAGTCTCCCGACAGCCTCAGGCGCGGAAATTATGCCACCGGTACTGTCGAGATACACACTCTTGACCTCGTTGGACCCAGGGACCATGGAAACCACCACGTCTGCGGCTGCAGCGGCTTGACGAGGCGAATCTGCAATCTCAATGGTCCCCAGGCTGGAGAATTCCTGGACAAATCTCTCGCAAGCTGGCTTGTAAACGTCAAACACATGAAGGACTGAGGTGCTGGGTATCTTCCTCCGGATGTTGGCTGCCATGGGATACCCGATAGCGCCGAGACCTGATGTGATGGGATGTTAGCTGCAGGACTTGGCCGGTGACCTTTGGCCGACGCTGAGTATAAGCCTACGTACCTATAAAGGCGATGCTGTGTTCCATTTTTCTTCTAGACTCGAAGTCAGTGTAAGAGAATAGTCTGTCTTTGCGAATCCAGTAGTTTCAAGGACAATAAAAGTAACCAGACGACGGCTGTGACGGAATGCCCGCCTTAAATGAACCATCCAATGTCCCCCACCTCTCCCCACATCACAATGGATTTTCCCACATGGCGAGGCGTTATTCTAAGCCACCCTACTGTATCACTCGAAGTATTGTTATTATTACTTGAATGGATTTTTAATGATGTATTGGACTCGCATGTCGACCCTGCCTCTCATTTAAACACATGTAACGCGGAGTAAGTCGCTATCAAAGTCATTTCCAGATGAGGCCAAACACTCGAAAAAGTGGCTATGAGAAGGATTTTTCTGGAGAGCTAACATAACTCAATATCTGCTGCCTGAATTCCAACAATCGCTATCGTATATGGACCTATTCCACTAGCGGATCATCATCAATGGCTGTTTCGATCTAAGCTATCAACTGCCTTATCAGGACCAGACATCCTCCTGGAGTATCATGATCAGCAACGACATAAAGCAAAGAATTCTCCCTTGCAATAAATACACATAGCAGAAACATCAATTGAATGTGAAAGCTGCACTCACTTGGTATTGGTTCGCCGCTCTCATGCTTTTAACAACCTCCTCGGCCTGTGCGCTAGAAACTCCGCGCTGCCTCTCGACAATTCGAACTAGAGACTCGTGGACTTGATGAGCCATGTTGTTGGCGTCGCCGCAAACATAGAAACTGGCGCCTCTCTGAAGGAGGGCGTCGACCTCAAGAGCTCGTTCCTCGAGGCGATGCTGGACATAGACCTTTTTGGGGCCTTCGCGGGAAAATGCCGTGACCAGGTTGAACTTCTCACCGAGACATTCCGAGTAGAACTGCAAGATTCAAGGACATAAGTTTTTCGTACAAATTACTAGACAACAACAGCAGCAGCATCAGTCGTATCTTACCTGATATTCCCTTTCGTAGATAAAATCTTCGGCCTGGCTCCTACAGCCAAAGAACAGAATCATTTCGCCTACAGCCATGCCATTTTGGGCTTGGTATGCCCTTTCTTGTAGAAAGCCACGGAAAGGAGCAACACCGCTTCCTGGGCCCACCATGATGACTGGCTTGGAGGGGTCCGAAGGCAGTTTGAAGTTGGATCGTCGAAGATGGATGGGCAACTCGGTTTTATTATACTTGTTTCTTGGACCCAGGATGTTGTACTGCGGATTCAGGCTTCCTAGGGTTTCACCGTTCTGGCTCTGTTTGATAGCAAGAAGATAGTTGGTAGCTACACCTTGAAAGACGTGGTCTTGACCATTGGCTGACTTTTTCTCCACGACGGCTGTGATGGTGGCTGTCTTCGGCTGGACCAAAGAAGACGATGAAATGGAAAAATATCGCGGCTGCAGCTTCGTGAACCCCTCGATCCAGGCAGAAAAAGGTATGTCGGTCCACTTCTGGCCCTCGCTGACCAAACTCAAGAGCCTTGACGTGGTGAAAAACTGTTTGTCCGTCACTTCATGAAAGTACTTCTTCTCATCGCCAAGCTTGGTCATTTCAGACTTTGTGCGCTCATCGGGGGAGAAGGCCGCAAGGGTAGATATGAGTTGGCGGGATACAGGGGCACATATTTCGAGATAGTACCGGAAAACAGCATCGTAAGTAGTAGGTGTTGGGAAGGGAACCTTGGCTGTCGATTCGAGAGGAGAAATATTGATGACAGTGTCCCTCTTTTCCACGAGTCCAAGAATCTCAAGGCATCGATCAACCTCTTCGCTTGCGTTCATCGGCCAGACGGCGATATGGTCTCCGGTCTCATATGAAAGGTTTGACACGCTGAGATCAACCTCGAGGTGGAGACAATTTCGGTCCTTGGAGTTGAAGAGCTCTCGGGATGCCGAGACAGGAACAATGCACGGGTTGTGGCCATCGAAAGGCGCCCCGGTAGTGACACCACTGAGCTGGGTCTGGTTGAGCTCCCCGACGTAAACATTGGGAGAGTCGACCGAAAGGTCCCCCTCCTCGGCGACATGGTAAGCGGGCTTGTAGACAACTTCTCGCTCCTCGAGACCCATCTTGCGAGAGAGCGCTGCCCACATGGGTTCTTTCCAAGCGAGGAAATCTTCCTCCGTGGTGCCGGATCCGTCGTCGCCTTCGCCGGCTTCACCGACTCTGTGCGCGCCTAGCTTCTGGAGAGCCTCGTCCACGTTGCGCACCATGGCGTTGTAGTATTCGTAGGTGTTGTTGCCCAGCCCGAACGCGACATAGTGCAAGTTGGCTAACGGAGGGCTGTTGCCCTCGGAAAACTGGATGTTGTCGCTTGAAATAAAGTCGTGGAATTGAACGGCGTTGTCTGGCGGTTCTCCTTCGCCGTAGGTAGCCAGAATAAACATCACAATGCTAGTTTCTGGGATAGCGTCCATGCTGTCAAAGTCGTATTCGTCGAGATCCGCAACCACAGTCTCTAACCCGAACCGGCTGTTCCCCTCCTTGGCCAACTTGAAGGCGAAGTCCTCGGCAGTCCCTGTTTGAGAGCCATAGAAGATGATGCAGTTTTTGCCGGACGCTTCGAGGGTTTCTGCGATATTCCTGGATTTGGTGTCCTTGTTACTACCGGTAACCACTGTTCCATTTTCGTAGTCGTCTTTATTCCAAGAGAGGAACCTCAGCTTCCCAAAGAATGCGATTGTGCCTAGGAGGACAATGCAGAGGATTGTCGCATCCCAAGGAACAAGGCTCGCCATTGGCACAGTGTTAGGTTAGGAAAGGTGGCTTGATTCAAATAAAAACGAATAAAAGAAATGGCCGACTTGAACAGATCTTCCACGACCGTCAGGAAAGCCTGCTTGGGAAATAATGGCGTGGGGTAAATTGGAGGCTGTGCTCAGCAAGTAAGACCTACGTAGCCATTTATGTTTATTGAGGCCAAAGCTACATACAACCTCAGGGTAGACGCAATCTTGTCTGCTGAACGGTCTCGTGGAAAAGGCTGTGAAGGGAAAGTGGAGGGCTTTAAATTGTGGAGAGAACTGGCTGGTGTTGTAAGAAATGCTTGGAGCTCACACTTCCAGCACATTCGAGAAACAGCTCAATATAATTGCGGATCTAGCCATCGTACTCTGTGCTCTCCTGCCCTAATCATGAACGCTAACCATGAACGCTAACAAGCCTTAGGCTATGAAGCGAAGTTGCAGCGTGCGATGTTGACGAAACCAAAGAAAGATGATGGAGCAGCAATTACAAGGGTAACACGTCAAGCGTAGTCTAGTACATCTTCGCCCCGTGTCAAAAGCAACACTGTAGTTGTCTAACAGCGAGAACCCATACACTTTCTATTCCGGAACTCTCGGTGCTGAGCTTAAGAAACACCCCGATACGAACGCAGCTGGCTCTTTCTCGCTTTGTGGTGAGTTACGTTGACACAACGTTGCTGTACAGGTATCCTGCCAGCAAGGATGCAGTGCTGCTAAATCTTCCCATGGAATCGAGAAAGCCACTCAAATCTCACGTCTAATCTTGCATCCCACTTGGGGAATGCATCTTTCTTCGGTGTCGCTCACATGTGGGGGAATTTGTGGTTGGTGTGCTAGACCCATCCGCAATGTGGGGAGATGCGGACAGCATAACTATGAGGGTGGGTTGGACGTATTCCATTGTATTCATAGTTTCTTGCACTTCTAACCTCGTTTGAAATCACCGACACGCTGCAGTCAAGGTAACCTTCTCATCTACCAGGTTTGTCTTCATCATGTGTAATCATCTCCACGACAGACGCTGACGGAGTAGCACAGTAGCCACAATGCCCATCTCAGACGACCAAGTCGCCGAAGCCCACCGCATTCTATTCGAGAAGGGCCTCGAGATCCGGTACGAGGTAGCAGGCAAGCCCTACGTCGACAAGTCGCTCGAGAATGGATCCTCGTCCTTCGCTCGCCCTATGCAGGAGCTCGTCACCGAAGCCTGCTGGGGATTCGTGTGGTCGCGCCCCGGGCTGGAGCGCAAGCATCGCAGCCTCATCAACGTCGCCATGCTCAGCGCCATGCACCGGTCGCAGGAGCTGGCTGTGCATGTCCGCGGGGCGGTGAACAATGGCGCCACTGAGGTTGAGATTAGGGAGACGCTGTTGCAGGCTAGCATATACGCTGGGATGCCGGTTGGACTGGAGGGCTTCCGGGTGGCGTCCAAGGTCTTGGATGAGATGAAGAGCGAGGGGAGTCTGAAGAAGTAGTTGGGGGATTTACGGAGAGTATCTAGTGGAACATCTAATTGAACCTGGTACCTGGTCCGCGATTCGAAGTGATCATGGCCCTATATACGGCGATGAGCAACGAGCATGAGAGTTCCTTGGACGTCTTCATCGTAGTGTGGCAGTAAGTTGTCTCGTCTACCACCCCAATCACTCGAGTCATGCTCTATAGCTTCTAATAAACCAACCATCAGAGTTTTAACTTCAAGCTCGTGTACTTGATATGAAAAAGATGCATCGTAGCGTAGAATAGGCTTGGTATTTACAGTTCCCTTTGCCCCCCCCCCCGCGCACCAGACCGGCCTGGCAGAACCGCCTTCGTCCCAAGCTCAGATCTCTAGTCAGACATGTGCCTCCTTCCCTGCAGGCACATAGACCCACGTAGCCAACGACATGGGTCAGTTTCGAAAGTTCAGCTCCTCCGACTCCAAATCACTCAGCACCGAACGCATAACCTCCAGGTGCGCCGATGAGCGGCAGGTAATGTCACAATCGAAGGGCTCAGGCACACTGAGGAACCCTGGCAGCATCGCGGTGGACGGCTCAATCATCGAACCGGCTGGGGCCTTTTTCTTGGAAATGTTGAACCCCCACAGCATCCGGGCGATGACGATGAACAGCGACTTTTCCGCCAAGTGAACGCCAGGGCAAACGCGTCTGTACAAGTGTCAGCAGACTAAAGGCAGGGGATAAATGAAGAGCCGGACTCACCGCCCTGCACCGTAGGTGAAGTGGTCTCTCTCCTCTGGGTCGTTGATGTTGATGTATTCAGCAGCCGAGAGTGGCTTGCTGAGGTATCGAGACGGCCTGAACTCATCTGGTTCGGGATATCGGCTTGGGTCGCGATGGATAGCCCTGGAAATCATGATCATTAGTACGAAGCAAGCTTAAGAGTCGGTAGAAACTTGCCACCAGTTCAAAACAACCACCGAGTCCTTGGGGATGAAATAGTCCCCGTACCAGCTATCCTCCGATGAAGCGTGGTACATGCCAAACTTGTTGACCGGCCGCCACCGCAAAGTTTCTTTGATCATTCCTCGAACGAACGGAAGATCTTTCTCGTCTTCCCACTCCGGGAGCCGGCTACTTCCAACTACTCTGTCAATCTCCTCCTGCGCTTTCTTCATCTCCTCAGGGTAGAGAGTCATGGCCAGGATCCAGTTGTTGAGGGTCGTGGCGGTTGTCTCTGAGCCCGCCTCGATCAGCCCGCCGCACGTGTACGCGGCGAGCAAGTCGTTGATTCCATTTTTCTTGGGGTCGGCCAGATAGAAGTCTTTGCAGAAGCAGTCTCTAGCAGTCCCGTTGTCGGTGCTCTTCTTCAGCGCCTCCCAAAGCTCAAGGTAAACCCTGCTATCGTGGGCAAACACCTTTTCTCCCCAGGCCCGCCAGTTGCCAAATAGCCATCCCGGCAAAGCGGCCAGGGCAGGAAAGCTTTCCACCGCAAACGCACCGGGGGCCATCATGACGGAGAGGTTCTCGAGGACGCTGTAGATCTTGGTGATGAGCGGATCTTCGAAGGAGGGGATGCGGTATCCGTAGGCCACGAGCATAATCACCGAGGCTGAGTAGCGGCGCATGATGGTGTAGAACTGGTCGGGGTGCTCCAACAGATCCTGCAGGGCTACCTTGGACTCGAAATTCTGCACTGGCTGATACCGCTTTGAAGCGTTCTGGTTCAGAAGCGCGTGGCTGTGCTTGCGAAGGCTTCTCCACTCCGGCCCGTAAGCCATGAACAGTTGGCGTGACTGTCCGCTTGCAACGTCTTGGGCGAGGGGCAGGTGAGGTCGGGAGGAGTAGATGGCCGACTTCTTGTCCATCAGGTCCTTGACGGCCTTGGGGGACGAAAGCCAGACGTAGTCAGTGCCGCCGATTTTAGTGTAGAAGACATCGCCGTATTGTCGGTGCCACTCTCGTACTTTGACTCGAACTGCCTCGGAGTCGGCGAGATCGTATAGGTTGCCGACCAAGGGCCAGCCTCGAGGACCTGGAGGTAGCTTTTTCCGTCGTGGATCCTAAAGGGCCAGGGGGTCAGTTTTCGTAGACGGTTACGATGGCCTTCGTCCCAGTGTGGGGATACTTACTGTTAGCTGATTTGGGACGAGGTACAGATAGAGAGCGACAAGCCCTAGAACCGGGATAAGAGCAATGCCGAGTGCGTGACGGCTGATGTTCTGGAAGTGAATCGAAGCAGAAGGAGGAAGCCAAGCCATGTTCATCGACTTGGGCAGCGTGAGCTCGTTCAGTGTGAGGTAGGCCATCTTCGTGACTGCTTGCAGATGAAGGGGGTAGCACTGAGTTAATCCTATGTACATATAGACTAGATATAGAAGGATCATAAGCACTAGACTGAAGAGTAGCTTGACGGAGGAGTAAATTAACCCCACGGCGTTCTGCGTGGGGCTACCCCTCGATATCAAAGAACCCATGACGGCCAGACTAGTGTGAATATCAAAGTACATGATGGATACCTACTCGGGAAAGGAACTAGCCCAGTCCTCGTTACCTCCCAAGTACCTGAAGACCACTCTCGAGTCCAGGTCTCTACACTCGGCATCGTTGGAAGCGCCGGTGTACACATGCTGGCCGGCCACCCCCAGGGCCATTTCCGCACCCACCATTTTCCCCGCCTCGACAGCCAGATCTAGGTCCTTCTTCATCAGCTGCACCTTGAACCCTCCTTTGTATCCCTGGCTGGATGGCGCGGTGGGCACCACGCCCGGAACCGGACACCACTTGTCGCAGATTGTCGACTGGGCCGTGGACGCGGCGAAGATGTTGGCCATGACTCGGGGATCCATGCCCGACTTCATGCCGATGTTCATCGCCTCGGCCGTCGCCAGGGCGATCAGGGCGGAGCAGTAGTTGTTGGAGAGCTTTGCGACCAGGCCCATTGTCGGGGCGCCGCAGGGGAAGATCGAGGTGCCCATCATGCCCAATACGTGTTGAATCGACTCCCAGTGGGGGTCCGTCGCCGAGCTGCCGACCATGAATGTGAGTGTGCCGGCTTTGGCTCCAAGGCTCCCGCCAGACACCGGGGCGTCGTAGAAGGAAACAGTCTGGTCCCGGCGTTGGATTTCACCTGCTACGAGATTCGACGTCTCAGTATCGATCGTGGAGCAATCGATCAGGATCTTATCCCTGAGCTTTCCAGCAATGACGCCGTTGTTGTCGTCGAGGAATACCTTGCGAACATGGGCGCCCTCGGGCACAATTGTGATGAGAAGGTCCTAAGCGAGGAGAGAGGTCAACACACATATTCGACGGGGGGGGGGGGGGGGGGGNNAGGGGGGGGTCTTAATACATACAACAGAATTTATGACTTCGAATGCACTATTACAAGACACCACTCTCCCACCCGATACGGTGTCTTTTAGTTCTTTCAGAGCATCCTTTGAGATGTCGTGGGCGTACAGTTTAATGTCTTGCGGCAATTTATTGACGAGGTTGATGGCCATGGGTAAGCCCATGGTCCCAAGGCCGATAAAGCCAACTGCATTAGGATGGAAATCCATCGTAAACAATACGCGCAGTAGTGAAGAATGAAGATCAGGTACTATGATACGAGGAGTCAATTCTGGTATTCTTTCTGGCATTGATAAGGAACCTTGGTTTCCCCTTCAAGACACTTAATGTCCATGTGGGGTTTGATTCTGTCCCCACATGAAGACCAGAGAAGCCGAGAGACTACACCACCAAAATAGCAATACAATGGCTCAAGACACAATTGCTGTCCACTACTAATCTACACGGTTCTTGGAAACATGCGATGCTGGTTCTCTCGATACCACCGAGCGTCATGAGCACCAACGAACTCGACGTTTCCGAGTCTAGCAGCAATGTCTCGCAAGTCACGGAGAAACTCCCTCGCGACAGTCGGTTCGGCGTGGATACAGCACCCCACGCCGTTGGTATCTTCCCATGTTGCGATGTCTCTCTCCCCAGTGAGCAAGCGGTGGTCGTGATAGGAGTCGCCACACAGACACACCCACTTCGCAGGGCCTGTCCGACAGAGCAGGTTGATGTGGCCTGGAAGGTGCCCGGGAGAATTCAGCACATAGACAGATCCGTCGTCGAGCAGGTCGATGGCGAGGAGGCTTCCCAGTGGCTTCCAGCTGTACGTGCCTTCGTATCCGGATTCTCCGATGCCTGGAAGCTCGACAGTGCGGTCGGGTGGGAGGAGACCCGGGGTAAAGTTTTGGTGGCTCGCCGTCGTCGTGAGGCCATGCTCGAGTAAATCCTTGGTCCCCGGGCCGACAACGAAGCGTGCTTGTGGGAAGTGCTCCGGGTCCCCGTGGTGGTCGTAATGGACATGGCTCAAGACGACCAAGTCGATACTGGACGGGTCGGTGCCTCCCGCCTGGAGGGTTTCTGCAACACCGGGACCAAGGACATACGGTACTCTATTGGACAAGTGGCGTTGCTGAGCCTCGGTGTAAGCAGTGATGGAAGACCGCAATCCAAGATCAAACAGAAATCGAAGGCGTTTCCCTTTGCAGTTGGGGTGGGTGATGAGAAAGGCCAGGGACGGGACTGTCTGACGGGCGCTTGGATCAGCCGGGTCAACGAAATATCGCTCGGGCAATGTGATGCTGCCGCCGGCGATGGGTGATATCGTCACAAACTTCTGATCATTCGCACTAGGCGATGATGTGGACGTGTTGGTCCTGTTTTCGAAGCGTAGGGGGTTCTGGCTCGTCATGTCGAAGCTTGAAGAATAGATCCAGAACAAGACGAGGGAGTCATGAGCACCGTGATGTGATCCTGTGTCAAGGTTGGTTGCACTGACACATGCATAGGCTTAAAAAGAAGACAGCGGTGTGCCTGCAACGCAACACCCGTTGAAGCTTCTGTCCATGTAAGCAAACATGCCACGGCCTCGCATCTGAGCTTGTCTGTCTGTCTATCTGTATGTATTCATTACCCCAGAATGGCAATGACATCTTGGCATCCTCCAAGGTGACTCGATGTGGGACTACCCCACCCCCACTACGCAATTCCACTACGCCATTGCCTTTAAAGGAAGCCTTCCACCAAGTGTAGATGATCAAGACGATAACAAAAGCACTGCAAAGAGAAAGGCACAGCAAACCAGAAACCATGGCCGCCCAAAGCCCGACCCCGAAGGATTTCCAAACCGCCTTCCACTGGGCCGCAACGCAGAAGAGCGGCACCATCCCGTCCTTCGAAACCCGGCCAAACGACCCGTACAAGTACCAGCCAGGCTTCAACAACCACTTCGAGTCCGAGGCCGTTCCTGGCACCATCCCCAAGGGCCAGAACAGCCCGAGGTCCATCCGCTTCGGGCTCTACGCCGAGCAGATGACGGCCTCGGCCTTTGTGGCTCCGAGGCACGTCAACAAGAAGGCGTGGCTGTATCGGTCTCGGCCGGCAGTGGCCCATCAAGGATTTGTAAGAACAAACCCACACGACACCATGATTTGTGCTGGCTGAGGCGAAGCTTGGAGCTGACTGTGAGGTACTTAGACTGAGCTCCCCGACAACAAAGACACCGAGTCGACGTTCATTCCCATCAACCCGCGCGTGCACATTTCCCCCACGCAGCTGGCCTGGAAGCCGCACCCCATCCCCGAGGGCCAAGACGTGGACTTTGTCGACGGCCTCAAGACGGTGGCGGGCTCCGGTGACCCTACTCTCCGCGAGGGGCTCGCCACCCATCTCTTCCTCTGCAACAAGAGCATGACCAAGAGGGCCTTTGTCAACTCGGACGGCGACTTCCTGATCGTGCCGCAGCAGGGCGCCCTCGACATCCAGACCGAGTTCGGCTTCCTGTACGTGCAGCCGGGCGAGATCTGCGTCATCCAGCGCGGCCAGCGCTTCAGCGTCAAGGTCGAAGGCCCTACGCGCGGCTACATCCTGGAGATCTGGGGGTCCAACTGGGAGCTCCCCGAGCTCGGTCCGCTGGGCGCAAACGGCCTCGCCAACGCCCGGGACTTCCTGCACCCTGTTGCGGCGTACGAGGTCACCAAGGACGACCCGTGGAACATCGTCTACAAGCTTGGCGGCAAGTTCTTCAAGAGCAAGCAGAACCATTGCCCCTTCGACGTCGTCGCCTGGCACGGCAACTATGTGCCGTATAAATACGACCTCACCAAGTTTGTAAACGTGGGCTCCATCTCGGTCGACCACATCGACCCGTCGATTTTCTGTGTGCTGACAGCCAAGTCCCGGGACCCTGCTGCGCCGCTGGCCGACTTTCTCATCTTCTCTCCTCGGTGGGATGTTGCGTCTCACACATATCGGCCTCCGTACTACCACAGGAACTGCGCCTCGGAGCTCATGGGCCTGATCTACGGAGAATACGGGGGGCGGTCTGACGAGTTCCAGCCCGGAAGTGTTTCATTCGAGTGCGGGTTCGTTCCTCATGGGGTAGCCTACGAAGAGTTCTTCGCTGCTTCCAAGGGCGACCCGCCCGTAATGCAAATCTCGCTCGGGTCCATCGCCTTCATGTTTGAGAGCAGCCGTGCTTTCACAATTACTGATTGGGCGTGGAACAGCAAGGAGAAGCATGAACACGACCCCAAGATGTGGGACGACTTGGTGGATAACTTTTCCAACCACAAAGTCGAGGTTGATCAGATTCTCCTGGACGCAGGGCTTAGGAAAAGCAACTAGGGATGACGTATGGGATAATGAATTTAGGATAAATATTATGACAAAAACAATTTCGCTCGTTTATATCATACAGTCAAGTCGATCCCAGATTAGCCGTAGTATGTACATACATCAATCAACCTCAGTCTTTGTACTGCCACTCCTTTTGTTAAGATCATTTTCCACTCACAAGTTAATTCAACAGCTAGAACCAGATCACTGCTTTGAAAATGACACGTATACTTTGCGTCTTCATTTTATTATCTCGAGCTAAGCCTATAATCTGTTTGTGTATACTAAACACCCTTCACATCTCCGGGTGCGTCTTGATATGGAGCTTCTCCATAATGTTGTGAGAGTGCCAGAAGCTCCTGTACCTCTTCCCAAAGACGTAGACAATGGCAGTCGATGCAACAAGTCCGAAGCTGATTCCACCAAACGTGAAGAAGGGCGCAGTCGGTCCTGCGGATGCCGTCCAATCATTCACAAAGTAGCTGTACCCATAAAACAAGAAATTCTTAAACATGACGTTGGCAATGAAGATTTCGTTGCTCATTCCACGATAAGCGTCGATGGCGTAGGTTGAGCAGGGCCCGATGATAAAGGCAATGCCAAAGAGAGTCAATCCCCACATGAAATCGATGGCATAGATGTTGCCCTGGTGTTCGGAAATAGCTCCAAAACCAAACAGGCCGACTCCGCAGAGCATGCCCACCACGCAAAGAACAAGGCGGAACTCCGGCTCGTAGACACCCTTGTTCTTCTTGGTCATCCAGATCGTCAGGGGATCCATGATGATGCCCACAGCGACACAGCCCAGGGCACCGCCAACGAAGGGACCCACGGACATGTATCCAACCTCAGCGGCCGACAAGAGGTAGGGCGGCGGGGAAAAGAGCTGGGCGATCACGTAGGCTGCTGCGACGTAGAAGGACGTGACAGTTCCGGTGATGACGACCGTCCAAAGCGCGCTCAGGTTGAGACAGGCGACGAGAGGCGCGATGACAAGCTGTAGAAAGTTTTCATCGCTGTAGGAACCGTTGAAGAGTGCCATCTGCTGCATGAATGTCTTCTTTGGCACCGGAGCTCTTGACCCAGTTTCGGCATGCTCAATCCTGGAGGCTTCTGTTTCATCCCGGGGCTTTTCGTCTAGTCCCTCACTGATGTCTGTGTGCACCTGGCTGAAGCCCTCGTCGCGGATGTAAGCGGTTTCGGGCACGAAGAGAAACAAGAGGATGATTTGAAAGCCAACACAGGCATTCAAGATATGGAAGAGGTAGTGCCAGCCCAGACTGAATGTGATCTTGCCCGCCACCACGGAGCTCAAGTTGGAGACACACGTCAAGGTAAAAGACATGACCGAGGTCCAGAGGCCACGCTCATGGACGAAGAAGACGTCACCAACGACAGTAAAGACGAGCGATTCGTACGCGGCGAGAGACAAGCCTTGCACGACTCGGGCTGCCAAGAGGGTGTCGTACGAGTTGCTGACGGACCCGATGATGGTGCCAACCAGGCAAGCCACTGAGGAGAAGAAGAAGACAGGCCGCTTTCCGTATTTCCTCGACAGGGCTGATACGAATGGGCCTGAGGCGCCTGCAACGAGGAGCTGATATCCGGAGAGAACGGTGATGTCTCCGATGGGGCGCTTAAAGTCTTGCGCCAGGATGAACAGACTGGCGTTGAGCAGCGGCCCGGTGCAGCCCGCGCAGAGACAGGACCCGTAGACGAGGATGGAAATGACCAAGACCTTCTTGTAGTACGGCCAGTTCAAAGGGTCGTTGGGATCGTCGGATGGCTGGGGCGTGAGGATGATGTCGCTGCGTCTTCCAGTGCCGTGCTTGATCGCGGGGGAGTCGTGAACTGTATCAGACCCTCTGTCTGCGAGAACCACGGTTCCGGGGACATTTTGCACAGACGAGGAACGAGGCTCGAGGACCCCCAACATGGTGACGTTTGTATCGAAGACGGCAGTGTGGAACTTGTGGTGAGGATTGCTCGACGCTGGGCGAAGGAGATGCAGGGCACAACCAACCCTGTCAAGAAGAGCAATGTGTCTTATACGTTTTGGAACAGTCACAAAATTGTGGTTTATTGATCCGGCTAGTCTCGCGATCCAAGTCTGGGGAAATGTCGATATTGTGGGGTAAGACACGGAGAATGCTGGGAGTTGGAGAGCAGTCTACTCATAGTCATCCTGTTTCGATTTCCAACCCTTCAAATGTACCTTTTTACTACACAGTCATGTCACGCCAGATGTTCTTTTCACAGTAGAATGAGCCAGCGTAGTGGGCACCCCACTCGAATCCGGGGTTAGCTATCAGTCTGTTCTAGATCACGAGGAGCGTCTGTTAGAGCTACAACTTTGGCCCACGCTTCGTTGACATTCAGAGGAGAGTAAGCCGCCAAGCCTATAGCGGGCTAGGTCTTTGGACTATCGTCACAAGACATGTAGCAAGTAACTACTAGTAGTTAGATACGGTCTAAGTATGAGCCGAGTTACCCATTGTTGTGTGGGGTAGTATCACTGCAAGCTGTCCCCCCCACATCGACCACACCAGGATCACTTCGCTCCGTCCCCACGATCACTGCTGTTCCCTCGGAGGATACAGCGGTACCAAGCGAATGGTAGTTTAGTAAATCAGATTCGGCCCCTGCTGCTTACCTGATGATTTGAAATAGAAGCCCAGCATACATCCACCTGATAATGAGCCCGCAACAGCTTAGTAATGCACACATGCATTTAATGACACCTTAGACGAGGTGACGTGTCTCGGAGTCTTCATAGTTTACTCTCTTGTCGCTATAGTCCGTCAATCTATCCACAAACTAACTCCAAATGGCATCGTTCATTCATCCCGACATAGGCAAAATTGCTTGCAAGGAAGTGGAAAGATGCACGCAATTCTTGGGCGTCAAGTACGCAACCGTCACAGACAGGTTCGCAGCTCCCGAGCTTTTTCAATACGACGGGGGCGGTATCGACGCAGCGAAACACGGGTAAGTCGCTGGATGGTACTGGGCGAATATGCCAGCTAACAACCTACCGCTGTGTCATGAGTACAGACCTCAAGTCATAAGCCCGCCAGGAGGAATTGATGTGGAGTTCGGCTTCATTCACCGCTCCCTGCCTAAGCCTGACTTCCCTGGCGTTAGTGACTCGGATGGACTCTCGCTCAACATCACAGTTCCAAGTCCAGCGGATGGCATTGGCAACAAGAAAAGTCTCCCAGTCCTGGTTTTCATCCACGGAGGCGGTTTCTCAATAGGTGCAAACTGGTGGCCGCAATATGACTTCGTCCGGCTAGTAAGACTATCTGCCGACGTAGGCAAGCCTATGATCGGAGTTACTATCAACTATCGCCTTGGAGCTCCCGGATTTCTCACCTGTTCTGAGCTGCGAGCTGCAGGTAAAACGCCCAACAACGGGCTCAGAGATCAGCAAATGGCTCTTCGATGGATCAAAAGGTACATTGCAGGCTTCGGAGGTAGTCCCGACAATGTTACCGTCATGGGCGAGAGTGCTGGCGGAGGTAAGAACCCTGCCACATTCATCTCAGCGCCTTCAAATGCACTTGGAACTATTACTAAATGTTAAATCGCTCTCTAGTCTCGACTGGATACTTGTTGTTCTCGAAGGAACCACTCGCTAAACGTCTCATCTGCCTTGGTGGCTGCCCGCCTTTGCTAGGAGAATTGCCAATCGAGGCAGCAGACCATATTGCGAGCACCGTTACAGCTTCTTTCGGGTTGGAAAGCAAACCTCCATCTGAAATAGTTCAAGGGCTGCTGGAAGCGCCAGTGGACAGGTTCTGGACTGCATTGCCACCCACCCTGCCGATGCTTCCGGTGATAGATGGCGACATCATCCCAACCGAAGTCACATTCGACTTGCTTGCACAGGGTCAAGCGGCGATGCCCGGCATGCAGTGGATTGAAGGCATCATGATTGGTGATTGTCAACTCGACGTACGCACATACAATCCAGGATGATCGTGCAACAAACTGCACAGTCCCTGAAGATCTTGCTTATACTTTTTTGTCGTAGGCAAGCATCATGGCTTATTTCGGCCTCCTCGCTCGTAAAGACGGCATAGCCGCGGCATTCCGGTCCAGCGCAGCTAAATCACTACTCGACTACCCAGAAAGCCTAGCCTCGCTTCTCGACCACTATGGTCTTTCTGAGACTGCCAGCAAGCTTACTGATGATGAAGCATTCTTTAAGATCCTGTCTTTTATCAGCGACGTCGCATTTTTTATGCCAGCCATCGAGCTGTCTACGAACTTCCCCAGGGACTCATTCGTGTTTGCTTTCAACGAGCGTAATCCATGGGATGGCCTCTTCAAGGGCCACGCTTCCCACATTCTCGATGTTGCTTTCCTCTTCCAAAACTACAACGACAGTCTAGACAATATGCAGAAAGCTAGTGCTGAAGCTTTCGGACGGGACGTCATCTCGTTCGTCAATGGGCAAGCGCCTTGGAAAGCATTCAACAGTGGTGCACACGGTGTTGGTGTGTATGCCAACGGAGGCAGAGAGTACGTCGAGCCTCCAGCTCCGGAGAAGACAGGTCGGAGTCCGTTCATCTTCCAGTTGGCCAAGGGAGAGAAAGGTCCTGGGATGGGGAAGCTGAGGCAAGTGTTCACCGACTTTATTGCAGGGTGAAGTGCTATAATGGGAGAGGATGCAGTTGAAGGGGAATGTTGAACTGTTTGACAGGTTTTTCCCGCATGGTATTGTGTGAGACTTCATCTGAATCCTTGGCGGGCCTTTCCGCGCGCTATAGAGAAAAGTGGGCAGAGACATGGCGATCAGTCTGATTGACTGTTACATTCAGTTCATTATTCACATAGCAACCCATCTATACATGGAGCAGGAGAAGCATCTAGAGGTTTCATGGTAGTATTAAGGTATAGATCAAGTTCAATGCAGACATATCCCTGAATGTAAGAGACAGCACTACCTGTGACCAGATATTCGCCCTGGAATCAGTCTTGTTCAGCCGCTATCAGTGAACCAGCATAAGGCTATCAGATGTTCTTGGCTGCCTCCCCAATGTTTGTCAGGCCTAGAGCGGTGTCCAAAGAGTCGAAATAGCCATCGCTGTTCGTGGCCAAGTTCTTGTCGACGATCCCGATATCAGCACCGCCCAGAAGCTCCCCAACCGCCTCAACAACGGCAACCACGACGCTGAGTGGCGCGCCACCCGTAATGGCATCAGTGAGCTTCTGACCCAAGGTGAAGTTAAGGGAATCCTCGATCTTTTTCCGAAATTGACAGTCAGTATAAGTCATGATAGGCCCAAGCTTGTCTCTTGAAGAGAATTCTCCTCTGGAGTAAGCTGATTGCAGCTCCCGGCTACAAGACAGAATGAAATGTCGTACCTTTCCCAGCGGGGGACCCAGAACCTGGTGCAACAGGTCGGTGATCGGAGCGTAGCTCAGGTTAGAGAGGAGGAAAGAAAGAGGGTCGTCGGTATCAGGCACGCGAGCCTCGATGTCTATTTAAGGCGGTATTGTCAGTCAACCCCTCCATTTTTGAGTGATTAAGTTCAATTGTGTGATGACATACGGGAGTGGCCTGCGATGGCCGTGCCTGCCAGGGCAGCGAGGAAAATGGTCGCAGGGTTGAAACGCATGTTGATGGTGAGTGTGAGAGGTTGGAAGTTTAGGCTAAGAGATGATGTTGTTTGTTGTAAGCAACGAATTGACACAGAGGGAAGACTCGGTCTTTTATATTAGTTCTGGTCTCTACTTCTGTCTCACACAATTTTCAATAGTCTCTGGTCATACGCATCATTCGCGGTGGCTTGATGATCCCAATCTGTGAACTGTGCTTTTGGGTTGCGGTATGTCGGCTCGGATGTCGCGACGTGATTCCTGATCGTGATGGGCTCATAGCGCGCGAAGCTACAAGCAGTAAGATCTTCAACTCGAAAACCACTACACACTGCAACGGTGTGAAAGCATTGGTGTATAGAGACGGCACAGAGAGATGGATGCAGACTAGGTTAAACTAAGCGTCTTTTGACAATGACGCAAATACAAGGGTCGTTGAACTAATTCTTGTCATTGGACTACCATGCAGCAGATTGAGGTCAAAACGCAACTCTATTCGGGATTGGCTTCAACCGGGTAATAGGGATCGACATGGTGATCGCGGAGTGAGGCTTTGAATCAACCTTGTTTAGATGAAATGGTGCCATCGCACTATTGACGCTATTGATGCAACCGATTCAGCTTCATATTAGCGAACATATTTGGTGGGAAACAACTCAAAGAAAAATCCGCTTCTTTGCTTGTGATACACATGATGGCGTTCCTGTAGCCTCGAGCATCCCAATTTCGCTGATGGCGTCAAGAGAGCTAAGGTGACGCATCCAGTAGGGGTAAAGCAAGCTTGACATAATCCGAGCTACGTAGAAGAAGCACCGCGAATCATTAGTTAGACTGCATCCTACGTTTGTGCATCCAAGAGGGACGCTGTTAGATGAAATCTGGACGCCATGCAAGTTCACAGGTCTAGCAACACTGGGATAGCGAAAGGCTTACCGGAGATGCAACTCTTACTCAGTGAAAGTAAGCTCATTTTCATACAGCGAGTTGATTGGCGGATATAAATAATGATTTAGCTACGACTTTAGGCTTGTTAGAATATGCTTAGAGTATCAGAGCAGTGCTTTCCCGTCTCTGCCACGGGGCTGGCCAAAACGTGTTGGTTAGCTGATTGCTCAGGGATGTCGGAAATCTTATTAGTGAGGATGTAGTAGTGGCTATATGGAAGAGTTTTATTGGTCGACCATATTTTGCTCAATCACCAGGACACCGATAGCCTCCTCTTTGTCGAAATAAGAGACCCCAGGCGTACACCAGAGTAGCTTTCAATCTCGCGAAAGCCAGCATCAGACGTAGCTCAAATCGTGACATCTAGCTCAATCATCTACCCTTGAGCAACAAACCAGCCTCAGTTCTCAAGGGGCGCTTACTAATTTGATAACAGCTACATTAAATTCTTAAAACGAGCGGCTAGATGCCATTAAGAATATATAGTAATAATCAAGAGTGCCAATTCACAGGGTCTGGATGTAGCTGCTGTATCGTCATCCTAGCTAATGTCATACAGTAGATTCCTACAGAAGCAACCCGCACGAGGCTTGGGGCGGCACAAGCTTACCACGGATTCATTCTGCAAGATCGACGGTGACTTACAGACCATGACAGCCGGTATCCTCGGCATCCTCGCTGGCAATACTCACCTGAGCCAGTAGGTAATTCGCTGCACGACGACGCCGAACGCGCCAGTAATGCCAGACAAAACGGAATTTTCTTGCCCTGATGATAAGACAAACCAACCAAGAGATCACCCTCTTCTCCTTGAAGATAGGATCTTTCATGTCAAAAATATCGCCGCCAGGGAAGGTGCATTTATGTTACCCACTCAGTCAATCGCCAACTGTTTTCGGATGTTTGCCACTTCTATGAGCTTGGATATGAACTCCTCGACCTGTTTAGGCAGACTCTTGTTGAGTTCAAGCTCTTCACGCAACTTGCCGCAGATCTTACTCAACAACGGCATTTTGTCGATCGCGGTTGACGGCTGTGCCTGAAAACTGCTCGAGATTTCGGGCTTGGTCGCCGAGACTTCCACGTCTAGACCGCCAGCGTTCTCGATTGCCCGCAAGTTTAGTGTCGTCGCCCAAGTCACCACTGCTGCCATCTGCATAGGCACGTCTACGTGAGCCCCGGCCAGATAGAAAATTAGCTGGCTAAAAGTGCTGATCTTGACGTACGATAGAATCTCAATCAAGCCCTTGCCCTTCATGTACGAGACGACGTTTCTGCATTCAGCGCCGCATGTCTATCTGTCGTGGCTAGATCCCACAGTGAACTCGTCAACTCTCATGTCTCGTTGTCGAAGTATCTCTAGAAACGCCCGTTTTTTTTTTCGAACGACAGGTGATAATATCTAATACCTGTTCGTGCTTTTGGTTGAAGGGCAAACCTGGTCTTGTCGCCAAAAGGATAGACAATCATGTTTATGAGTCTCAAGTCTCTTTGATGACGAGTTGCAACTAATATCCGAGAAACCTGTCCCAGAAGACGACCTTGGACATGAACAGCGTTCCGTGAATGCTCTGGTAGAACCAATCTCCCGACCAGGGCAAGCTAGTGTCTGGCATTTCCCTCTTTCCCGTCATCTCGGTGAAGAGCAAGGCGTCCAGGTCACTTTGAGCATTTCGGGGTGGGGGGGATGGCAGAGTACAGATCCGTACAATGCGGGAATTTTGTATGGGCTATAGAACTGTATCAAGTGCCGGCAATGCTATATTCATAGCCTACGCATTGAGGGAGCTGATCACTTGCATCCTTCCAAGACAACTTAATCTCAAACACAGTACATAGAAGGCTTTCCCTCACGCACCATTACATAGAGCTGTTAAATATTGATACGTCGTCAAACTTTCGTCGCGGGGATATCAATCGTCCAAAGGGTATCGTAAATCATAAGGTTATAAGCTGGATCACCTCCGCTGCTTCGTAACCCAACAATACGTATCTGCACTCTGTAAAGTTTAACATTGCCTCAATATCATTTCCGTGTATGCAACTTGCTGAATCCTCTAAGCCCACTCATCACCGTTTTTCTTCTCACACTCCTCGTGGACAACCTCATTCTTTTCTTTCTCGTCGGAAGTTACAAAGGTACTAGTCTCTGCTGCCTTGGGCACCAGGATGCCCATGCCGTTGCGGACCCAGTGAATAGAGACATAAGCGAGGACGTAGATGAAGCCAACCATGGGAACGAGGTAGCTGATGCGAGTGCTCTTGGCGTCGGCGATGGCGCCTTGGATAGGAGGGAAGATAGCACCACCCGAGACACCCATTACAAGGACACCGGCGCCGCGTCTAGTGTGGCGGCCAAGGTTCTTGGTACCCATGGCGAAGATGGTGGGATACATGGGAGCTTCGAAGAAAAAGATGGCGATGAGCACACCGACGCTGGCGGCGCCATGACCAGCGCTGACGTAGGCTGTGAGAGCAATGGCGCAGAGGGTATAGACTATCATGATGAAGTCGGAGCGAAGGACCATGGCCAGGCCAGTGGCAACGAAGCGGCCAACCGTGAAGGTGATGAGAGCGTAACTCAACATGGTGCTAGCCTTGCTGGTAGAGATGCCTCCGTTCTCGTGGGCGTAGTTGATGAAGAAGGTGGCAATGGTGACCTGGGCACCAACGTAGCAGAGTTGGGCACCGAAAGCAAACCACATGTTGTACTGCTTCCAGAAGGATCCCTGAGCGACATGGCTCTGAGCTTCATCCTCTAGGACCGCCTCGGAAACCTCAGGTAGACGAGCGAAGAAGAATAGGACGCCAACGGCCGCACCAGCGCAGGCGACAGCGAGGTAGACGAACTGGACGTTGGTGAGGCTGTTCTGGTTGGCGCCCCCGAAGAAGTACTTGGAGGCGATCAGAGGGCCGATGAAGGACGCAACGCCGTTCCAGGATTGGCAGAACTGTAGACGCGCGGAAGCAGACTCCGGCTTGCCGATGACGATGGCGTACGAGTTGGCAGCCGTTTCGAGCGTAGCGAGGCCACAGGCAATGACAAGCGTGCAAGCGCAGAAGCCGCCAAACACAGCCCGTCCGTTGCTGTTGCTATCGGCGGACTTGGCGACAGGCCAGAAGAGAATAGCCCCAAGGGAGTAGAGGCTGAGGCCCATCAACATGGTCTGCTTGTAGCCTCGGCGCTTGAGAACTTCAGCGGCAATGGGGGAGAAGAGGAGATAGCCGCCGCCAAAGTACATGACCTGGAGCCCGGTAGACTCGAGGCGGCTGATGCCGAGAACGGTCTGGAAGTGCTTGTTGAGGACATCGAGCAGGCCGTAGGAGAAGCCCCAGAGGAAGAAGAGAGAGATGACGAGGGAGAGAGGGAAGATGAGGGCTCGACCGGTTAGGTAGCCGCCTGCTAGCTGAGGGGGAGCGGTGGGAATGGGGCCAGCCATTATAGAGGTTGGAAGATGGATGGTAGAGGGAGAGGAGAGGGTTGTTGACTGTTGTGGCGTGTGATGAGGATGTTCCAGTAGTTGAGACTTGCCTGTGGTGTATCCGATCTTTATATTCATTTAATCACTCCGCCCCTCTCCCTTTCCCCAGAATTGTCACGTTCACCGTGCCGTGCTCGCATCCACCCTCAAGAGTAGTCTATCCCCAGAATCCCCGGCCTTCTCTAGTCTCCACTGCTATACTTGGTGCGGAGGAAGATCCTGGAGTATAATGTAGATAAAGTGGAATCCGAGCTCGGCGGGGTGAGAGTTGTCGGTCTGGCGTCCCCAGGCTATACGAATATTACCATACTTAGCCTGCGTGCCAAGTACCCCTTGACATAGTCCTGAAGCACATTGCCAAACCTTCTCGTACGCTACCCGCCGCTGTACCGATATATAATCGGTCGAGACCGCAGGGAGACCTCCAGGAACGACCCATAGAATAAGCTAGCGGGGATTGACGCGCCGGAGGAACAGCCACGAGCCTAATAAGAGTCTTAGTTCCTCGCACCAGCAAGGTAACGCCGAGGAGCTTCACCTGGAGTGGATAAGTCGCGGAGGCACGTACCGGTATGTGGAGATGCTGGGGAGTCTCGCCGAGAGCATGTCCGTAGATGGCTTCGTTATTTTAGCTAGATGAGCGGCAGTTATCCCTTGCGCCTGTTGGCCAACGAGGATGTGACCTCTCTCGGTGGCAGTGTGACTTGATCGCGTCGATGCTCGCTGGTCACGGCTTCGAATATTCGGCCCTTCTTGGCCGCTTGTGTCACACTATTTACGACCGTCGACGAGCTCGTGTGCTATGCCACATTTATTGAGACGTGGGAGACAAGCTGCTGTCCTGTTCCTGGGGACTTGTTTGAGTCCTTATTTCTCTTCTCATCCATATCCCCTTTTTTTGTCCTTTAGCAAGCCTAGTAGTTTTGAAAATAGCAGTATCAAACTGGCTTTATGTGAATCGTGGACCGCCAAGTGTCGTCGAGCATCAGATCGCGGAGGCGCAATATAAATTGATACTGCTACGTTCTTATCTTCTCTGAGATTAGTTGTTAGCCATGAGAACTACGGGGAGCTTAGCGGGCCTTTAGTACGTGAGTTTTCTCTCACGAGACTCATTCGCCGGAGTGGGTGCGACAGTAGCTAAGATGGCTCCGAGTCTGGATTCGTACGGACTGGACCGCATTGGTCTCCTCGACGTAGCGTCAACAGTGAAATTAGCAACACTTTTAGAGAGTCTAAGCAGAGCTGATATCTTCACACTACCCTAGAGCAAAGCTGAAATCTTGAAGGGGTTGGCTTTTATGACATGACTTCATTAATGACATATACATGCAAAAATAAATATGAAGCACCTCTCTAGGCATTCACAGCCTCACGATTACAGCCTCTGTCACCTATCAAAGTACATGATCGCTCACGCTGAGGTTGCTCCAACATTGCAAGCACCCATTTCGGGCTTCCATGGCGGCATTTACAGTCTTTTGGCACTATCTGAAAGCGTTACACTCGGTGACATGTCCCCTTCCAGTGAGGAGTCTCATGGGAAAGGGTCCAAGCGCTGCGTCCGTGTTGTCAGTGACTTGTTGCTTGTATCAGGTGCTCGTTTTGCCAGATTTCCAGCTCTCTCGGGTCTATTGTAGATTACCGTAGCCTTTGTTATGGTATCCTATAGTATTTCAAAAACAAACTGCGGAATCGGTGTGCTGTTTACTCCCGAGGATTGATATGCAGACACGGCCTTCCTTACCATCGTCCAAAGTATGCCTGTTATATCAGTATCCCTTATTTGCACCTCCTGAGCATACAGCAGGCAATTCACTGATCTGTAGAACAAAACAGCGCTGAGGGTGACAACTCGCTCAGGAACTTAGTACCAAAATCCCCCCCATCCTAGGATACACAGCTAAGAGGCTTGAAATGATAGAGAGTCGAAGAACAAAAAGAGAAACCAATGCATGGCTTGGAGCTTGCCCCGTACTGGAATCGAACCAGTGATCTTATCATTACTAGTGATACGCTTTACCACTGAGCCAACGGGGCTTGTTGTGCTTGACTTGATGCTGGGTCGGGGTGGAGCAGGCGTAGATAAATCCCGCATGGGGATACGTGAGTAGTCATGAAAGGTCGCAAGGACGGCTAGGCCTCTTTCGACACGTCCATCTCAATAAATGACTTAGGCAAAACTACGCAGATATTAACAGCGCTGTCCTAGAGTAGTAGCCTAAACATTGGCTCGACAGTGGACTATCACCCTGGGTAGTAGATACAGTTCATTAAGCGTGTTCTCGGGCTATTGCTGTTAGCTGTAGTGATCTCCATATTCTGGTCCTGCTTGGAGACTTACAAGTAAAGGCGAATAGACCACAGAGTTCAATCTGGCAGTAGAGTTATTCGATTCTCTCTTTGGCTGCTATGACTTGCAGACATTCCTCTGTAGCTCGCCACGGATGAAGTGCGACCTTGAATGGCTAATTCATTGCCTAGGCCTCGCTGCGAATCCGAAAACGTCCGTCCACAGCAACAACACACATCATTAAATCACACTCAACCTACAGCTATAATAAACTTCGAGACCCATACTCCGGGGCTTTTCCCGCCCACTGTAGACAAATCAACTCAAACTCATCGGTTAATAAGATAAAAGCCAACATGTGCCATACGCACACCGTTCAATACGACTGCATTGTATGCAGAAGGGACGTAAATATTAGCGACGCACTCTTTGAATGCGAGCCCAAAGCCTATGGGAGGCCAGACCTGTGTAGCCTTACCACATCGGATACTCGGCACTTCATTACATGCCATTTATGCTGGGGAGAGCCAAAGGTTGTCAATAGAGGTTACGGCATTCAAGACCTTATACTCTGATAGCATGGAGATTATTATATAGATATTATTGTATTACAATAGAGGGGTATCATGATGTGCTTGTTAATGCTCTATAGACTACTTTTTGAACACAGCATCTCAGCAATAACCCATTAATCCGGTATGGTGTAATGGCTAACATTTCGCGCTCTCATTAACCTGAGGGATTCATCTTGATCCGCGGAGCTCAGGGTTCGATTCCCTGTACCGGAGAATGTTTTCTTTTTGCGCTTCTTGCGTATCCTTTGTGCCTGGGCTTTACTAAGAAGTAAGCAGGGCGGCGGTGAAAGAGCGTCAAGTTCTCATTCTAGGACATATTGTTTCTTAGTCTTTTTGATAGTGGTTTCAAGCTTAGATAGACTATGAGTGCAGGATGATTGAACTGGCTGGTAAGTGCAGAATAAGAGACGAGTGGCTGAAAATGCTTACGGCGGTGATTGCAGGATAGAAAGGCTGCCTATGACAGTATATATAGCTCATCAGCAAGCTAGCAAACACGCTCAGTATGACCAACCATGACGAACATGAACAATCGACCTATAGACCTATTAAAGGACCATCCAGATAACCCTGAGACTATCACAACATGGATGAATGTTTACGGGTGCCTTTACATAGATGGTTGATGCCTTGTAAGCCAGACGAAGAATCGAGCACGAAACAGGGGAGTATTGCAGAGAGCACCAGCTTAACTCTATCTAAATCTCTCAGCGGATCTCGTACTCGTGGAATTCGTCGAATGTGTCCGTCACACTGATGTTAGCTGAGTGCCAAAGTGTTCATGCCGGCTACATGTCTAGACTCACGTGTATCATGTCTTGAACTTGTTCAGCTATAATGTATAGAATTCTTCTAAAACCTCAACTCAATTTTTCTACAAAAGCCACCAAGTTCTTCCACCTACTATGATGCCACACCTTATAATCGCATCTTGTCGCGCCAGTTCTAGACCTAGTGGTAAGTTGCATCCTTCTACACCCCATGCATACCAGCTAAACTAGGCAGCTATATGACCAATCACTCCCACTTTATCAGCACCAGTAGAGTCTTCTCCGATATTTTAAAATACCTAATACTTTGCAGAAAGTTTTAGCTAACCATGCGGGTTGACGGGCTTACGTGGGAGTTAAAAGCACTACTAAAGTCCTCCTGATCAAAGTCCTTATATCTTGACCGCTCAATCAACTCAAAGTGTACCTTGTACACATGCCATCTCATTGAAAGCAAACATAATGACGACCTCGATGACAAACAAGCTGCACAGCATTCTTCAGGAGGAGGACATCGCGTTCGCAGTGCCAGACTCAGACGAGTTCTCGTTTCTGCAAGCGAGTTACACCGGCATGCACGACGATGCCCGTCCAAAAGTCATCACCAGACCCCAGAGCGCGGAGCAGGTGGCTTCCATTGTCAAGGCCTGCTTGTCCCTGAATCTGGAGCCCGTTGCTCGAGGCGGCGGGCATGACATGTTTTTCCGCTTCTCCGCGCTGGGTGCCGTGAGCATCGACTTGCGCCATCTCAACACCGTCACTGTATCATCTGACAAGACTACGGCTAGAGTTGGTGGCGGGACTACCGGCTAGGAAATCCTCGAAGCCTTGACCGAACACGGCCTGACAGCTCCGACGGGGTCTTGCGGGACGGTCGGCTTCGTGGGATGATGTCTTGGTGGCGTTTTCGGCCCCCATGTCCATTCATACGGACTGGCAGCTGATCAGATTGTTGGTGCGCGAGTCGTCAACGCCAAGGGTAAAGTGGTAGACGCCGATGCCCGCTTGTTCAAGGGCAAAGTGGCGGAGGCGGAAGTCTCGCCATTGTTGTCGAGTTGGAAGTGAAAGCGTGGCCTATTTGCGAGGTGAACAAGACCCTAGACATCGCTCTTCCTAACCATGCCTGTCTTGTCGGTCAACTAACTTCGGAAAGGTCCAAGCTAGAATGATGTTTTACGAGTCAGCCAAAATCGCCGACGCGATTTCTCGAGATAGCTCCGGCTGCGTCAACATCCACACTCTCCGTGCCGACAGCCCTTCGTGTGGTGGCGATGCTCCCGATTCCGTTCTGCCAAAACGAAGGCCGCACGTGTTACTAGAGCTCCTTGGCCTAAGGAACGATGGGGCCTCGGCGGGCAGCGCGGCAGCATGGTCGTTAGAGGCTCGGGACAGAATCGCCGCTCTTGCAGAGGCGGAAGCTGGCACGTAACTGCCTTTGACCGCGCCGGAATTCGTCGACTTGGATGCGACATTTGACGAAAACCTATTGGAGTTGCGGAAGTTGAAGCGGGAATATGATCCAGATGGTGTATTTGTACACACGCTGCCCAAGCTGGTATGATGAGGACGACGTGAATAGGTAGTTTCATTGTTTGATTGCTCGAAGCAATGACTGCATTTCCAAGAAAGCTAGTGGAAGGGGATGCACTGCAAGCAGCCAGAGTTGATCTACAATATACAGTTGTCCGTCTGACGTGATGTCCTCCTGTTAATGTGAGAACCTCCCAACAGTAAATATCAGGCGAACACCAATGGCAATTTACTCTGTGAAGGCCAAATTCCATTAGGAAGCTTAAAGGATAATAGCTCGGCCATCAACATGTAATACATGCGTACGAGGAGAGAATTATGTGACTAAGTTGTTACCTAGGCTGACTAACAAATAAACGTCGAACACATTGTCTGGCTGGACAATAGTCGCAGTGTCTGCTCACTTGCGTCATCACCGACCGACCCGGCATTTCGTGAGAATAGGGTAACATCCAATAGGGAGATAGCACGCCATAGTAATGAAATCCCAAAGTATAAGGGCCACTGAGATTAGGGATACGCTGCTGAGAACTTCTGTGACAGTTATCGTGTTTGCATTGGGGATGGCACTGAGATTTTCGGTTAACTATGGGTGACTCTTCTGGTTATTCTCCCAGGATACTAAACAGGAGTTGTGTAGAGTAAAGCAATTACAGCTCCCAGGACATAACCATCGTTAGTGACGCATGCTAACATGCTCATGCTGAGCCATTTGTCGTGGAGGCAAGCTCAAGCTCAGCTCGCAGTCAATGCAGTAACAACACTACGATCTGTCGCAGAAGAGCGCAAGACTTCTCTAACAAGTCTGTTGAATACTCCCGAGGTACAGATGAGACGATTTGTCCTGCAAATATCCCCCGCGAAGGAGTTTGTCGCCGTTCAACTTGACTCACGTCGCTGTCAGGAAATACAATGGTTGTCGCCATTCCTCCAGCCGTTGACTTACCCACAATGGGAACTAATAAGTTACTCATTCCGCGCAAGTGCCGCACTTAGGATCATAGTGGACTCACTCTCTTGCAGCCAATTAACAAGCCGTCCAATTACCGGTAGGCATCTTCGATACCACCTAACGCCGGAGGCTGTCATTAGAGAAGCAGTTGGGACTGTTTCTACGCCAAATGCAATGACGAGCTTTCCCACTTGAGTGATCCTGGATAGTCAGTCTATGTAGAAAGATGATTGCTGAAATTAGTGATTATAGTAGAACGGTTTTGTAATGGAAGTACGCTCTCTTCTTCTGGTGCATATAATGGTGATATCACGACCAAGCCTTCACATACGACCATAGCTCTTAGAAAATACGGGATCCCGTCCGCTCTCCCTTAGTCAAGCTAAGAAGCGGCAAATTAGTACTCGGGTCGGTGACGACCGGGGAATCCTTGCTGTTGTATGTTCTTTTTTGGGTTTTGCACCTGGTATGCTTAGCTGGTGTCTGTACTTCGTACAGAGTAAACCTTACCTCCTTATGCTATCTTCGTGTCGTCGCCGTCTTTACTGTAATCTAGAAAGATCTCTAGGGCAGCCTTCTGAGAGAAGGCAAGACGCCGGCTCTTCTAGACCTACCTAGAACTCTACTGCTTTGACCGTTAGTAACATGAACACGACCCACTCAGGGGCAATATTATCTTGTGGATTTTCTTCCACTTTATGTTCCCTGTGTCTTCTACTATTGCTATCATGGGTCAGACCTTACCCATATGTGTGCAACCAACATGGTATACCTACCTACCTTAACCTTCATCCGGTAGGTTCGCGTCTCCCACTCTCATCTTGCTCATGCCCGTCAAGCTCACCGTCCTCGATCACGTACCAGTAGGCCGAGGACCAAGGGCTTTCAATTCTTAGGCACCCCAGCCACTCCGTATGATTCCGAAAGATCGATAATTATGTGGATCTTGACTGTAAAAAGGTTTGACGGCGGCGCAGACTGGCGGCCCTTAGAAATCTCCTTAGACAACGAAGTAAACTATTGCGGTTTTACGACCATCGACGATCGCCATTCCTGCTATCCTCCAGGGACAACTTTTTAACAAACCTGCCGCCGAGTGTAGCATGGGGTTGCGGTTGAGCCTTGGAGGCCAATCAGATTGTAGGAACACTACATTTCAAGACACAGTTCAAGACACAGTAATACGTTGCGCCCCTAATTAAACATTCGGCGCAGGCTATTGCAGGATACATCAATTCCCCAGCCATGACCCTAATCATGGTTGATCAACAGTTCCGCATCTTCTTCGTGACCCAGCATAAAGCAGAGCAGCACAATGAAAACGTGGGTTTGAATCAAAAATTCCGCCCCCCATGGCCCCGAAGGACAATGAAACCCGGAACGACGCCGCGATGTGCAATGCAGGCCTTCCAAGCTGAACCCCCCAATTCTTGAGCTGGGGAGTTCGGAACAAGGTAAGTATGAAGAAGAAAGAGAAAAGTTTGGAAAGTAGAAGGGCGAGGCGAGATTATATACCCTTGGAAAAGCCCAAGCACGTGAGGGAGTGATTGTGATTTTGGCAGGGGCAGGAAATTGGCTATGACTACAGATCCACCAGTACGTACTTCATACACGACGATGGCCTAGGCTCTTTAAACCTCACTACCGTAGGGTAGTTAAGTTTGTAGATGGCAAGTAGTTAGAGTTCTTGATAGTAAGTTGAACTACCCAAACTTGGCGAATCAAACATGCTCTCCTAGTTGCGTACAGGAATGGCTAGTATGAACAGCTGCTGGCGCGCAATGGAATCAGACATGTGCCACTGTGGATAAGAAACAATGAAACCTTTTCTAATCCGGAGGGAGACATAATCCAAACTAGAATTGATAACTTACTAACTAATGGACTTAATGACCATAAAGAGGTGGAATAAATATCATTTAATGGCATGTCAATCAACGCAAAGTCCACCAGCATACACCTCAGCGCTATCCACTGCCCACTGCCCACTGCCCATAGTCTTCCGGATACTGGCTAGCCTGCTTGGCAGGAAGGCAATTTCGGACTCATTTATGCTATCAACTCAGATGCATGGATCGAAATATGTCACTGTTATTCTTGGACTGGAGCGAGGAAGACTCAAGGACGATGGTCTCTGAGCATCAAGGCGGGTCTGGCCTGCACTTGTCTCCGTTTGCTTGGGCTTTTTTATACAACCTTTTGCTATCTAAAGGACTGACAGAATCTATAAAAGAAGAGGCTCGAGAACGGCTCGGACTTTCTCCCGAAACGGACTTAGGATGGTTCATGGCTGAGATGTTCATCGATATGGATCCTTTTGATTTCGTTGGTGGAGGGGGTCAAAATCGGCAACGGGGAATTGATCTATCGGTGAAAGAGTTTTTTGATGTCCTACGGAATACCCAAGGCAGGACTCTTTTCCAGACTAATCGAGGCCGCTTGGGCATCGGACCGCCCAAGTTGCTCCCTGGAGACTATGTTTGCGCAGTTGTTGAAACTTCAATCCCAGTCCTCTTGAGGCAAATCGGATCACCGATCAGTCTTGGATCACGCTTCAATCGCATTTGGTGTTGTTGCGTCTCGGGTTTATCCAACGCAGGGCCGGCTGAGACGGTTGAAAGAAGAGAGCTGGAAATTCAGATGTTTGAGATAGAGTGAACGTACCGAGAGTAATTTGTCAGTGGAAATAGGCGTTGCAGGCCGGACTGGGACTGGATTGACAAGATAAATTGTATGACTCATCCTACTTAATTCTTGAGTAATACAAGTAATGACTAAGTCTAAGGAACTGGAAAGCCGGTTATAATTAATATATTGGAGACCTTGGACAATAAGGCTGTGTGCATGGAAAGCGTCGACGGTAGCTTGCGGTCCCCTCGCCCGGCATGCTAAGGACATGGCATGCTGGTGAGGAGTTTGTAGGGACATCTCCGGCGACGGTGTCTGGGCAGTCTCACCCGATGCCGAGCGACTCCCCACTACGACCGGGATCTGACGGCGAGAGGAGCCGCCAGTCTTCCTCTCACCTGAGCGCGTGTATGCTCGTCTCTGATCCAGCGGCTCACCTCCACCCTGGTCTCTCTAGTCTCACCTCCCCGGTCCTACCCACCGGCTCTAGCTCGTCCCGTCCCCTTGAGCGCTGGAAGTGATGACGTACTGATGCGGGGGAAGTACTTACTGAACTGGAGGGTTCAGGCGTTGCGACTGAATACGCGGGTGCAAACCCGGCGGGTGATGGCTTGCGGGGGTCGCTAGGGGTGTGGATTATCTCCCTGTTGGATATACAATCTGCTACCCGCAGGAGCTCAGTGGGCAGTAGTTTGTCTAACTGTTGATGCTTGACCGATTTCTGCAGTACGTGTTGCTGTAGCAGCCGCTTAGTTGACACTGTACAATTTGTCACCGTTGCTCAACAAGACCATCACCATCTCCTCCCCAACACTCTCGCGTCACACCAGCGATTCCACCACTTTCCACTCCTTTCCATCCCTTATATTACCGCTGCGGCCTCCCGCTTCTCGCCCGCCCCTAACCATTAGCTCCCATCCTCCCGATCCTCAGAAGCCAACCCATGCATAAGACGGCGGCGCGTGTAACGACGCTTTAGGAGCTAAGGCAGCAAGCATGACCATCATCTCCCGCCCGGGTCTCAGGACTGCGGGGCTAATCTACCGCGTTTGCCGCTTCATGGCGATTGCTGTTTACCTATCACAGGAACCAAAACACCTGTGAGCCTCAGGGAAATTGGAACTATTGGTGTAGCACATGTCAGTCTCGCCGTCTTTCACGGAATGAATGGCAAGAGCGGCGGCAGAACCACTTGACCCATCGACCCCTACAAAGTATGACACTTCACTTGCCCGGGTAGCTACATCTAGTCCGGCGTCCTGAGGCAAACACAGAACAATACAAATGTGGCGGTGGAGAATAGCAGGCTAAGCGCTCAGCTCTGGGAGACTTGTCACATTTCTGCACTCACGGCTGCAAATAGTCAGCAGTAGTTGGAAGTAGCTCGGAGTAGTTGGCCGGATATAGGCGGAAGACAGTAGCGGAAGACGGCGTTAAGAGCGAGAGGCTGGCGGTCTGTACCTGTGAAGCTGTTGGTTTCCGGGCTTGTGGTTGACGTGGCTTTTGTTACCAGACACCGCAACTTGAGATATCTCTTGCCCTCCCTCTTCTGTTTTATGTCTCTGATTCTCATTCCGACAACCCCTCTCGTCACACCGGCGCTCCTCCTCCGTCTTCGACAAATCACTCTCTTTCTCTAGTTGTGCCCTCTGCCTTTATCCCCTTGCTGTCCCAAGCATCTTCCTCCCACAACGTCATCTCGACCCTCTCCGCCAACATCACCACCATGTGCAAAGACTGCGCCTTCAACGGGACCTCTGCAAGTCGCTCCCCATTGACGCTGATCCATACGTACTAATACTTCACTTGCTAGGCGATCGCCGGCATTCTTGTCACATCCTACCAACATGAACTCGAAATCTACGGCGAATTCAGGCTCTACCTCTGCCCCGAGCTCGAGGCCATCCTGCTATACCTCCTCAACCAGTACAACCTGACTCCGGGCAGTCGGGAGCGGAACTACGCGCGCCTGGGCCCGACGCTGTGGGCTGAGGCTGGGCTGGATGTCACGTACGACGAGAACATGACACACCATCTTTACCGTGGGTTTCTCTGTTTCTTCTACTCCGTCCTTCGGTCCTTTGGCTGGTTCCGCGCTGTCCTGCTGCATCTGCTTTTGTCACACAGCTCACTGACCTCTGTACTAGAAGCCTTCCTCCTCAAAGCCGACGCCCTCCTCCGTGAAGCCTCGCAATGGGACGCCTTCGTCCACGTTGACGATGGCCCCACGGAGCGCTGGCTGTGGGACAACCAGATCACCAGCACGCACTTCAGAACCCCTGATCAGGTTCTGTCCTGGAGACGTGCCCGCAAAGATTTGGACTTGCGCCCTTCAGCTTCACCGGACCGTGGCGCTGATCGGAAGGGTGACAGCAGGCGTAGACTGAAAACACTTATCGAGGCAATGCTTGGCAAGGATGCAGCTTCGCCGTTGGCATCTTCGCCTCCACGCAATACTCCATCCCGTCTTTCCACTACAGACAAAGGCCCATTTACAACGCCCAGCCATCCTTCTTCCTCATCGTCACCCACTACTCCACGTCCCCATCGCCCCGTTCTGCCCTCTGTGATCGCAGACTTTCTCTCGTCTCAACTTTCATCCTCGCCGCAACAGCAGCAAGGAAGACGGCCGTCTCCATCACCATCAGACGTCCTCGCTCATTTTATGGCAACTACCCAGACTATTGCTCGTACTTCTCAGCCTTCTGATCGGAGCCCTGTTCAGCTTCCCGTTCGAGGTCCTGTTCAACCCGATGATGCTCTTTCCCGGTCAGCCAGATCATCGCCCTTTACCCAGCTCGGCTCTCGACGCGATGCTTGGCGCCCTGCTCAAAGAGAGGCTCAGGTTTCTCCTCAAAAGCCCGCTCGCCCTTCTCTTCAAAGCACTCCCCGACTTCCCACTTACGGTCCTATTCAACCCCCTCGTCCAACGTCTTCTCAGCTTCCAGGCCAAGCATCGACAGCTACCGTGCGATCTATCGAACGTGATGTTCGCTCTCTTGTCCGAGCTCCTTTCCATGACCTCGTCCCATCATCTCCTCGGGATTCTCCTCGCTCTGCCGCTCAACCTTCAGCGCGAAGCCCACTTTTGCTTGCACACAGCCCTGTTCCACCCCTCAGTCCAGTTTCTCTTCAGCAACCCACTACATTCTCTACCCAGACTCCTTCCCTATCTGGTGTCCATCATCCTGGTCTTTCCCTGTTCCAGGCCTCCTCTGCCTCTCCAGCTCAATCGGCTATTCGATCCTCTCTTCATGATCCCTTCCAATCCATTGATATCCCAGCCCAAACCTCCAGCTTGATTACCCCCCTTATCCCTCTTCCTTGCACCCAACATTCCCGGCCCAGTCAACACAACCAAGTTCCTTTTCATAGTCCGGCCTCAACAGTCAGCACATCCGTTGCCGCCGTGAAATCCTCACAAGAATCCATTACTCCAACCCAAGCCGTCTTCCAGCAAGACTCAACTCCCTCCACCCCGTCTTCCTTGACAGCGGTTCACCTCTCGCCAGCCCCCCTCGAGTGGCACGCCTCCCACCCGACAGAGGAGGCACAGCCGTTGCACCGGTATGGTGAGATGGACAGGATGTTTGAGCTGTTGCAGTTGGAAGACAAGCTAGCGAGGGCATTGATGAAGCTTCGGGATGGTGTACGACGAGGCTCGGGGTCGAGTGGACGAGACGGTTCTAGTTAAGAAGGGGTTCGCGAAGGAATAAGTAGCAGCTGTATGCGTTGTTATTGGCTCTTAACAAGGCCATCATCGATGTCCGTTGCTTCTAGATAATGATGTACGTCAATATGGATTTAGTTTGGCCCATTTGGAACCCCGCTCTGCCCAATGGACCATGCCTACCCGACTAGTAATAGATATACAGGCAATCATTCGTGCAGACATTATTCCGTTCTACCGGTAGTCTAGGTAAGACGGAGACTAACCAAGATAGCGCCAAGTCCGAGATAAAAGCGAGATGATCACCCATAGTGGATCTAGCGCTCGGTGTTACCTTCTCACTTCCACTACGACCCAGACTCTTATCGTATGCCCGGCGGGTAGTCTACTTGCTATTATATATCCAAGTACCAACAACCCAGCCATTGTCTGTCTCATCTCCACACCATCATCGTGTCCCGCAGGAAAATGTCAAAGGAATTCGACGCCAAGGTGGCTCTCATCACTGGTGGTACTGGTGGCATTGGCTATGCGTGTGCCCAAATGCTGGCGTCGCGCGGATGCACCGTCGCTCTTTTAGATCTGCAAGACGGTTCAGCGCAGGCATCTCGCATCACTAAAGACTCCCAAAGAGAGGCCATCGCCATTCGCTGCGACGTGACCGCCCCCGCAGCGGTGACGCGTGCCGTCGAACAGGTCATCGCCTGGGCCGGCCGCCTCGATCTCTGCGTCAATGCCGCGGGCATCCTGAACGCGGGAACCAACATCGACGAGCTTCAACCGGCGACCTGGACAAAGATCATGGACGTCAACGTCAACGGCGCCTTCTACTGCATCCAGCAAGAGATCAAGGCGTTCAAGCGCCTGGGAATCCGCGGCTCCATCGTCAACTTCTCGTCAGACGCGGGGACTGTGGCCACGGCGGGCTGCGCAGCCTACGTGGCCTCCAAGCATGCCATCAACGGCCTCACAAAGACGGCGGCTCTGGAGGGTGCGGCGGTGGGAATACGGGTGAATGCAGTGGCGCCCGGCAACATCGAGACGCCCATGCTGGACCTCTTCGGGGTGGGCATAGACGAAATTGCTCGCGCAACTCAGCCGACAGGCAGATGTGGCAAGCCGGACGAGGTGGCAGAGCTGGTTTGCTTCTTGCTGTCAGAACGCAGCGCCTTCATGACCGGGTCTATCGTCGCCATTGACGGAGGCATCACCACGTCGGGCTACTCAGCAGTGATCGAGAAGAGCCCCTGCCTTACAAACGGTGGCAGGTAAAGGGGATAGGTATTGGCTTCGGAACCGATGCGGGGATAAGGTGAAAGTCCGGTGGGCAAACACGGTGAAAGGCAGTCTAGGATGTTGTTTGCAACTGCGATGGGGACAAAGACATGCTAGGCAGGTTCCATGATGAATACGACTGGTCGCCCTTGAGAGCTGGACAGGTTGAAACACGGATTGATGAACTACACAAGCTCGTAGTAAGCCTAGGTGATCTCGATCCCGTTCCTTCTTAAGTAGCACAGTAATAAAGGAGTCATCTCCGGTATCCCAGGTAGTGGCATGGATATTTGTTAGGCTGAGGTGACGGGCTCATAGATCTTAGAGCAGCGTAACTACACCCCACCAAGCATATGAACTGAGCGTCAACAGATGCCATTAAAGCCAAAAGAAAAAGACATGAGGAGCGGCGAGTAACGATGATGGCTGCAAATCTCAGGCGTGATGTCCGCAAGAAGGGGTGCGAGAATGCGGTTGCATCACGCTATAGCTGTTGAACAAGTTGTGATTGTACACGGACGATGGCTAGTGGCATCAGTGATTTATGACGATCAAGGCGTGAAGCGCAGCATGAGTGGTCCTAGTCTGTGTGTTTCATTTGGACAGCTCAAAATGAGTGATTCATCGGCGTTCTAGTTACCCCGTTAGCTGTTCAGTGACCACGGCACCATGTAGACAGTAAGGTCTGGCGAGTTCAGTGTCCCGCTGCAATAGATTCGAGGCTAAGTACTAATTGTTCTAGAGTCTTAAAATGAAGAGGGAGCTCCCTGCAACAGATGTAGACCTATAAGTATGCATCATGCTGGCCAATAATCTACATCTAGCCAGACAAGTCAAAAGTACAGCACTTCTCATCACCCACGCTCAACAAGTCAATTCACTTACTACTTCCAGCCTACGCACAATCAATCATGTGTCGGTTGACTTGGAACAAATGCAGTCGCTGCAACTACCAACGGTACCACAATGTATTGGAGTGTGAATCGTTCAAGAAACTGCTAGATATAGGAGTGGACGTGGATAGAATGGATCACAACTTGTGCGTCGACTTCCATGCCAAACCAATATTCGTGGGTGAACTCGATCCCGAAGCATGCGGCGATCCGACGTGTCCTGGGAAAAAGAGAGACCAGCAGCAGCCGGAGAGCCAACAGGACACATCTCCGGGGACCGCTGCTATCATTCCACCCTCTCCTTCTGTCGCTTTTCAAATGCGAGTGAGGATTACTGAGTGGAGATATAACGTTTACTATAGGAATAATTAGGGTGTGATCTTCTCGAGCTGGTTCAGATGCCTCGGATGGGCAAACTTTGGAAAGCTTGGGAGAGTTTGAGGATCAAATAACTAGTAGCAAATTGAAAAGATATCATTTCAAGTTCTCGTATGAAACCGATCTGTTTATGTCCAATTCCATGTCTCCTCGCAAGTCTACTCAGTATTAGCACATGCGAATGCTCTACTGTTTCAATTGTATCTGGAGATCGTACGTGGCTTGATTGCTTGTCAACGTTCTTAAGTAACTCCTTGCACATGACGATTGAGAATAGGAAACAAAAGGATCGGGTTCGCCAGGAAATTCCAGTTGCCTTGCAAACCGCTTTATACAAGTTTCAGCCAGCTGTGACGGTTGCGAATAAATATGTACATGCTTAGACCTAGAAACGACGCATTCCACAGGTCAACCTCCAAAACACACCATCACGAACGGCCTTGACATCTCCAACTGACGCCTCTAACATATGTCCTTCGTGCCGCTGCCTGTAATAGTCCAAGCGATGTTCTCCCCGCAAGGCGACTCGCGGACCGTGGTACCGTCCACCTGCAAGGTGATGGAAACATCGCTGGTATTGGGGAACTCGTCGCGAGCCGATATGCGAACCTCGCCTCCGCCGTTGACAGTGCCGCCCTCGATCTTCAAGTTGTAGCAGTTCTCAATCAGAACAGCGTTGCTGCCGTTGTCAGCCAGGTCGACGGTGGTGATGGTAGCTCCCCCCGACTGCGACACGCAGAAGACGCCGCGTCCTCCGCCGCGCGAGACGACCTTGTCGACGAAGACGTTGGTCTCGTAGCTGCCGTCGGCCTTTTGCCCGTTGTTGTTCGCCATGCGCAGCGTCGCGTAGCCCGTCCCGGCGCCGGCGTTGCTCCCGTCGACGAGCCCGACCTGGGCGTTGGTCGTCTTCTGGAGCAGCAGGCCGCACTCGCCGACGTCACGCGCGATGACCGAGTTGATGGTGAGGCCGTCGATGTTCCACGTCTCGACGGCGTGGCTGCCGGCACCCGTGACGGTGATGACGTCCATCTTGACGTTGGAGTTGGCGGCCTGGTCGCGGTCGAAGCGGATGCCCAGCCCGTCGCTGAGGTCCAGGTTGATCTCGCCGAGCACCAGGTTGCTGGTGCCGTAGAAGCGGAGGCCGAAGTACGGGCTGCCCGTCATGGTGAGGTACGGGATCTGCACGTCGGCCGTGTCCAGCGACTCGATGGCTCCGTGTCCGGCCCGGCTGGCCACGTCGATGGTGCCGCAGCCCTCGAAGATCTTGCCGCTGTCGATGCTGATGGTGCCGGCGCCGATGGATCCGGATGCGATCACGGCTACGCGCTGGCCGCTGCTGATGGCGTCGACGGCCGCCTGGATCGCCGCGAGGTAGTCGGATCCCGTGTATACCGTGCTTGAGCCGAGCGTGGCTGTGAACGAGCTGCCGGAGCCCGTCACTGTCGCATCTGGCGTGCCCGAGCCGCACTGAGCGTGGACAGCCGAGACGAGTGCCAGCACTGTCGTGAGAATGGAGAATCGAGCCATTTTCGTCTTTGGGAATATGATGCTGTTGCCAAACGTTTCCCGTGGTTCGAACACGAACTTTGGAAGCATATTTATATCGTTTGCTTGCATCTACAGGGGCTTACCATCCTCGTACCAATGCCGACATAGCACCCATCAGTCTACGCTCCCCCCCCCCGGAGCCCTTTAATTCGAGGACCATACTGATCGGCAGTGCCCAGCCGGAACATACCATTCCGCAGCGTGTTACTCCGTTTCGTTTCTATTAACGCACCAATGCTGGATTGCAGACGGAGCGATATTACTGCGGGGGAGTCAATTAAGCTTAACAGAGTTGTTTTACCCCCTGTCGCTGCAACTCCCGAGTCACACGAGTCCCGTTGCAGAACAGGCCTGGATTGGGAAGCTTGCTTGGCGTAGACCTATTTAATACGAGGCACGCACTTTTTGGGATGCATTGCCTACCAAGTAGGTATGAATGCGGCACCATTGCCAGTTTCAGAACCCAGTTTCAGGACAAGAGACACGGAAGCTTTATCATAGCCGAGTAATGTGTAGCAGCCAAGTTGCACTGACACCACCGTCACAAAGGGAGGCCATCAAGAGCAACAGACTGATTGATCTTGAACCAATTGACGACGTTTCTCGCCCCTGTCCCTGCAAGGAGGAAGCCACTCCACGCTATACTTCGTACATCATAATAGTATTTGCCAGGTACCTCGCAAACACGTTCCCATCCACTGACGGGACCCTTGCAACCTAATCAGCAGGTCCCGAAAGCCCTGAGCCCCCAAATCCGCTAAATCACGTTGACAGTGACATTGGCCTCTGAGGGTAGCAGCCACCTTTGAAACAAAAGCTTTGCCACTTTTCTTCCCGAGTCTGGGTTTCAGGCTCACAGAATTCGCTGGGTAGGCGTACATAGTTGTTTCGTCCTCAGCATTGAAATCCCAGCAGAGAATCCATGCTTCCAATGGTTGTCAGTTATCATCACTGAACTATCACCTCGTATTTCAGTAGTGGAGCGTGCATGCCCCCGGCGCTTCTAGGATGCTTTCTACTCGAATGCGGACACTAACATTGTGAATAAACTTACGGCATTCAAATTACCTTTTCAAAGGAGAGGGCATCTGGGTATAAGCCTTTTCCGCTTATCATAGCTTCGGCTGAAAAGCTGCTGCTACGGCGGAACTCCCTCGAGCACTCCGACTTTGTCGAACACGGTTGCATATCTCCTAGGTACCTTCATTCCTGAGCACAACTGGGCATACTGAAAGCCTCCTACTACCATTCTTGTTGTCGCATATACTTGAAAACTTCGGTCCCAGTCTGCATATCACGCACGGTTGAGCTACAAAGGATATTTCTTGACGGCTTCATAGGCACAAGTTTTCTGACATGACGAAGGCAGAGAAAGAAAGGTTTGCACCTCTAGATGCGACGGTAATAATATAACACTTTTATCACGATACTCCCACTTCATAGGCTAGCTTGTCCTATAGCACTGAGGATAGTACCATGTAGCCTTTTTTTTCTATGTATTATTTACTGTATCGCTTTCTTTATTTCAGAAGAAATTGAGGAAATGATGTTTAAACCAAGCAGAAAATAAACGAATGCACGAGATGTCGTTCTTGGCCGAGCGGGGATGCTCTACTGGACTTCATGATCAGAGTGACATAAGGAGCTTTAGTCAAAGGCATCCTCATAGTAGAAATCCCACAGCTGTTGGTCTGTTGAACCGAAGCCATTGCCAGGGCTTTGCACACTCATCTGCTCACGCTGAAGGATGACTATACCAGTAAAGGTTGGAAACCAGGTGCGAGGGATGTCCTCGGTACAGTGAGCAATGTGGTCTGCCTGAATTGCCCCTCTCCGTGTCGTGATCGTGTCACTAGGGCAATGGCTCTGCCTGTCCCTGGTCATGCAGAGAGCTGGGGCATTTGTCTCGATATCGAACTATCGCTGGTACCGGTCGCGCAGCTGTTTTTGAATCGGCCAGAGATAAATCGGCATGGACAAGCAGATTTATCATGTTTCAAGAAATGATGCGGTACCGCTGAAGTCGCTGGATAAGAGTTCTCGGGAAATGCTGGCAAGTCAACACGCGGCAGTACCTAGGGTGACAGCCAGCGCGTCGTCCGGTCTCCAAGCCAAAGTATGAAGTACGAAGTACGAGGAATCATCGTATTCCCGAATGACCGAAGCCGGTGGGGCTGAGGACATTATGGGCCCCTGCAACAGGGTTACATCTGCTGGTCGTGTTGGCTCTTCGGCAATGCACTCAGGCTGCAGGCACCAGGAAGCGAAGCATAAAGGTTTGGGAGAGAACATCTAGTTGCTGTAAGCAAAGGAGTATCCAACGTAGTAGTCTAGTTAATCAGGGCTTCAGTTGACTCCAGGCAGATAACACGCGCTGGATAAGTGGGATCAGGGGCTTATATAACGAAGTGACCAGCCAGTCATGGCGTCGACATGGCGCAGGGATAAGCCCGTACCCCTCACTTACCGTCCGGGTCGTTCGTCGTGATCATCTCCTCCTCCTTGCGCTATTTTAACCTCGCTTCTCTCGACCCCTAGAGCCAACAACATGTCGGAACCGCAGCCAACGTCCGGAACGAAGGTGGTGTCGGAGCCAGAAGCTGCTCCGCCGGCGCCTACTTCACCCGCGGCTGTTACGTCCGAAGAGCAGCGCGCCGCGTTGGATCCAGAAGAAGCTGCTCCGCCGGCCGCGGCTACCACGCCCCCGCCGGCCGAGAGCCAACTCCAGCCGCCACAGCACTGGACCGAGCAGCCACTCCCCGACGAGGTGGGTACGGGTGCTGGTACTGGGTGACATTCATTCCTGCTGACCATTCCTCGCTGGTGTAGGACGACGCCGACTCGACGCTGGGCGACGACGCGGCCAGCTCGACGGCGTCCATCTCGTCGAGCATCTTGCAGTACCGGACCATCAACGGCCGCACCTACCACAGCGACCGTGGGAGCAACCAGTACTGGTAAGTGGGCGGAAGACTCTCCTTGGGACGCTCCGGATCGACAGCTGAGACGCGCAAAGGGGCGCCAACGACGACCTGCAGAATGAGACGTTGGACATCCAGTAAGACTGAGCTGAGCGTACGTGCGAGGACCGTCGTGCCGTGCTAACGTTGTCTGAGACATCACCTGTTTACGCTCGCCCAGGACGGCAAGCTTCACTATGCTCCCCTGCCGCATAACATAGAGGTAGGTTGGGACTGGACTGTGAGCTCCAGCAGCGGCTGACAGCTACACCAGAAAGCGGTTGATATTGGAACCGGGACGGGCATCTGGGCCATGTACTTACACCTCCCGCCAACTTCCACCTCCGACCACCTTCAGCTGACTGCAGAAACAGTGACTTTGGCGACCAGTTCCCCGAAACCGAGGTCGTCGGGACTGACCTGTCGCCCATCCAGCCGTCCTGGGTCCCACCCAACGTGAAGTTGTAAGCACCGCACTGCCAAGCTTGCTCAAGCACACCGAACTAATCCCCCATGCCTCCCACAGCGAGATCGACGACTTCATGCAGGACTGGACCTTCACCGGGGACTCGCTCGACTACGTGCACATGCGGTGGCTCATCGGCTGCGTGACGGACTGGACCGGCCTGTTCAAGCAGGCGTACCGGGCCCTCAAGCCGGGCGCCTGGATCGAGTCGTTCGAGTGCAACGGCTTCTTCGAGTCCGACGACGGCTCCGTCACCGACGTGTCGGCCCTGGCGCAGTGGGGCATCTTCTTCCGCGAGGGCGCCAAGAAGCTGGGCTCGACCGCCTCCTTCACTGTCGTGCGCGACCAGGTCCAGCGGAAGGCGCTGCAAGAGGCGGGCTTTGTCAACATCCAGGAGGAGCCCATCAAGGTGAGGGAGAGAGACTTCCTGGGCCCGCGCGAGTTGTGTGTGTCTAGAGCTAACCAATGTGGAATTTGAAGATCCCAATCTCGGGCTGGCCCAAGGACCCGAAGCAGCGCGAGATTGGCCAGTTCTCCAAGGTCGCCATTGAGAACGACATCGAGGGCGTTGTCGGCTTCTCGGCTATCCAGTTGGGCTGGTCGCGGGAGGAAATCGCCGTGTACGCCGCTCATCTGCGTAAGGAGTTGCGCAACCCGGAGCTGCATCCCTACTACCGCTCCAACGTGGCCTGGGCCCAGAAGCCGGTTGCCCCTTGATCTTCATGTGCAACTGTTGCGATATCAGACTGTCACGTAGCATTATATAACCTAACAAGTACCCGCACTCCTAGATTTGGACGTAAACTCGGAACTAGATTCGTAACAGTAAGGCAGGTTGGGTAATGCCACTTTCTGAGTGCGCCTCATTGCTGCCCAAAGTCAACTCTTACGGTCCTCGTTCACGAACTCTCCACTGACAGAGCATCTCACACCGGTCTGCCATTACGCCAACACTTATAGTACTGACCCTATGGCCCTCTCCAGGTCTTCGGCATTTATACTAAAAACACTTGCAGGAAGAGCAGTAACTCTGCTTTCTCGCAAACATCTACTTGCTCTAAGATGGGCAATCTGCGTGCTGATAGCACACGACGTCCAGGGCCGGAAGCAGCTAGGGCCGATACGAGGAAGCACAAGATCACCACCGGATACTCGCTTAAGAACTAGATACCATTTGAGGAACCTACCCTGCTCCTATACAGTGTATTTGGAACCTACAGCATCACAAAGCAGTTCTTCAAGGCTGTTAGCCGGCTGTTCAGGAATGCTCAACTCGTGCGGTAGGACCAGGTACTTCTAGATGAAGTACGCAACCAGCTGCTTCTCCGCATGGCAGGCTTAGAAACGCCCTGGCATTCCACGGTCACTGTAGTTGGACACCGGCGTGAACCACGCTGCCAAGGCGAAGAGCCTCATAAGTCCAGTCTCTCCCAGCAACCGTCTCTCACCAGGAAGGCAAGCTGTACTAGGCCTTCAGAGAAAGCGGCGTTGAATCACTTGCGGATCTTTGAGAAGCGAACCCATCCAGCTGAGGATAGTCTGGTTCATCAGTGCTGTTGTCGAGGAGCCGGACAATGTCTCTGCGGTTCCTATCCTTCGCGTATGTGTCTTCTTTGTATACGGGCTCAGAGTTGCCATCGCCACCTGCACGCAATCTTCGTAACTGTGCATTCTTGCCCATAGGTTTAGCAAAATAAGCAGCACGCAGAAGCCGACGGCCTTGAAAGCACACCAGTGACTTGTCAGCTCCGTGCTGCAAGAGGACCTCGACCTTCTCCAGCCGGCCTCAGAACGCCACCTCCACGAGCGCAGTTCGGCCGTTCACATCAGCGTCATTTGCGTCGACGCGCTTGGAGAGAAGAAGTTTGACCATGTCGGGATACGCTTCGCATGCTGCCAGGTGCAGGGCAGTCTCAACGGTCGTCTGGGCGGCATTTTCCTCGTCGCCTGCCACCTCTCCCTCTTCATCGGACGCGTCATGCTAAGGCATATCCCATGACTGAACCCTGTGTAGAAAGATTTCTGCCTCCGGGGAGGTCTCGAGGGAGTCTTGAACATATGAGATATTGCCCTGTACCATCTGGCTCGCGGCATGGACAATCTTTATCAGCCCAAAGTCGTCAGTCTCGATAGCCTCTGTCCACTTTCGTTTCATCTCGACCTTGTCTCTAAGGCCAGCCTTCATCCGGTGGGCTTTGTCGTACTGCTAGTGACATCACGGGGCATGCGGGCTCCACCTGCAACAAATCTCATGTTCGTCTTGTCGATCTCGTAGCTGATGTCCCTAACAGACGGGCCTGGTAGAAACTAGATTTCGTAACTCTGAGGCTGAAAGTTGCCTTTCGGAGTAGAACCACAATGAGCGACACGGAAATGTCGCTGGGTATAGTTCCTATTGAAACCGTGACGATGTATCTCGTCGCACGACGGGCACAAGATATATAAGAACTAATGATCCCACCACTGAACCCTGGCTATTGATGCTTGGAGTTTCGCAGCCATCTTGCTTTTGGCCTTCCAGGATCATTCGAAACCTTCACTAAGAGGATGCCGTCTTAGTTAGTAGATTTTGAGTAGCGTCTAAAAGGGAGTACTCGACCTGACCCTGAAGCGCGTGTGGTCATTGATTCCACGGGGAATACATCCCAGCGGGAAATAGAATGACAGGATATGTGTGCTTCCGCCCTATATCACTCGATCCTAAGATGCCCTTTGTGGCTGTCGCCGCGGCAAACCGCAGGATAGCCATCAATACAGTAGTCATTAGAGGAGTCCAACTACGAATCGAGGACGCCATATAGTATGAGTGGTACAATGGCTGCCTGCGAGCAGTACCGAGCCAACGTAGTCGATCTGCAGCAGTATGTCGAAGAAGTAACCACTACGAGCGTCCAGATCGTGCAGGAGTATTTCGCCCAGATTGATCGCCATGAGCCGCATTGGTCTACCCACGGTGGCCAGACGTTATCTCTCTATGTTGGCAAGATGGAGGAGAATGTGAAATTGCTAGGGCACTCGGCGCGTAGACTGACTCACTCTCTGCATGCTGGACTCAATCCGTATTGAGAATTACAACGCTCCTAGAGGCTCGTCTACCGGTTCTGCCGTCTCCGGCTTTACACCTCTTGCCATGACGATAGAGACAATAGATTCCATCGTGACTCCCTCGACACGGGCAGGTCTGTACGCGCTCAAGCCTACCGTTGGGTTTCTATACACAGAGCCACTGCTACTCTATAAAGTATCCGGCTGATGTCTAAGATGTTTCGATACTGCTGGCTATATTTTTTCCAATCACATATATATCACTCTAACGTCTAGCAACTATATAAAAGCTAACTAAACACCACTTAGATTAGGACTTTAAGAATGTTTACATCCTTAAGCTCATCTAGGCGTTTAATGAACACCCTGTAAGTAATGCGGCAGATATCATCAACTTCAACAAGGATAGCAGCAAAGAAACCCTTGCTACTTGTTTGCTGACCGATAATGCACTTGCTATTCCTCAGCTAAGCTGTACTCTAACTACCTACAACATTCATGGAGCAACCTGGTTTAGAAGCAGTAATAAAGAGTACCGATAAGAAGGGAAAATTCAACGCAGTAAAGATGGAGATTCGTAATAATGCCAAGCAGATTCTCGACGAAGCAATTGATAAAGAATATGTCAGTCTCTTTGTAGCTCCGGGAGTTGCCGTGTTGTGCGTCCAAGCTGCTCGCTACAGGTAATTAACCCTTAATCGTGTCTTTGCCCCCCGTGCTAACTTTTGCAGGATGTCCTCTGGTCGTTATTCCAGTAGGGCAGCTTCACTATAATAATCGGCTATTGGGGTTGTGCCTTGTAGCTAAGGCTGATGAGGAAGAGATACTATGGCGTTTCATGGCGGCTTACAAAAGGGCTGCTAAGCCTCGCCCCGTACGAAACATTTAATGTGCAGCTTCGACCACATAGCGGACATGTTCTTGACTATCATACATGAGTAAATATACAATATTTCCAGCTGGCTCTCTCAGACTACCAGAGAGCCGCGACCATCAAAGTTACTACAGTATATCCAAACACTGGCAACCCAGCCAGGACCACAGCCGCACTATCATCGTCCTCATCCGACGAGTCCGTCGCACTGCTGCCACCGCCAGCGCCGGCATCTTCAGAAGTACTGTTATTCTCACTGGAGTTGCTGTCACCCAGCTCATCATGCTTCTCCCCGTCCAAGTGCATGCCAAAGTTCGCTGCCGTGAACGTCACGTTGCCGTCAGAGAACCAGGTCTCGGAGCCGAACTCGACAATGCCGAGGTATGGGTCCTCGGGTAGGTCATCTGGAGTCTCTGGATGGCCGTGGGCTTTCTTGAGGATGAACTCGAAGAGAGGGTAGAAGTCTTCGTCGATGGAGAGAATGTCCTCGCCGTCGCGGGGCACGGCGGTGAAGACGTGGGTGCCACCGGAGTTGCGTCCGTAGTAAAGGGAGCTGATGAATGTCAACAATCCTGGATAAATAGCTACTTTTAAGGAATACCGTAACGGGCAACTCACAACTCAGCGTCTCCGAGTGTCACGTTGGACAGGATGGTGCCGTTCAGTCGCCCCAGCCACCAAGGATCGCCGACACTACCGAGCCAGACCATGAACTCGATAGCGGCCTCCTGCGGGTAGAGCGTCCTGTTGCGGTTGTCGTCGAGGAAGAAGTCCCAGGCCGCGTTGGCCTGGACGCCCTTCCCCTCCAGCTTCTTCCTGTTCTTGGTCCACACGGCTTTGCTAAAGGTCCGCGGCGGATCGCTGAGCGCGCCGGCCGTCATGATCCAGTCGGTCGACAGGCGGATGGACCGGATGCTGCTGAGGCGCATGGGCAGGTCCTCGCTGCCGAAGCGCACGTACGGGAACGAGTGCACGTCCTGGATGTCCTCGCCCCAGTTCCACGTTGCGTCGTAGGCGGGCGTGCTGTTGTCGACGCGCATGCAGACGAACCCTTCGTCGGGGCTTTTGTCATTCCAGGCGTTGGAATAGTCTGCGGATAGGGGGGTCAGCTCGAACGGTCCTCGCTGGGTATGAGGTATAATTCGTGCTCACACATCAAAGGCTTGGTGACATCGCCGACCATTTCCTTGCCGCAAATAGTGGTAACATCATCACCATTAGTCTTGGCTTGCACCGAGCTGGCGTCGAGCAGCAGCAGAAGGGCGATGCTGCTCAAGATGAGACCCCGTGTCATGATGAATCCGGTAGAAGCTGTCCGCCCACCTGGTTCTCAGCTCAAGCGTTGGTTGAGAAGTTTTAAGGGGCGTCGATCATTCAGGGGATTATTTCGATCGTCAGCGTGTCTCGGCTTCTCGTATTCACAAGCTGCACCCCGCTCGTCACGCGAATTGTGGTCCTCATCAACGCGTCCCTGAACCTTAGCAAGCAATCTTGGCGATCCCTGGAAATGTCAATGACAAAACAATCCGTCCAAGAAGGAATGATATCAGTCCGAGTGGGAGGCGAGCATGGAAGACACAATGTGGCGTCGCCAGCAGGAATGCGTCAAGGCAAACAACAACCTCTGACTGAAACAAATCTGCCATTTGGAGCTAGGTAATAGCTGCACACTGACTGCAAGTATAATCTCTCAAAGAATGATGGGCACTCATTACTGTGAAACGATTGTGCAAGCTGCGCCACTGTTGACACGTTGGCCGAATTTCATCCTCCCAAGAATTTTATACTATTAACCTTTCACGTTAGACGTCATTGCGAGGTATTTGAGTTTGAGGGAGGACCCTGCTTTCTTCCTTGTTAGTAGCATGATGCACAGTTTGGAAAAGCATCGCTGCGAGCGCTGCTGTTAATGGGACTTTGAACGTAGTGAGGGACAAAGGCGGATTCCGAGCCACGTACTCCGGTTTCGAGTGTGCGTAGGCAGTTAGCTACAGTCAGATTCATCCTAGGGCGAGATCTTCTACTAGATAAAGTTAGCACTTGCAGCTTTCTACAGTGCAGAGCATCCTTGATCCCTTGCTCGTTAGGCCAAGGAGTCATACTCATCGCGGCATAGGCAAAGAAAACTTCCTTGATCTTGAGATTGGGTTCGTTTAGCCAGACAACAACGTCAAATGAGATCTGCTCAAGACCCCAGTCGTCCTTAAGCGACAACTCCCACTCCTTCATGTTTTCGACATACCAAGGCAGAGCCTTGATCTTGAAGTTCTTGCCAAGCTTGAAGCGCATAGGCTCTTCACAGAAAGAGGTGGCTGCCAGTATAGGTCGCAGGCACACACCACAGCCGAGGTGTTGGAAGGCTTGCCTGATGGTCATGTCAAGGCCTTTCAGGGTGTCGGTCAAGCAGCCCTGCGATGAAGTGTGCGGATATGCGTGTGTGGTGTAGAAGCCAAGATGGCCACCTGCAAGAGTAGTGAGTCAGCAAACATATAGCTAGGCTTGGTGAGTACAGAGGGGAAGAGGTAGATTTGATCCTACCATCTGGCAAACAGATCTCGTCGCTAATGACTGCTTCAAGATGTCCGTAGAGGGGCGTCTAAGTAACGTCGAGAGCATTAGGCTTGCTTGATAGCTGACTATTGCCGCGAGTAACGTACAGATTGTACGTAAGAGTGATGCGGTGGCCAGATTGCACAGGGAATACTTCAAGCTCACAGTCACTGTATAAGGCCGCCCAGCGAATCTGCGATCTGTCGGAATCTATGCCTAAACCCCAGTCAAATGTCATGGCTTGACCATCGTGACGGACCTCCAAGGCCCTGTATACACCTTGGATGGAGTCAGCTTAAGGCCAAGGGGGGGATGTCAACTGGCGGGAACACGAACATTGGCATTGTATAACTCAGCTTTGATGGCCCTTGGCTTGTCTGAATGCGGGTTTGGAAGGAGTAGTTGGGATACAACATCAATGATGCCAACATTGTACGGGCAAAAGCTGGTCGTGAAGCTGGAGGGTTCAAGCCTGGGCGCTTTGCGGTAGCTCTCGTCATACACGTCCTTGCCTCCAAGGCCAGATGTGGCAGGCTGCATGTCGGTAAGCAGACGTTTAAGGTTGTCCGAAGTGGCGTTGTCTTATTCACCGAGAGTCACTGGATATTGTCGCTGGGCTAATCTCACTATGGGAACTAGCTTGGTGTCCGTCCCAAAAATAGGTCCACGGCGACGATCCTAGAATCCTCTATAGGCCTGTTCCAGAGCCAGTCTGGTTGTTGTTATGAATTCAGCAGTACAAAGTGAACAGTATTAAATAGTATTAGTAATTGAAATATTCTACAGCAAGGACTTTATTCTATCCTGGGCTGGTTTCTTTCAGCATCATCGAACACTGTGAGGCCGGAATCGCAATATAACACCAAGCGCACCAAATTAGTCAAGAACAATGTTAAAAGAAGCTAGCTAAGAATATCTCAAGTCTGTCGTGTTCAGGAGCTGGGTCATGAAGTTCTGAGAACACCATACACGAGCGTGCTGTGATGGAATGATAAAAATGCATCCCACCTACGCAGCATTCAACTTGACTAAACTCACCAACAAGTCCAGCTTCAAACCCCTGCCTCCATCACTTCTCTGTAGTTCCAATCCTCAAGCACCTTTTCGTACAACATGGCGCAAACTAACTCTTACAATGCCCGCCCGCTCAGACACTGCACCTAAAGAGTCATTCGTCGATGATAACGACAATGTTTCTGTTGTTTCCGGCTGCTTTGAGCTATCTTTCGTCACAGCTGTCTCTTCTCAGGGCCGCGACGATCAAAATCACGCTCCGGCACGCACAACGCACAGTCCCATTGTGCCGCTTCTTGAACCGAGCCGCAGAGGGAGTCTGAGACCCATTCCTCAGGCTATGAGGATTCGCTACCACTACCGAAAAACTTGAATAGGGAAGCGCGGGCCGAGTTCTACGAATGGTGGGCCAAACGTCACAGTGACAGATTTGCGCAAGAACCAAACTTTCAGAGAGCGGAAGTTCTTAGTGCAAGAAGTCATCGTCTTTACTTGCTGCGAGGTAGAGAAGCTCGGAGTGGGACAAATTAAAATGGCTTTTGATTGAGGGGTAGGTAAGCTAAAGGCGATCTGGGATGGGAATAGCATATCCGGTCTTCTCGGTAGTAGAGGCATAGGTGGTATAGTTTGTAATCTAGTTAAAAAATAATATGCTCATTTCGATTTACAATTCCCTCAACATGGTGCACTACCAATTCTTCCATGGCCTGACTCCGCTGCTGTAGTATAAACAGCCACTTCTTACTATCTTGCACTGAGCTGCTAGCGATAAATTGGACACTATATCCTAATGTGCACATTATGTGAACTGCGCTATTGCAGCTGCTTAAATAGTACGTGAATTGTACCACGACAAGATGGAGTTATCATGCCATTGGTGACAATGTATAAAATGCCGGCTGCAAGACCCTACAGCGAATGGCTATCAAAGTCCAGATGTATCAAAATTTCCATGTACTAACTAGAAAACGGAGATTATATATGCTAGATGATAGCTGTGCACGCCTCCATTTCTTTGCAGCTTTAGGGGTCTCGTACCACCATGCACTGCAACAGGGAGGTACCAGACAAAAGAACGGCTCTGGTACTGCACGTAGTGCATCGTTGTTTATGTGAAGTATTCCAAGTACCACTGTCAATAAAATTGCAGGGGTTCCAATAGAAATTCAATACAAAGCTAATTCGCAACCGGCACATAAAGGTTCCATATGCCGTAAACGCTAAGTGAATATGGCGTTTCACCAATGCCCTCCGAGAGTCCTCGTTTCGGGGATGGTCTAGGATTACTCAAAGGAGTCACCATCGCTGCATCCACCGTGAAAATCAGTCATCACATTGGTAGTTGCTAACATAGTAGCGAATGCGAGGGATTTTGAAAAGAAATCGTATGAAATGACCAGCGCTTCTATATGCTGATGCGTAAATCCTGCGTACTTAAAAGCCAACACCTCCCCGTGCAATGTGTTCCGTCGTATTCAGTAAAGGCATGTATCCAAACATGTCGGTAAAATCGTTCAAGCACTTGTGCCGAGTTTTCAAATGTGACGGCCTGTTGCTGATGCCAATCTTAGGCCTCCCAATGTGGGCCTTGGTAATGCCAGTGATCTGCAAGGGACCAGAGCAGGTCAACATGGCAACCGCAAAGTTGAAGGCGAGGTCATCACAGTTGAACACCTCGTCTATGTACGACCGTAGGTTCGTCATAAGTTGGTCGCCGGACGAGAAGTACTCGAGAAACGAGACGTGCGTGAAGAGCAAGCCAGACAGGGCCAGGTTGTAGTAGTCCAAGCCCTTGCACTTGTTGTATCGCCACCGGCCTTGTTTGTCCATCTTGACACAGCGGGCGAAGGGGCCGGCGATGCGGTATTGGCCTTGCTTGCGCCAAGTCTGGAAGGCGAATTCCATGTCTGAAGGCTCGTAGTTGACTTCGTCGTCGGATAACAGAACCGCCTTGGTGCGATAATCCGGGTCTGGGCGGAACTTCATCGTCATGCTGTTGTACGGAGTCGTCCTGTACCGCACCGTGACGTTGTGGGCCGTGATGAAGTCCTCTGGCGGATCTTCCTCGGGATCGTTCCATATTACGACAATTTCGTACAAGGATGGAACTTTCTGTTCTGTAAGCACGTGGAGGGTCCTGTTCAGAAGCTTGGGACGATGATATGTCAAGATGGCAATTCTACAATGTGCCACTAGGTCAGCATGGGTGGGCTAATAGTCTGGTAGTGAGTGGGTGCAGGTGTGGGAAGGGCTCTACGCACGTGAATTTGTCGTCCATGAGATGGCGATACTTTTCTTCCGCGGCATTCCAGATTTCCGGCGACGCCACGTTTTGCGGCCGGACGCACTCTGGGCGCTCGAGATTTGAGAAGCCATCGAGGCCTGTGAACTTTGACATGTGCGAATTTGGCGAGTCGGGATACGTGATGCTGAGAAGGTAGAGGGAAGCGGCCGAGAAGAAGACGGCAACGAGGATCGACACGCCTCTTCTTGAAAGCCAGTGAGGCAAGTTCGCAAGCCAGGGCATCATTGTCGGGGCCTCTTTTCCGTTGGAGAGCACAGCCATTGCGAAGCCGAGTTGTAGGGAACAGCAGCAAAGGGGCTTCGACGATGTTGAGAACGACGTGGCCGATGGGCTGGACTGGGCTATCTAGGCCTATGTATGGGTCTAGTTCGACGCCACAGCTTTGTTGCACCAGAATGAACTCGGCAGAGGGTGCCGCGGAATGTTGGACTATTGGTCGTGTCATTCGTGAATGTGGATAAATAAACGCGTCAAAGAATGAATCTTGTGTTGGCGTGTTCAATTATTCGTCCTCTTGTCTTAGAACCTGCGGCCCATCAATTGTGCCTCGGTGGTTCTAGCCCCCTTTCTCCTCCTTTTGAGGCACCCTAGCTCCCTTTAGCTCCCAGACTATCGGCCATTAATTGAGTCAGTGCCCTTGGCCCTGAGTCGAAACCTACGCGCTCTATACGCGTCGCAAAGGAATTCTCCTTGGTGGCTGTTGGTTGGTGGCGTGCGCCTAGGCGTAGCTGTCTTAGCCCCCCTTGCCCATACCTCCTGGATCTGTGATTGATTACCTCTGGCCGTTGTGCTATTTTCTGCTGCTGTTCTGTTCTGCTCTGCTCTGCTGTTACATTTGACGACAAGCCATCAGCTACGGTCGACATGGCGCTGTATTCCGCGCCTGGAGTAGGCACAACGGCAACGCCTCAGCCATCGTCAATTCAAACCGGACTTTACATGGTGTTCGTGCGTGCTGGAAACACAGACTTTGTCCCAATCAACTGACTGAGTGTCGCACAGGTCATGGATCATTTCGTCAAACTTTACTATTCTGGTCAACAAATGGCTGATTAACACCGCTGGCTTTGGTGAGCAACCGACCACACGCCCGTGACTCAGCTCACTGTATGATTCCAAGTTAACATGCACTCACAGGATATCGTAGGTGCACCACTAGTGCTCCTGTGGGTGCCATCATCTCTCATATCTGACTGTCCTCCTCAGCTATTCTTCTGACGTGCTGGCATCTCGTCTTCGCATCCATCGTCACCCAGGTCCTAGCCCGCACAACCTCTCTCCTCCATCGCCGTCATCATCTTCCCATCAATGGCCGGTTCTATATTCGGACCATCCTACCGATCGGGCTGGTCTCGTCGGGCTCCCTAGTCTGCACCAACTTCGTCTACTTCTACCTGTCCGTGGCCTTCCTCCAGATGGTCAAGGCCTCGACCCCGGTTGTCGTGCTCGTTGTGTCATGGCTGTGGGGAGTTGCCAACCCTTCCCTGGGCAGCATTGGCAATATTCTGGTTATTGTTACCGGCGTGACGATGGCGAGCTTTGGCGAAATCCACTTCTCGTGGATAGGTTTGGCCTTTCAGTTGACCGGCATTGTGTTCGAGGCGGTGCGAGTGGTTCTGATACAGGTCCTTCTGAGCGGCGAGGGGCTCAACATGGATCCGCTGGTTGGTCTTTATTACTACGCTCCCCTTTGTGCAGTAATCAACTTTTCTGCCGCATGTGCCATTGAGGTTCCGAACTTTACCTTGGAGAATATGACACAATCCGGGTGGATTATGCTGCTCGTCAGCGCCCCAGTAGCATTCTGCTTGAACTTGACTAGTATGGCTTTGGTGAGTCAACCCAGCATTGCTACTTCAAGGTACCTGAACCCAAATGACCTGTTGCTAACGGAATGCTATAGATCGGAAAGACTTCCGCCGTCATCATGTCTCTCACCTCCATTTTGAAGAATATCCTGCTGGTCGTTTGCTCTGTCATCATCTGGCAGACAGCTATATCTGAGATGCAACTGATAGGCTATGGCATTAGTCTTATGGGGCTTGTCTACTATTCATTCGGATACGAGAAGTTGATCGAGGCCTTTCAAGCGGCTGTAGCTTGGGTCATGTGTCTGTTCTCTACGAACGAGAAGGACACCGTCTCGCTTAGGGCGCGGAGAGGTTGCTTTCTTGGGCTAGCCTGTCTGTTAAGTGGCTTGATCATTGTTGGTTATAGGAATGGCTTTGGCGAGTCATTTATATCATGGCCTTGAATATTGGGGTATGTGATTCAGCTGTCACGACGGAAGCCGAGCTAAAGGGATTGGTTGAGTTGAGAACTGCGACAGTTATCTGGCACATCTCAAGCTCCACCAACAACATAGCTCAGGTTAGATACTATGACGAAATTTTCTTTCTTGTGACGAACATCATGCTAGTCGTGTTCAGGGACCCCAAGAGCTTACAACCGGTTCCAACGATTGCTCATGGATAGCTACTCTACCCTAGCTCCGATCTTTTTGTTCGAGACTCAAAGCTCGACCTCCGGAATCTTGCGGGGGTTAATATCCTAGAGAGATTCAGTGCATTAATCTCAGTATCCGGGGGCCATGTTCGCTATCTACCCAGCTGCTTTTAATTACACAAACTAAGCTTTCATAATGTAATTGAGTGGTGTTTAGTTGAAAAAGGAGCGGCTATAAGTGGACGAGTATACAAAACACATCTGATAGTAAATAGATTTAGTGCTGCGACAAATAGAAGGCAGTAATATGTGCTTAACAAATCTAATAACAGTCTACCTAAATGTGCTAGAGACAAGTTAGTTAATACCCACAGCTTAACTGCTGAGCTATAGTGGGCGAGTAAAAGTTCTAATAATATGCTTATTTTACACTAAAAAGGTCAGCTTTTAAATAGTAATAATATAATCTATTATTTAGTGATATAAGCCTTTCTTAATATCTTACTAGATAAAAGAAAGTAATATAGTAAATAGTATATAATAAAAAAACCTTATAAGATACTAGACTTAAAACTATAAGATTATAATACTTATTTCCTAATAAGTAACCTAGTTAATAATAACCTTTTATAAATATTTAATAGCTACTCTTACTATACCTTAGTTATACCCTTAAAATCTATTTTAACCTAAGTATCTTTCTTTATAAACCTTTTTTACCCTCTTTCCACTCTTATATTATTACTATACTATATATAATAAGCAGAATAGTTAAAATAGAGGATATTAAGATTATAGACTATCTCTCTCCTTCTCTTAAGGAAAATTTTTCACTATAAAACCCACTCTTACTATAAGCTAAGCTTAGTATAAAAATAACCTATAATTAATTTAAAAATCTTAATATTAAGACTAAATATAAACTTAAAGTAATTATCTTAAGAGCTACTTTTCTCTTAGTCTAAGAAATAGTAATAGCCCTAGCTAATATTACTATAAGCTATACTTAATATATAAGTAGTAAGATTCTAATCTTACTATCTCTTATAGAAATAATTATAACTACTATTAAAAAAGTAATATTAGCTGCCCTTTAGAAAATACCTACTAAGATCTTAATCTAGGCTTAAGTTGCTTATAATAAGAGGATATTTTAGTTTCTAATAGTATTACTATTAAAAGTAATCCTCTCTCGTCTTAGCAGGGAGATTATTATTAGGTCGCCTAGTATAGCTCCTAATATTATATCTTATATACTATTAGATACTATAATAATTATTAATTATACCCTCTTAAGAGATTACCTCTTACTTATAATAGTCTTATACTATCTTTTTAGTAAGAATATTATAATTCTTTTTTACAGACTAATTATAAATCTCTTAAAGGATAATACTTAGATTTATACTATTTTTAGTATAAGTATATATTAGGTCTTAAGATAGTTTATAGTAGTTATTAAGAGGGTTTTAACTAGCTATATAAGAGGTTTACTTAAGAACCTTATAATAAATATCTAATAAATAAATAGTATTAAGATATATACTATAAAACTATTATAAAACTACTATATAGCTAGATCTTATTAGTTACTAGTTATATTATTAACTAAACTAATAGATATAAATAAACTTTATAATTAGAGTATAATTATAGCTATAAAGGTATATTAGACTAAGCCTTATTTAGAGAAGATTTAACTTAGGTAATACTTTAAGTATTTCTACTTTAGATATATTATATAATACTATTAGAAATAAGCTAGGTATAGCTATTATAAGAGAGCTTATTATATAAGAGATATAATATATCTTACCTTTACTAGTAAGATCCCTTTAGTATATTATAACTATAATAGCTTATACCTAGTATAGTCTTATATATACTATATAGTATAAAAGGAGTAAAAACAGATAAGAAATACCTACTTAGAGAGACTTATATAGTTTAGTATTCTAAATAAGTAGTATAAATATATAGTATACTTACTATAAGATATAGTAGTATTAATACTAGTACTAACTATAGTACTAAACCACCTAGCCTAAAAGGGGCTTAAATAGCTTTTAAAGTAGCCTTAGGCTAGACTAAACCTAAGTCTAAGTCTAGCTCTTATAGTATTTAGACTAATTAACTAACTAAGAGAGTAAATACTATTAAAAGTTAGAAAAGGTATACTAATACTAGTTAGTAATAAGAATAATACCTAGAAGGATAAAAAGAATAAGTAGTATAAGTAACTTAGACTTAACCTAAGATTAATTAAATTCTAGTATATAATTTAGGTAAAACCCTATAAGGATTTATTAATATAAGTATATAACTAGCTTTTCTTATAAAGTAGACCTACTTAAAACTTATACTATTATATATATATACTAAGCCTAACTTAGTTTCTTCTTAAGTGAGAAGTAGTAAGAGGTTTTTTATCTTATAGCTTACTATTAGGTTTTTCCCTTTTATTATAGACTAGTCTAAGCTACTTAGAAGAAGGTCTAAATAACTATAGAGTTAAAATAGTATATAAATAAATAACCTAGTTAATAAAGTATTAATCTTAAATATTAAAGTATAACTTTATAATAGACCTCTCTCTCTAACCTTAATAGCTATTAAAAACTTATCTAGCTAATATAATATAAAGACTATCTCTTATTAAGCTAATAAGCTAAGCTAACTTTCTTTAATATTATCTTAGAATACTGTTTTTAATATAAATATAAATAGTAATATAACTATAATACTTAAGATATAAATTACTTATTATACTATCTAGATAAAAAGCCTTAGTTATAATATATATATAAATATTTACTATTATACTCTTAATAATAAAATAATAAAAACATATAAATATAAGTAGTAGCTTAAAGGAGCTAAATTACTATACCTTAGTAGTATAATAGTATTAGACAGTATAATTAGGGTTTAATATATATAAGACCTAGCTATTAGGAGGTTACTATTACAGCCCGGGTTAGGACTAAGCGGTCACAATCAGCAGAACTATTTTAGTACCCACCTTTTACTTGTTAAAACCGTAAGTTAACTATATAATCCCGGCCGGGCTTATATTAAAGCTTATAAAGGGACTCACAACTTATAAAGAGACTCACAGTTTATAAAGGGACTTATAGCTTACGTGTGAGCCTAGGCTTACTATTATAAACCCTTAGGAAGTATATAAACACACTCTCTTAGCTCTTTTTATAAAGATAGCCTTACTAGCTATTAATAACACTTAGTTATATTAAATCTACTATTTTACTATTACTAGACTATAACTTATATTACTTACTATAATATTCTAAACCACTAGTTTAAACACTTTTATATCTGAGCTCTATTTTATACTCTTAGGTTAGACCTAGCTGTTATATTATAGTCTAGTAATAGCAGAATAGTAAATTTAATATAACTAAGATATATTAATAGCTAGTAAGACTATCTCTATAAAAGTGCTAAATAAGTATATTTATATACTAAGAGACTAGTATAGTTAAATAGTATTAAGTTATATTAAATAGTGCTTATTTAATATATATATATTAGTAGTATTAAGTTATGTTAAATAAAGCTTATTTAATATACAGGTGTTATACACTATAATAAGAAGAAAAAAGTAGATACTAAAATAGTTCTACTAGTTATAACCACTTAGTTATAACCCGGGCTGTAATAATAATAGTAAATATTTATATATATATTATAGCTAGGGCTTTTTATCTAGATAGTATAGTAGGTGATTTATATCTTAGCTATTATAGTTATATTACTATTTATATTAAAGATAGTATTTTAAGATTATATTAAAAAAAGTTAGCTTAGCTTATTAGCTTAATAAGAGATAGCTTTTATATTATATTAGATAGATAAGTTTTGAAAAGCTATTAAGGTTAGAGAGAGAGGTCTATTATAAAGTTATATTTTAATACTTAAGATTAATACTTTATTAATTAAGTTACTTATTAGGAAATAAATACTATATCTTATAGTTTTAGGTATAATACCTTATAAAGTTTTTTTATTATATGCTATTTATTATATTACTATTTTTTATCTGGCAAGATATTAAGAAAGGCTTATAAAAAAAAAAGAATAATAAGAATTTAAACCTCTTAGGATAAATGTTATATTAGAAACCACTATAAGTAAGTAGGCTAAAAATCTAAGGTACTTTCTTATATAAAACTTTAAGTTAATTAATTAGGCAAAGGTTATATAAGATAAAGCGGTCTATTAAGGCTTTATAGGTTATCCTAGTGATATAATAAATACTGTTAAGATAAGAGTAAAATAACTTTAGTCCGGGCTGAATAATTAAACTATATATAACACATATTAAGACCTAGTACTAAGCATTATACAGAAATCCGTCTAAATAGTTATATCTAATATCATAATAGCTAGAGCTGTTCTTAGTAGTTATAATTCTCTTTAAGGCTCTACCTAAATTATTATAATTTGCTAACCACTTACATCTACTATTTTTATAAGCTATCAGCCTATAAGACTTATACGACTCTAGCTTTAAATTTAAACAATATTTATAGTAGTACTACTAGTTCCACCCCTGCTAGATAGTTAATAGTTGTTAATACATGTCTAGGATCTCTAGCTAAAGCCTTTCTAGTAGAGCTTAGATAATAGCATATATAGTCAGCAGCATATAAGGATAGTGGCTAGCTCTAGCTGCAAACATGCGTATAGGATTAGTCGTATCAGAAGGGTAGTAAAAGTTGGTCTTCTCGACAAGATTCCTTAGATACCGTTTCGAAATAGCTAGAGCTGCTTGCCTGTATAGTGATAGACTCTATAGTGTAGTGAGATCTCTAGTTAGGTCCTTTAAGATGCTTAAGGCTTGCGTTAGGGAGAGATGCTTTTTCTTGCCACCAGGATGAAAAGAAAAATTCACTGCTGCTGTGGCGAGGCCTATACAACTGCTTGGCTAGAAACTCCCAGACTAGTTAAATAATCGTGAGATATTTTAAGAAGCTCAGGCTAAGACTCGGCTGGATATAACAAACAATGTAGAAGGCGTAATTATTAGACGCCCTAGCCTTGTTATAACTAATAATTATAATCATTTAGCCTCTATGAAAAAAGACATTCCGTATAGCTAGTTTTGTATTAACATATCTAATACTGGTTATTTCACAGCCTCAGCCGGGTAAACTAGCTGTCATATAAGACGCAATAAAGGCAGTCTTGTTTAACATGAGGCCGGCGTTAAGATATGCTATTCAAGTTTCCAGTTGCCAAGACCCGGATTTGGTAAACAGTCAGCCACGAAATAAAGAAGATTTAAGCCTGTATAGCAGCGTCTTCTAAATGTTACCCAGGTTGTTCTCGGTTTTGCGAAAGAAGGATCAGCCAGCTGTTAGACAGGTTAAATCATCCTGAATAGTAGACAGGTCAATACTAGGGTCCCAGCCCAGCATCATCTTGTTAACCTGCTCATGAAACTGCGCTATAACCTTATGGTATGTCTCATAGAATTCAGATAGCTGAACCTTCTTGTCGTTACCGATTATGAACGAGCGGCCGTCTAGAGCTGAGGAAAGATTTCCTAGGATGTCCTCTCGTTTCACAATAGATTTCGCAAATGCTTTTAGTTCGATCATCTCTCCAAAGGGGGGGTATAGAATCCAGGAAAAGATACTTCCTGCGGATTGAGTCTAGCCGATCAGGCTGGGACGGGTAGCTCGTCCGGCATGGCCAAGGAAAGGCGAGGGTGTGGTAGGTGTAAACAGGCAAGGCGTATTCGAGGAACAGAAGATGGCTAACCCACATCAGAGCAGCCAGTTTCGGCGTTGAGTTGTACGCCGAATAGTAGGCAAGAGAGTCTCTTTGGATCCTCATGACTGCTATATAGTGAATAAGCACCGATGAAGACATGTCTCCAGCAGGGTCTCGGTGTGTCCAGAACATCATCGAGAGTTGAAAGATAGCCTCGGATAGATGTAGCCAGACACCAGGAGGGAGAGCAAAGGCCGCAAGTTCATCTCTGTCCCCGCTATCGTATTCGAAATATTCGTCTTCATCGGTTTTGACACTTTCTCTATTGTTATCTTCGAGGGATTTATTGTCCTCCTTGTTACTAGACTCTTCCCCTCCGTCCTGACTTGCGTATTCCGAATCATCATCCTATTCTTCTTTCTCTTACTACTACAAAGTGGATGCCAAGTCTAGTATATGCCGTATCATCTTAACTTCATCAGGCCTAAGTCTTAAGTTATAGATTTTTAATATAATCGTAGACTAGATTATAAGGCCTGAAATATAAAACAGATAAACCTCTTCTATATGGAAATATATCTCTTCTGGCTAGATATAATTTGGAATTTATGTGGCTAGAATATATCTTTCTAGTAGGTGTTAAGCTAGCAGCGGGATCTCTATAACGTCCCGGCTAATATGAATTTGTCCTGATCGAGCATCAAGTCGACACCGCGTAGTATAATTTTCAGCTGAGCTTTAACCGCTATAGAGCTCCAAACCTGGGTACCCTGCTATAAATCTAGGAGATAATCTTCATTCCATGCTGGTCTAGGCTGTAGTGTTGATATAGTAATATAGTCAAGTGGTCGATTGCGGAACAACTGTGGCCAGCCTGTATGTTGCAGCCATTTAGTTGTTTCTCTCTGCTTAATATCCAGGACTTAATCGGGCCCGATTTTGCACTTTGAGTTACAAATGTAAGAGAAGATAATGCTGGTAGGTTATTTAATTGATAATGAGAATGATGATGATGATGATGATGATGATGAAAGTGAGCGACAAAGCCATCTAGTTGGGTGCGTTATACTACAACTGTTTTTCTGAACACGTAAGAAACGCTTACACGCGACGCGATTGTTGACATTACTTTCTACTTAATCAACAGCAGTAGAAAATAGTAGATTAGAGAGAAGAAAAAGAAAACATAGCTACGATTATAACAGGGGCAGGATTGCAGCATCTAATCAGAAAGCAGATCGTCCACTTTGAGACGAAAGATGGGTCGGAGCCCTCGTGTGTGAGTCCCCTTTCAACTGAAAGGGGATTTATAGGGATATGGACCAATGAGAGGACATGAAAGTGCCCTTTCAATGAAAAAGTGAGAGCCTATAGGGATGTAGTGTGGACTGGGCTGTGATAATAGCAGTTGATAATAGCAGTCTTAACAGCTAATAAATCTAACATATTTCTATTATTTACTACTATAACAATGTTTGCTGCAGCTACTAAGAACATTGCTATCCTTTTTATCACTGTCCTAAACAACCTCCCGGGTCTTCCCCCACTTGAAATCGTCAGAATGGAAGAGAGAGTAAAACAAGACAATCATATTTATAAATGGAGCTGTGCAAAGGTGAAGGAAGAATCCTCCAAAGTACTGCAGCCGCTCAAGGTTATTTCTTGGCAACCAGAACCCAATACAGAAGGAATAAACCTATTGAGTTTTCGGGTCAGCGATAATATTTTTAGCAATTGCATTATATAAAGCTTACTGCTGGGTCTAGACTGCAGCAGGTCGCTAAGACAAACGCGAGGGGGCTTGGTACTCACGTAGCGGAAGAATAAGACACAGATAAGGCCTAGGAAAATAGGGTTCTCCATCATTATCTTACCTCTCTTTGCAAAGGCGATCATCAGTTCAACAAAGGCAGAGAAAATGAAGGGGGTGATGGCCCAGGTTAAGACGGCTATAATAGACTGCAACCGTTCGATAATGATGATACCCGGTCGGAAGATCATGACAAACTCGTTCGAAATACTACCAAGGGCCCAACGCTTTCGCTGCGATAGGAACACCTTCCAGTTTTGAGGGACAATAGTGAAGGCCTTAGCACGGAGAGCCTGAGCAGTTTGTTTTCCAGGAAACAGACTAAAGACAATAGAGGCATGGATGCTATCCTCAGAATAGTTACCCATAATATGCTGAGTCATAATGTCGTTAGGCTTAGGGCAGTAACCGAATCGCTTGTGAAGAACAGCATCGCCGAAAGTAGATTCATCAACACGAATGAGTTGACAGCATCCGGGGAGACAATTGACCTTTCCGGTAAGGCGCGACTGGAACATGCGGCGGAGACCTTGTGTTTGAGAGTATTCGACAGACTGGTATAGAGACCAATAACCCCAGTTATGGCTATCAAAGTCGACACAGACGTGACCGCAGACACCAACAAGCTTGGGATTCTTTCGTATTTCCTTAAGCATTTCCCAGATACAGTAGTCATCGAAAACTGTATCCGCATCCATGCCGCAGATATAATCGACATTATCCACACCATTTTGAGTAAGGATGTTGCCGAGGTACTCGAAGAGCTCATTGTTGAATATGGTAATAACCCTTTCAGAATGTTGTTTGAAGTGGTATAAGAATGAACGAGCGAAGCACAAGCTATCGCGCTTGCCCTGGTTGTACTGCTTACCGACGAAGATGTATGGAATTCCCTTGTGGAAACCGGTTTGGGTCTTAATAGGCATAAAGAGACCGTCCCGGGCACGGTACCCGTTTTCAAAGTCCCGAGATGGGCCAGGTTCTAAGATATCCTCGAGAAGGTAGCCTTGGGTAGTCTTTTCCATGTTAGGACCACGGGCATTACCATCGACGATAATAAGGATAACTCTTGGATGACTGTTGATGTTCTTTTGGGCGATTAATGAGTTGAGCGAGCGAGTTAATTCCTCATGCGTTTCGTTATAGCAAGGAAGTAGGAGTACCATTTTCTCCAGCCGATCTGGAATGTTTTCTTTAGGTCGCCACCGGAAAAGAAGAACATGTATAAACCAGTGCAGAGTAATGCAAATACACATTAATGCTTGAAGCATTGTGTTAGAGCTGAGCAGGCATAACAAGAAATAATGTGCTTGATAGCCATACACCAACCCAATATAAATCAGGGTGCAATTAAGTATAGTGAGGCCGGTGACAAGAGCATACTTTTGCAGGCGGAGCAACTCTTTGGACATTTTCTTGAGCTCCTCATCAGAGTTCCATCGTAGCTTAGCTTCTTCCTGGAGGATGGAGGATGTAAAGGATAGGTTCGAATTAAGCCCTTGCGATGACCACGATGCGTGAGTGATGTCCGAGCGTGGCGTCTGCGCCTCCGGCACAAAAGTACCATTGATGTTCTGAATGACAGGCTGCCCCAATGTTAGCGATCTCTCCTAACTTGGCACCAAAGCTGATCACAGCTGAGGAGAATGAGGTTGCTCACCGAGGATCGAGAAGTAGATCTACCAGCGCGTAATTGATATTCTGAGTTCAGGTCCTGAGAAACCGGAAGACCATGGACCCGTTCAGATGAGGACAAGGCTGACTTCTCGTTGTTGGGGGTTGGTAGGTGAGGGAAACTCATTGCGATAGTAGCACCGGCTAGGTGGTTGTCGAAGTGTCGATATGGATGAAGTTGCACCTCCCACAACACTATCGCTGCTAGTTAAGGTCCAGCCTCTCAAAACACGGCAAGAACAAAAGCCATGCCCAAGCGAGCGATACGCAGGCAGGACAGGAGGCGTCGACGGAAGGGGTGGGATATTCGTGCCCTAGACGTAATGAGACGAAACAATAAACGACGGCGACAAGGACGGGCAGGGTAGACCGACAACACAACGACGATGGGCAAGACCGCAATATATGGCTAGGAAGGGTATGCCTTTAGGTAAGACAGGGATGGTTCTTTGGTGAGCGACGGGGTTGAGTAGCTAGTGAAGCTAGAAGGGAAAGGGGAAGGAAGCCGGGGAGGAGCGGAGCTATAGCAGGATCTGAGCTGCGGAGTAAGGCGAGTCTCTGGGAACAACAGGCCCAGGCCCTTTCAATGTGCCCACGATTCTGCAAGTCCAGGTTCCTGCAAAAGCACACATGCCCCGGCTTTGGCGACGCCTCAAAGAGAGCTATTGTGTCGGCTGTAGGAAAGCCTCCTTTGGAGATAGCTCCAGCACATAGCACGACAGCGCACCACACCCATAGCTTAGTCACTTAATACTAAGCGCTCAACTTTGTTATCCCTAGCCAGGGACTTGAGAGCTTCGCCGTAGTTTATTGGTTTGGTTGCCTCATTCGTCTTGTGGGAATGAAAATCAGCTTCGAACATGGTGAACCATACAACATCATAGAAGCGTCAATCATAAAATCGTCAAAGGACGGTGGCTGGATGCTTTTATCTGCTAAGATGATGCAAAACCTCCTCCACTGTTTGTCCATGGCTGGCCTTTGATTTGCGAAGATATATGACTGCGGAGCTTTTTGAGGAGTAGCCACAGCTTTGGTTCCACCTCCAAATGGAGGACGCATCACTACGATCGATGTTATGACGTTCTGGCCCTGTTAACTCGACTAAATAGTTAACATTCTGAGTTTAAGACGATTGATTCATGACTACCCATTGCGCAAGAATGACTCAGTATACGACATCATGCTCTCACGGAAGATAACCGGGTGTAAGATGCGAGGCTATTGCCAGTGACAACCTTATCCAGGACATAGATGGGCAATTGAGTTCTGCCTAGTGAGTCTATCGTTGGGGACAGATGCTACTGGGCCGTTTAAAGTCTCTGTACATGTACAGTGCTACAGATCTGGTGTAAACGTTTAAAGTGGACCACACCACATCAAGGGTAATGGCGTGACTGCGTGTGTATTGTGTAACTAACTGTGCTAGGAAAGGGGAAAACGGTGAGTCCCAAAGGGGATCACTGTTGTCGATAGTTCGAGAAGGGTCCCCGGAGGATTAGACCAATCGGCGGTTTTCATACACCCAGAATTAGGGAACTCTGAGCTAGCTTGAGGCTATCGAATATACTATCCGTCGTGGGCAGCGGAAACTAGGCCATTCTCGCTACGTAGCTGGATGCAAGCCTCCAAACACTGAGAATAATCAACAAGCCCAGTCCAGCTAGGCCCAGCGCCATCTTAGCTGGGCGAGGGACTAGTGGGTACTAGGAAGCCGAGCGCAGAGCACAATCTAACCTGTACAGTTGAACGGGTACAGCAGAAGAAAGGTTATATGTTCTGGAGCTGCTTCTAAGGAAGCTTGGGGTACTGTTCCTGACTTGCTTGACAGAGCTATTAGCCACGGATCGAAGGCGTAAGCTTGGGCTCCCCGAAACAGGAGTTCGACCCAACAACAGCCAAGCTACCCATCATACACGCGGAGACACCCAGGCCAGAAGTGGGGCCGCAGACTAGGATCTTGCACAATTTGGGAGCGTCGGACCTACTATGTAGGTGCCGCTCTCCACCAGTAGATGGCAACGGTACGGCGATAGTGTGTTACAGAATGCGATGGATAACAGCCACGGCCAGAAGAGGAAGCTCCAACGTGAGAGAAGACGCTATGGCGTTTTCTTTCAATAGCTCTTACACGCACGCACGCCGACATGTCATGATATGCCATGCTATGCTGTGCTATATTGCGCCCAGCCTACACAACATGGCGTGCAATAGCGTGTCACTCAGCTCAGGCGCTATTGCCTCATACATCACGCTTTTCAGCTGATGATTGACAAGTTGCACGACTCGCGGGCCCTAACCCATCCACGTCATTGTTGCGTATTATCGTATGCATGGAAGCTTGTGAATGTGGGTACGTGTGTATTTGGGGGTGCTGACGGGAGTAAAGCGGCCTTGATCAAGGAAGCGCCGTCGCCCCGGCGCCGTCGATGACACACAAGCAATTAAAAGAATTCTACGATGAAATTGAATCCAAGCACTAAGCTAAAGACTCACTGTACATCAAGACTAAATCTTGGACTACCTAATAGGAATTACGAGGAATCAATTCTTGAATGCATGCAGAGGTCTCGGCTGGATCTGACGGCGGAACTATCGGATACAACTATTAGAGGGTCAATGCAGAACCAGTTGCTCACGACTCAAGATGCACAAGGTAGGTCCTGAGATACGACAAGGTGAATAATTGGATTCATTATCTTAACGGTTGAATCTGTCTTAAATGGGCCTGGGATCGTCATGGGCGTCACTTCAGTTGCATGTGCCATACGCCTTCTGGCAGCCGGTGCCGCAATGAGCCGAAGTATTGCCGCTGCAAAGAATACTTGGTCAGTTTGCATCCTATCATGCAAGTCGGGGGGGTTGGGGCCTCGCGGTTCGAGCCACCAATGCACAATGCTTACCAGTATCCATATTGAGAGCAGCATGTCTTGGTACCATATTTGAGGCATGTAGCCTTGGACGTGGAGCCGCAGAGACCGTTGGTAGTGTCGACGATGTTATTCGTAGTCGGGGAACAGTCGCCAGAGTTGGTGTTACAACCAGTGCCACAGTAAGCGTCAGTTTTGCCACTAAGGAAGAAGGACGAAGCGTTAGCAAAGTTGAGTCCAAGCTCGGGGAACGAGACCAGAAGGAGGGGTGAGGTAAGGATGCATGCACAAGGCTGGAATCTCCCGTCCTTCCCGCAAAACGTACCAGTATCCGTAATAGGAGCAACAGTTGCCGAACGCAGATCCTTTGCAGGTATAGCCCGTACTGCCACCGCACTTTTGGTTGGGCGAAATAGTGATGCCTTTAGAGGTGGCAGAGCTGGAAGCTGCCGTGCTGGTAGACGAAGTACTCGCCTTGACAGTGGTGCTGGATGAGGTGGTTGAGCTGGAGATGCCATTCGTAACGCTGCGGTACCAGTTCTCCTTTGGATCGCCCAAACAAGCTCCAACAGTAACAAGCTTGTAGCCACGGTTCTGGGCCGTCTTGATCATATAAGCAGTTAAGTTATTGACAGTCTGCTCGTGTACATCGTGAGCTAAGACAATGTATGAGTTGCTAGAAGGAGTACTAGAAACAGCAGACGAGAAGATGTCCTTAGAATTCTGGATTAGTGTAGGGGCGTCATTTTCATAGTCCTTAGTGTCAAGATTGGTGTCGATAATATGGTAGCCAAGATTGTTTAAGAAGCTCAGGCAGCTACTGTCGCAGTCAAGGTAAGGGGGACGCATATAAGTAGGGATCCATCCAAAGAGGTTACGGAAAGCCATCTCGTTGAATACCATCTCCGTCTTCCTAATGGTACTGTTTACCTGGATCAGGTCCCGGTGCGTCCAGGTATGGCTAGCCATATGGTGGCCAGCAGCATACATGCGTCGCAGCACGTCTGGCCACGGCTTAGACGAGTCGTCCATGTGACCTTTGCCCCTGTTGTTTCCGGCAATGAAGAATGTCGCCTTAACATCATACTGATCAAGGATATCTAGGATCGCACTTGTATACAAGTACGGGCCGTCATCAAATGTCAGCGCGATTGTGCCAGGCTCCGTGCATTTAGTGATGATAGTGCCTGTTCATTTCATCAGATCAGTAGTCTGCACGGGGTTATTACTAGATTGGAGTTGCAAAACACACCATAGGGGACGCTGCCAATCTTAGGACGAGCAATGCTCTCCGTGCTCGACCCGCTTGGGCCAAAGCTAGGTTTCCGTGTTAGTCACTGAGCCGGGTTTCTGTTATACTTAGATCCCCAAGCAAGTCTTACAAGGTATCACAGGAGTCGCTATACGCCAACTGGCAGCTGGATCCACCACAGTAGTCCTCGGTCGTGCCACAATAATTGCTGTCCGAGCAGCAGGAACCGGGGCCACATGACCCGTATCCCTCACCACAATCAGTACCTGGTGCACGCGCTTGCAAAAGCTCGGATCTCGGTGAGAGGAACCCGGCACCCAGAGCTGAACCTGGGTGGGCAGTACCGGCCTTGAGCAAAAAGGAAGCGAGAATGGTCGACGTGATGGCCTTCATATTGACTGGAAGCACCATGAATGATCTGCGAAGTACTGTTAAGAAAAAGAACAAGGAACGTGAACGGACGATGTTATAATGAGATTTATATTTACTTGGGCAAGACAGCACGCATGTACTCAAGTACTAGGCTGGAGCAAAATAAAGTTTATAGATGAGCTTGTCGTATTATAACCACGATTATGTGATACCAGTGTCATTCAGTCGACCAAAAGGACCGGAACAATGCAACCAGACTTATCTCGGTCGCGTATGGCGTGGACTTGAAGAAAGAGACACACACCACTGTGAGACAAGACGCCACTGTAAGACGAGACGCCACTGTGAGACTAGACGCCACTGTGAGACAAGGCGCCACTGGGAGTCAAGGCGCCACTGGGAGTCAACAGGCTCTGTGCCAGCAGAGCTGTGACGGCTGACCGAAGTAACGGTACTTCGAGCCGGTAAAGTAACGTTATTAGGTTTGATTCTGGCTTTTTCTAACCGAAGACTCCAGGGCCCGGGTCGAGATCAGTGCGAGGACTCGTGTGGCCGACTCATCACTGATTTCTGCTGAATTTGGCAAGACTACTCCATCGTTTTCTGGAGGATCAACCGGCAAGAACCTGGCTCTCGTACCAGTTCTGGTGTGTCCAGCCTTGCCATCTTGTGAAACTCCGACGGCCTGGTCATGGATAATGCAGTCACGCAAGGTCCTGTATGGCGGCCTTACCTCAGGCTTTCAAGATTCGCGCACGGAATGAGGCTGCCGAACAAGATGCTAGCACCAACGGAAGGAAGACTCGACCTGTCTAAAACAAGTTACTAGGTGGCAGGTTCTGGGATCGGCTGATAGCCACAGGGGCTGGTTAGTCCTTCCATGGTCGGGACAAAGCCCTCCCCATCCTGAGAACATCGCATGAGATGGCTAAGCTATTGAAAACAGTCGTTTCCGGGCACATGTCCATGTGAGGGGTTCTTACCGTATCCGGATTGAAGCCTTAGAAGTGGATATGAATCGAAAAGAAATATCCTGTTTATTGAACGCGGCTTGGCGCTTGGTGGGGATGCTGACGTGGAGCCAGGTAAAAGCACAAAGTCGCTCCCATTTGAGCTATATTATAGTATTAGATGAACTCACTGCATATCTGCACTTCCCTTTAATCTTGTCGCCCATATAATCTCTTCAGTCTTTAGATATCTTCCCTTGTGGCCCCGCTGCGTTCTGAGCATCACTACGTTTCTTGATCTTTACAAGACCTGCATCTATTGTTTCTATCATGGCAAAACCTCATCCCAGAAGCCTCTCACCTCGGAGTCTTCCCCTAGTTTCTCAAGAAGAGAATCCCAAGCCCTGGAGCTTCCCTGATGGAGGATACTACGATATCACTCCACCTTACGAAATCTTCAAGTCGGAAGATGCCTTTACTCAGCCAACAGTTGGCTCAATCAGCAAGAATGCTACGCCTCTTGTCGCTGTCATTGGCGTTGGCTATGTTGGTGAGCATCTTATACACATCTTCTCGAAGTGCTATAATGTGCTTGGATACGATATATCAGAGGCCCGAACTCAGCAATTAGCGGGAAAACAAATTCCTAGGAGCAGAGTGCGTTTCACATCGACAGCTAGCGACCTTACTGAAGCCACCCACTTCTTAATCTCGGTTCCAACGCTATTGCTCCCAGATAAGACCATTGACTCATCATACCTTCATGGCGCGCTGTCTACTATTAGTCGCTATGCTCGACGAGGTGTAACAGTCATCATTGAGAGCTCTGTGGCAGTTGGCATGACCCGAGAACTCCTTGGACCGCTCGCTAAGGAGCATGGGTACTTCGCTGGCATGTCTCCTGAGCGTATCGACCCTGGCCGCATCGAACCTTCGATACATTCTATCCCTAAGGTCGTATCTGGCCTAGATGATATTATGCCAGGCTCACTTGATGCTATTATCCAACTCTACTCTCAGTGCTTTAACCAGGTTATGCCTGTCTCACGACCTGAGGCCGCCGAGATGATGAAGCTATACGAGAACTGTCAACGAATGATCTGTATTGCATATGCCAATGAGATGGCAGATGCATGTCTCAGATATAATATTGATCCTTATGAGGTCTGCCATGCTGCATCTACCAAGCCTTTTGGCTATATACCCTTCTCCCCAGGCCTAGGAGTTGGGGGGCACTGCATTCCTATTAACCCTTGGTACTTGCTCTCCAACGGTAGCTTCCCTTTACTTCAGGCGGCCTCAGAAAAGACAAATGCCCGACCTGCTGTCATTGCGCAACGTGTCGTCAACCGCCTATACTCTCAGGGATGCGTCGTTCGCCAGCGGGTGCTTGTGGTAGGCATCGGCTTCAAGCGGGGACAGTCGCATCTAGCTAACTCCCCAGGCCTGGAGCTGGCTAAGAACCTTGTACTGACAGACAAGGTTGACATCACCTGGGCGGATCCTCTGGTGAAGCAGGAGGCAGTTCCTCAGATTGCCCGGCTGGCTGATGGCGACTGGACTGTGAAGTCACTGGAGAGCAAGTTTGAGATGATCATTGTCGCGTTCCGTCAGGACGGTCTGGACTTTACTGTCCTTCAGAATATTCAGGGCGTGAATGTTGAGTACTGGTGCGGCTAAGCTAGTTCAGGGTGAAAGGCATAAATTGTTAAACAGGAGGTCTTTTAGGGGTCCGTGAGACAGACAGATCAAAAGATTGGAAACGGTCGAGAAAACAAGGTGGTGGACGAAGCTAGCTACAGGGGGAATCGTCCCTTATGTACATATTAATATTGTTCCCTTCCTTTCTATCCTTTTCTATGAATGCGTTAGCATAGCTGTTATGGTGCTGGATGCTTGCTTGCAAGATGTCCGCTGCCGCGACCGGCACGTGGCATCTTGGGTAACAAATAGAGCCCCGATCCCAGTAAAAACCATGTAGCCCAAGGTTCGACTTGCAGGTGCTTCGCTCATGCTGAACACGCCTACTGTACAAAGGTAACTGTTACTACTACTACTACTACTACTACTATATAAAGGCTATGCTATGTTCTATCGTTTTTTTATGTTCTGTCTGCACTTTTAACTGTGTGTGTGTCTTGTTTTACCTACCTAACATAACATATCTGTCTATGCGCCCCTATTTTGCTAACCTAACATAACACGTCTGTCTGTGTGGAGGAGAAAGGTGGTGAAGTGCGGTAGAAATCCCTGATATATCAGGAAAGGCAGTAAAGAGAGGCAGAATTTTATAAGTATAATATAATAAGATATTGTTATAGTGTAAAAGGTAGGGCTAGCTAGTGGCTAAGTATAAGGATACTATTTTCTAGGTTAGAATGATGCAGAATGAAATATATTATTACATTTCCCCTAACCTATACAGCGTCGCCAATCACACAGCAGGCTATCCACACTGCCGCTCATGCACTACCAAAGATTGCACTATTCAAGCACTCAATAACAGAGTTCCCATTTGTCAACCCCGAGGTCAAGCAAGTCAACGCCGCTCCCACTGCAAATGGACCCAGAGCTGCTGTGCAAAGCGGGACATCGACGACAAGCTCGGCGACAGTGTCTTCCTCGAGATCAAGACACGACTGGGGCAGAGACGTGATGCAAGTCTCAGAAAGGGCATCGTCAAGACACGTCACAATAGTTTCGCCGAGGGAATTCTCCGAAATAGTATCGGTGGCCAGGCAAGTGGCGACATTTCCGATGGCGTAGCCTCCCAGTGCTGCGGTGCAGAGAGGAATCGCAGCCACAAGTGCAAGGCCTGAGACTGTCGCAAGGTCCTCACAAGGCTCCGGGATACTGGCACAGACTGCACTCTGCGTAGGCGCGGCGGTTTCCGTGGCGCATACCGCACTTCCCGTGATGGTGCTGGTTCCAGACTCAAAGCCAAAAGCGATCTTCAAGCATTCAACTATGCTGACTCCCTCGGTTGATGAAGTGATGGAGCCAGTTGCAAGACATGTAGCAGCAGTTCCAACCGCAAAAGGACCCAGGGCAACTGCACAAGCCGCGACATCGGCCACAAGGGTGAGGCCGTCAGCGCTCGCTAGATCCACACAGACATCTGGGAGGGTAGTGATACATTTACCCTCAAGGGCGGTCAGAATGCAGTCGGCAATGTCCGAGCCAGCCGTCGACAGCGAGACGCTCGTGGCAAGACAGGTGGCAACGTTTCCAACTGCGAATGGACCAAGAGCGAGCGTACAGGACGCGATGACGGGGATCAGAGCAAGGCCGCTTGTAGACTCGAGGCTCGAACAGCTAGCTGGGAGTGCGACATCGCAGAATGCGGTAGTGGCCGTTGCTGACGCAATGCACTCGGATGCTGATGAAGTTTCGGAGACAGTGGTCGAGGGAGTTGTTGATTGTGAAGAAGCCTCCGAAGAAGTTTCTATCGATGACGATGTGGCTGAGGTTGTCTCTGTGGATGATTCGTCTGTGGACGTCGGCGTGGTATTCGTTGTGGCATCTGTTGCAGACGGTTCCGTGGCAGAAGTGTCTGTGGCAGAAGTATCTATAGCAGAAGTATCTGTGGCAGAAGTATCTGTGGTAGAAGTATCTGTAGCAGAAGTATCTGTAGTAGATGTATCTGTTGTAGAAGCTTCCGTGGCAGAAGTGTCTGTGGCAGAAGTATCTATAGCAGAAGTATCTGTGGCAGAAGTATCTGTAGTAGATGTATCTGTTGTAGAAGCTTCCGTGGCAGAAGTGTCTGTGGCAGAAGTATCTATAGCAGAAGTATCTGTGGCAGAAGTATCTGTGGTAGAAGCATCTATAGCAGAAGTATCTGTTGTAGATGTATCTGTAGTAGAAGTGTCTGTGGCAGCAGTATCTGTTGTAGAAGTAGCCGTAGTAGAAATATCTATCGTGATAGAGGTATCTAATGTAGCGGATGAAGCCTCAGGTCCAGTTGCAGTGGTCAAGCCAGATGTTCCAGTAGAGCTTTCTGAAGACTGAGAAACAGAAGACTTCTGGGTAAGCGACGAATCTGTAGATGGTTGAGTTTCGGAGCTTGTAGAGCCTTGTGATGTCCCAGAAGATGGCTCCGCGGTTGTTGAACTAGGGTAGGCTGGAGAACCGGAGCTCGTAGGCGTGGAATGAGTAGTGACGGTCCCGGCCGAGTCTGTGCCAGAAGGAGGTAGAGTCAAACTTGCAGTGCCAGTTCCAGTGTTAAGTCCATTGACTGTAGTGTATGGGCTCGTGAAGCTTGTAGCTGGAGACACGACGACGACAGTCCCGGTGGAGTCCGTACCAGATGGAGCAAGTGTCAATGTCGTTGGCTGAGAGCCTGAACCACCAGTGCTAGTGAGGGTGGTAAAAGGCCCGGTGAAGATGGTGCTTGCGCTGCTAGGAGGCCTGACTACAATCACCGTTCCGGTAGCATCTGTCCCAGAGGGGGCTTGGGTAATGGTTGTCGGCTGAGATCCACCACCGCCAGTGCTAGCAATGGTAGTGAACAGTCCAGTGAAAGTGTCACTAGAGCTTCCACTTGGGTTCACCACGATCACGGTGCCAGTGTTGTCCGTCCCAGAAGGAGCCTGGGTGATGGTGGTCGGTTGGGAGCCACTGCCACCCGTGCTAGTGACCGTGGTATAAGGCCCAGTGAACAAGGGCTCCGGATTTCTGTCAGCGAGTCATGTTAGCAGTGAAAACACAAGATGACACGAGACTCCAAAATACCCGGTAGAGAACCTCGTAGACGTGCCAGTCAGGGTGAACTCGGTGATCAGGGTGGTAGGCGCGTTGCTGATGGTAATGGCAGTGCTACCGACGGTGAGTACCGTGTCAGAGGGAACAAAGGTACTAATGGAGATGGGCTGGAGGCCAACGATGACCTCAGGCTGCACCTCCACAAGACTCCGCCCATCCGGACAATCAGGATCGCCCTGAGCATACACTGCCAGACTGAGGTAAGGCACCCATGCTGCGGCGGCAAGATTGAGGGAACGCATTGCTGAGGTAGCGAGTGGAGATTATGAAGGAAAAAATGAAGGATCAGATAGGAGAGTAAACGAGTGAGGTAGGAGTGACTGCTGAGGGCTTGATGCTGAGGAGGCAGAGTAAGATGCAGAACAATTCCGGTATTTATACACAAAAACAGTGGGAATCTGCCTGTTGACGAGAACATGAACGATGCGATGTGGCTCCCAAAGCATTTCTTCATTTGGCAAGCACTTATTACCTTCATTCTTCTGTATCTGCATCCGGATGGCTTTCTATTGAGAAGCCTTCCTTGACTTTCCCTAGATTGTAAGCGAGGAATTCAAGTACGCAAAATAACTCCAAGCGAGGAACTCAGCGCGGCATGATGACTCTGAGCACTCTACTCAGTATGGTATGTTAACCCAAAGCGAGTCTCTTGATCTTTCCGGCGAAGGACCTCGCTTGCATGTCGAACCTTCTTTATGAGTCCATGCCAGTCTCGGGGCTTCACCGCTACCCCTTTCTTCGTTTTCTGTGTAGTAAGGTTCTTAGCTAATCTCGCAGCATCTCTTAGGTCAATATGGTTCACCTTGGAAGAAATACACTTCATCACCAGTGCAATTGGTCGATAGAGGCTTTCTCTCGGTGCCTCGTGAGACTGTAATTATGGCGAATGCTCCCTCATCACCTTTATTCCGACAGCTGTGTTTCTAAACGAGCAGAAGACACATGTTGAAGAGGCTGTATCGTGCTTCATATTCTCACCGGAGTCTCCAGACGCCCTTCACGGAAGCAGGCTGTCCGTCGGCCTAAAGAAAATCCAGCAATACTGGCATAAGGTTCGGTGGTGTTTTGGTTCAGCTGTGGTTGTTCAACATCCCTGCGGCAGCTCGGCTGGACCTACCCGTCTTGCCAAAATTAACATTCTGCTGGATACGAGCTGCATACTCGTTGCGGAAGTTGGGGGCGAGCAGCAATGGTGGAAGCTTCATGTCTCATGAACTGTAAGCGAGGTTCAAGACAGATGCCGTTCGTTACTCAGGAGTATCCCGTCCTCTTCGCCGGAAGCAGCAGGAAGAAAGACCTTTGCAGCATTCCTCCGGCTATTGGCATGGTGTTCTCGCCTTCCCACTGATCTCGTTGTGGCCTTGTTGGATGTGTAAATGTCGAACGAGTATAAATCTTCCCTGGTACCTCCATCCACCGATCATCACTCACCCCCTCACTCACTCACCCATTCAGCCATACCCTCAGCACCAACTTAATATCCCCCACCACTCGTTCAACCATGTTCTCCCCTGCACTCTTTCTTGCATTTCCCGCAGTCGTCCTGGCCGCCCGCCTGCCAATACTTCCACGACAGGCCGCGGACCCGGCCGAATGTACAACCACCAGCACACTGCCCCCTGTCACGCTGACCAGCCTCTCTGCGGCCTCTACCATCGGCGGCCCGAGCCAGAGCGTGTCTGTGGGCAGCGGCTCCCTCATCTACACTACGGCTTTTCCAACCATTGGCCCTGATGGCCTGGGCTTGTGTACCTACACGGTCACGATCCCCTGCCCTGGAACCCCCGGATCGCCCTGCAGGCCCCTTAGCCCCAGCGAGTGTCCACCGGGTTTCACCACGTCTGCCGTTGTTTGCAGTGTCTGCGGGCCAACTGCGGTGACAACCGAGCTGACCCTCCCTATCGAGACGTCCACGAATGCCGGCTCCCCCACCAATCAACCCATTCGCACCAGTGTCCGGGGTGAGACTCAGCATGTTACACAGACTTGTGATGCGGAGCCCTGCAAGCTTGGTCCGGCTGAGACTGGCATCCCCAATGAAAGGCCTGCCAGTTCTGCTGCGTCCTCTAACGCGTCTCCTCCTGTTTCTACCGGTGTATCTCCTGGCTCCGGCTCAGGCTCCAACTCTGCTGCTGGCTCGGGATCTCCAGGCTTCGATTCCAGCTCGAAATCCTCTGATGCGGCCTCTCCTGGGTCTACCGATTTGTCTCCTGGCTTCGGCTCCAGCTCCGACTCTAGCTCCGCGTCTCCAGATTCTGCATCTTCTCGCTCCAACTCTCTCGCCACCAAGCCCACGAACTATGAATCTCCCCAGCCCACAGCCGCATCCTCTGATAATTCGCACGGAAGCTCTGCAGAGGGATCTACAACTGGCTCACTAGGAGACACTAGTGTACCTGGGGCCTCTTCGGCTTACAACACATTCAGTACACTTGGCTCATCTGCAATCCCCTCGAAGCAAACTGGTGCTGCGTCGCCATCAACCATTCAAGTTGCCGGATCAGCGGCCATGTTTGTGGATACGCGAACTCTTTTCGTGGCCCTCTCTTCGTCATGTCTCTTGGCTCAGCTGATGCTTTACCTCAACTAACCTGCCTGCTTGTCTTTGCGGTTCAGGATGCGGGCTCTATTTTAGTAAATGTCATTGATACTTGCTGGATCGAACATAGTACCTGGGTTTAGACAGACACTCACTTGCCTGTCAATTAAAGTCAGATAGTGGATTAACCCGCACTAATTCCTGTCAATGAATTGTTCCCATGACCCGCTGTGATTCACAATTCCTGAGAAAGATGGACTTCCGCGCTTAATAATTTAAGTAGATCACCGGAGATCGTTAAAGTGGCCGAGACAAACTAACGGCATCGTAGCTGAGCTCTAATGTGCGCGTCAATAATCGGTTGAGAATTCTCATAATGACACTCGCTGACTCTCCGTTGTTCTAAATATCCTAACATGCCCATAAAACTCTCCTAATTCACACTCCCCTCAAGCAAAGCAATAGTACACTTCGCAATTCTCGCCTTATTCGCTGCAACGTGCATCGAACTTGACCACCACTCTCCTTTTAACATTGTACTTTATCTTACATACCGCACTTTACTCGTCATGTAACCGGTTAAGGGAAAGCGGCGGGATAATGTCTTAAGCGTGGACGTACGCTAAGACCTACCTGTCTGTACTTCAGCTGTGCAGGGGTGTGATCGTTAGGCCACTGCATCTCCCTCAGCAGCTGCTGCAACTTAATGTGTAGGTGCGCGAAATTTTGTGATATCCTGTAAGTTAACATTATCGCCGGTAGCGGAAGGTCAAAGAGCTGCGGCCTGGGAAAGAGGGAGAATGAGAGCATTCAGGCTCTGGGTATATGAGGTCATACTCTGGCCATCCCTCGTAAGATTCCGATGTCCCATAAGCCAGTCCGGGTCTGGCTGTGCCACAAGAATTCAGAGTTGCAAGGGCGCAGAGATCTCTCAGGGAGCAGGCTGAACACGGCTGCTTCACAGACTCGCTCTCAACAGCGTTGTCTACTGTTGCACGGTGGTAGGATCAAGTGCTTACAGGCTTTCCCCATTTCTTCTCTCCACATGCTGCAGAACCGGAACCGGTGAGCTCACTCGGCGATTAGTTCGGACAGCGGCTTTGCAATGAGATAGACCTCCATCTAGAACCCCAAGGCTTGGGACGGGATTCTCGGCTACTACTAAGCCTGGGACCCAAAGGGCCGATAGTCAACGCATTCCGTGGTTTAGCTTTCTGCTTCACGGGGTGCTCATAAACAATTCAAGCTTTCTCTAACAAGAGGTGGCTTTTCTCCTGCGAGGAAATATCAATCATTCCGTCACGTTTGGGATGGCTGCAGGTGGTGGTGTGATGCATGACTAAAAGACAAAGCGTGTATGTACGCTGGGGTATCTCAGAGGTTTGAAGTGCGCCGAGGTGTGGAATAATGAAGCAATTGTTTTGTCCCTATTCCTTCATTGCCACAGCTACTCCAACCTGTGTGGAAGGAGATGATATTGCCTTTCCCAGGGCCGAGTTCTTTGACTAAGATTGAAGACGAAGGCGTCAATGGTGACTTGGAGCATCATCAGTCCAGATTTAGTTGCAATTGGCGTTGTTAGACCGAATGTAAATTAGAGGATAGGAATGCGATTATGCGGGAGGACTGTGAGAGTGCTCTCCAGTCGCGGGTATATCTGAAAAGCCCTCGACGCTTGCTTTGCATCTTCTCACGAACACCCTTCTGCTGGGCAAAAGGAGAGCCAGAGTACGCACCTTCTGATATGAAGCCCCCCCCTGATAAGACACTAGGCCTACGTGCTTGTTCAGCCGAATATATAGTGCGGGGTCCCCATAGCTTTACAAGTAATTGAGCCTACTTTATTATGTCTTCAATGTCAACTTGTAGCACGTTAATTGCACAACGACGAGCTACGGATAACTGCCTCCCAAATACTCGGCGGATCGGGATTACACATCGGCTTTACCAAGGAGGAATGAATTATCGCGGGACGACCGCCAAGTCTCAGTGCAAAAGTGAGGACGCGGAGTCGGAGTACTAGCCTGCTTTCTTTTAATCTGCTGTGTTTCATCCGTGTTCGCTCCATACTCATTAGCCGTGCCGGCCTAATATAAAGACAAAAGAGACTGAGCAGCGCTTGAGCATGTGTGGTACGTCCAACATACTCATGGTACCCTAGGGTAGTCATGAGCGACGAGCCTCGTTATCTTTAGAGTCAATTTGTGAATACTGCTGTCATCTTTGGTGACGGTAACCTACCTGCTAGTAATCATTGTCGGCAGCCCCGCGTCATCAGGGAACAAACAAAGAGAGCTGACTGGACAGTGAATGGCCTTATAAGAGCCCGGAGGCTTGGACAGGGAAGACCCTTGCCCCCTGCAGCTCGGGCACTCCGTAGCCTTGAATCGTGGTTGCGCCTCTGTTGTACGAAGTACATTGGGATTGGAACAGTGGATGGACAAGGGACAAGAACGCAGGCGTTGGGAGTCTTGATGCATAGTCACGCAGGAACAATACCCTGTAGCCCGATTTCATCTACTTGTATCATTCACTTATGCTATTGCCGATACTTTCCCCCAGCCACTCTAGAATGGGGAGTCAGCTACCTAGGTCCTAGGACTTGATACTCCGTAGTACCGGCGGGGCTGTGCGTGGTGGCTCAGCCTCAACGAGTGACATGAATAGGAGTAGACTACGAAATAATCTAGGTGCTTATGGAAGTGCGTAAGTGCTCACCATGCATGATGCAGTACTCTTGTCTTACGGTCCCGCAAGAGGCTAGACTGGATGTGGCTTGAACCTGCGGAACTGAGACGGGATATTAAGTAGCTCCCCAGCCTTCCGCCTTCATCTCCACCTCGTCGTTCACAGCTCAACTCAACCGTCTCCTCTTTGATGCGTACGCGTCCCGTGCCCTCTCCATATTCCCATCTCCAAGCGCCGCCCTCCATCGGCAACAAAGACATGGGCTCATTCTCTCCGCTGCTCCGTTTCGACTTCGGAATCGCGGATATTCGACCAGCCGTCCCCGTGGTTCCAACAGCTTGCCTCGCTTGCGTTAGTTCCGCTGTCCTCCTCTTCTCGCACTTGCTCCTGGCTAATAGACGTCGACTCCAGCGCGCTAAGCATCTCAAGTGCGACGGCTGGAATCCTTGTTCTCGATGCACCAGCTTCGGCTCCCAGTGCCTATACGTCGCGTCCCGTCGTGGCTACAAGGGCCCGTGCCGGAAGAAGCAGCACAACAAAACTCTTCCTCTTACGCCGGCCAGCCAGCCTACTTCTTGCTCGTCCGCTACCTACAGTCCGCTCGTACCCTCCTCCTACTCCATCCCTGCCTTCAACCCTAGCACCATCTTTCCCAACGACGACCTTGACTCCCCCTTTCTCTTTCAGAATGTCGTCCCCAGCAGCCAGCTTCATCTCGGCCTAGATCCCAACTATGGCTTCGGCATGGATGCGTTGACCTATACCCTTACTCCCCTTTCCGCCCAGAACCCTCCCTTTAGGGATCACTACGTTGCGTCCTTCTATGACAACTTCCATGCCGCCCATCCTTTCGTCTTACCCAAAGGCTATCTCCTCGCCTTAGCTAATGGCGACCCCGCCATCGAGCCCCTCCTGGCGGCTATGCGCTGGGTTGGCTCCCTCTTCGTCAACATCATCTCGACTACTACCAAACTATTCGACTATGCTCACCACCTTGTCTACAAGCCGGGTGTGCCCAAGGACGGCTTTGTAGTTCAAGCAATGCTGCTTCTCATCATTGGACTTGACGGTAACCGCCAGAGGGACAAGGTTCACAGCCTACTGGCCGATATCCGGAACATCTCAGTTCGGATTGGCCTCAATACCCGCCAGTTCGCCTCAATAAATGGGCGGAGTATGCCTGTGCTTGAGGAGAGCTGGCGGAGAACCTGGTGGGATCTCTATGTTGTTGATGCTATGATTGCGGGAGTTCATCGGTCCACTCACTTTTCGTTATATGATGTTCTGGCGGATGTCGCCCTTCCGTGTGAGGAGCACTTATATCTCTCAGGCGTAAGCTTGCCTTGCACATACCTTCATCTTCGGCTCTCTCCTAACTTGTCCTCAGTGTGTTCCTGAGCCACTTCACTTCGGAAACATGGATAACAGCACTATGCTAGATGATAATAGTGGCAGATTCTCATCCTTTGCCTACTGCATCCAATGTGCATACTACCTCGGAAAGCTGATCCGAAACCCTCTCATCTTCACCTCTCGTGATAGAAGCCTCGCCAATATCGAGACACTCCTCGCCGACTGGTGCCTAAACCTCCCGGTCTCTAAATGCAACATGCTATACAAGGACGGCAAGCTCGACGAGATGATGTTCCAGGCCTTTATGATGGCCCACGCAATATCCATTCTCCTACACCAGCCACACTCGCAACTGGACCCCTCGCTCACGCACTACATCGACGCATGCGCACCGAACACGCCGGCGCTGTCAAACGACGCCTTCAACGCGCACACCAAACACACGATCCAGTCTGCCAACGAGCTGAGCAAGCTCCTGGGCCACCGCGTCCCGCTGCTGTCCCACACGCACTTCTTCGCCTACATGGTGACGCTCGCGGCGACGGTCCACCTGAGCGAGTGGTCGCTTTCGTTCGTGTCGCACAACGACGATGCCCTGCGGCAGCGGATCCGGCTCAGCATCGGCGCACTGGGCCGGTATGCGCGGGTTTGGCCGGCGGCAGCACACCTGGGGAGCCAGGTCAAGTCCATTGCGCAGGAGATTTATCGGGTTAAGAAGCAGCAGCTGTTGTTGCCACTCGGGGGGATGGACATTGTGCTGGGCAAGACTGGGACTGTTGTCTGGGAGACTGAACTTGTTGGGCAGATTGGCTAGGGTCGGTCTAACCATCTCGTGTTTGTAACGCTCGGGATACGGCTACAAAATATCTCTATGTTGGAGCTCTCATATATCGAGGCGTAAGTAACTCGCCGGCTCTTGAGCAGGCGATCGACGTGAACATACCAGCATATGTTTCTCGACGACTTCAATGGGCACCTCCCATGCATGGTGACACAGGCTGCCAATTGATACGGACCCTAGAAGAGACTCTGTTAGTTTAGCCGCCCGGCAGGTTTCAGTGGCAACGAAGGAAGTGTCTATTACAACTCTGCACCGACTGCATCACAACAGACGCGACCTTTCAGAGAAGGACAACGTTAGCAAGTAGCTATTGCATACATTAGCGCTCTGAGCTATCATTCCAGATATCTCACCCAAGCAAGTCAAAACAAGACTGTAATCCCGATTCGAGCTAGCTTCAAGTTCTTCCCTCGTTTATGTCAGACGTACCATCGTCAACCGTGAGACACCCAGTGATGAAGTGCTTGGTGTAGAACTTTTGAACGAGGCAAACTAAGGCCAGCGATCCTAAGATGCCGAAGATGAGGAAGTGATGGAGCGCCCTCCGCTCCTGGGCGTTGTCGAAATTCACAACTTAGCCCGCTGGCGGCGCGAGGAACGAACTTTCACAATGGCCTAACAGTAGAGCCAATAGACATTTAGGACTGTGTGTTGTCCCCGATCCATGCTCTCCAATCCCGCAATGTAACATCTAGAATCGGGGTGGGGCATGCAGGGTGATTTCCTAAACGCTCAGGCCGGTGAGTACCTTTGGCCAAGACATAAAGGCTGCTTCGCTAGTACGGGCACAACCAGCACATTACTGTCTGTCCTGCCTGCAGGTGATGCCCTGTGGTGTCTTCTCACACAATGTTACCAATTTACCATCCCACACTATAAATATCGCACAAAAGGCAGCTCTATGATCCTACGTTCCGGGCATGTCGTGCTTTCTCCACGCATCTTCCTACTCAGTCAACCTTTTCATCTAACCTATCACTCAAATTCCATCCGAGCAGAGAGAAATGGTTCGTCTCACGTCAGCTGTCTCCCTTCTGACGGCTCTAGCTGCAGCCACTCTGGCGTCATGCTCCCCCAACACGGGTCTTCTCTAGATGGCCGCCTACCTCAAGCCAAGCGGCATCCCGAGTTTACTCGCGACGAGTTCTGGAAGTACTGGGATACGCAGCATGTGCCAAAGGTTATCCTCTTAGCCGCCCACTTCAACATCATCCGCTACCAACCTGTAAGAAGAACAGATTGATCGACTCTCATCTAAGAGTGCCACCGGGTATCTCACTGACATGGTCCATCTTCCTCGACATCTAGATACGAGTCGGAGGCATGGCCCCCCCTACTGCCGCTGGTGCCTCTGAGCCGGCCTCCAACGAGCTCATCGACCTTGACGGAATTGCCATCTTTCTGTACTCATCCCCTAGCGTCTTGACCGCAATTCTCTTGCACCCTTACTACCTCGAAGTTGTCGAGCCTAATGAGAGGGCTTTTGTCGACAAGGACGCTTTTGGCGGGGGGATGGTTGCCACGTATGTTGGCAAGAACTTCGAGGCTATGGATTGAGCTTGGGATGTCTGGGTCGGCGATAGGGCTACTCGCAGGAAGTTCCAGAAGCCATTGCCCTCGTGAAAGACATCTGTTGCCCCTGTGTTCGATACCGCCTACCTTGATTGACCCATGTCAACGTACCATTGAGAATACTACCCAAGGAATCAGATAGCTACTCTCATATCTAGACCACGGCTTTCTTGCCATTCCCATCCTCATTATAGCAAGCTACATGATCAAATGACCCAAGGATATGTTGTGTCCGCCCGCTATAGTTCCTTCAGACCATCCATCCATGCTCTGTCCCTTGACAATATCTTTCCCAAGCCCTATCCAGAAATAGCATATATGCTTCGTATTCTGATCGTCCGTACTGAGCGTAAAGGCCTTTTCTTGAGCACTGGCATCTGTGCTTTCAAGACACGGTCAAAAACCGGGAGACTGTATATCAGTTTATGTAGTTCCACATGTCTCGTTGTTGCTTATGCCCTACCTAAGATCAAGTTGCTTGTCTGAAACGTGTGTGTTCTTCAGTCTGCACAGATACCACACAAGATATGCGTGCCATTAGCTTCTGAACGTCATTATAGTTAGTCACCTTCTATCTCTTTCGGTCCCGCTCAACCGTTGACTCCCGTCATCAATTGTGGAGCCGTGATAGCTAGAAGCAGCCTTGTGGTAATAATAAAGGCGTGAAAGCGCAATTATCGTGGATCAGGTTGTGTACATTAATACTTGTACTGCTCAGCTCCGTCCTGCAGAAGGGTACAAACAACTCTCAAGGATTTGCTTTAAGAGCCCTGTCTAAGAACTCGGACACAAGGCTTACGTATTTTTAATGGATTTTGCTAGGGAACGGGGAAGTTTACCAGATGTAGGCATAAATGGAATCTAGAGCTGAAAGGGATAGATAGATGCGAATAACCTTTGTGATAAAGGCTTATTTGTGTAGTGTAGGTCTTAGAGAGGGGAACTTAGCAGCTATAGAAAATAGCATTAATATTATATACCTGGTTCGTATAATAATAAAGAGTTAATTATGCTCTAGGAAACTATTTATCTAATAATAAACTTATCTTACTATACAGATAATACCTGTGATAGTTAGGTTTAACCTAGGGATATAAGGTAGGTCTAGGCGTAAGGTGTTTAATTAAGTGGATTAGGATGTTATAGTAAGCAATATAAGTCACAGTCTAGTAATAGTAGAATAGTAGATTTAATATAACTAAGTGTATTAATAGCTGGTGAGGCTATCTTTATAAAAGTGCTAAGTGAATATGTTTATATACTTTATATTAGGTGGTAGTAAGCCTAGGCTCACATATAAGCTGTGAGTCCTTTTGTGAGTTATAAGTCCTTTTGTGAGTTATAATATAAGTTCTGTTATAAGCCTGTAAGTCTAGATGTAAGTCTTATAAGGGTTATATAGCTAACTTACAGTCTTAATAATAAAACAGTAGGTACTTAAATAGTTCTGCTAGTTATAACTGCCTAGTCTTAACCTAGGCTGTAATATAATATCTCCCCTCTTAACAGTCTTGCCTTTAAGACCCTAGTTAGACCTTAACTTGTTCTTAACCTAGTTTTATAATTATTTAAGTTTTCCTTTTAATAGTATATCTAATTCTAAGGCAACTTAAAACTAAAAAGCGTAGGCTATATTTATTAAAAACACTAGTTTCCTAGTTATACTATACAGCTATTATAAACCCTAAAAGCTTAAGTGCTAAGCTAAAAAGAGTTATAAACACTATGCCTAATACACCTATTATAAGCGTAAATATAATAGTAAAAAGGTTACTATACTTAAAGGTATATTCTTATTCTTACTTAGTTTAGTTCTTACTTCTAACTTTTCACTTATATAATAAACTGTTTTATTATAAAGAAGTATTAGCTAGAGCGTAAGAAAGAGGTGGCTAAGAACAAACTAGTTAACTTATAGTAATAAGTAAATAAGCATCTTAGTTAGCTAATACGCCTTTATTATTAGAAGTATTAGTTATATAAGAAAGCTAAGAAGATAGTATATTATAATATTATAATATTAGATAAGCTAGAGGTAGTAAAAAACATAAAATTTTTTATTATAGCTAAGGCCTAGCTTATAAGAGCTCTAAATATTATTAACTAGAGAGAGCTTCTTTCTGTTTTTAATTTTAGTATTACTAGTAAAAGTTCTTTAAGAGGTGTTAAGTATAGGTAATATTTTTAGCTAGTTCTTATTAATTATTACTCTTAAGATAGTCTTTCTATTTAATAAGATACTTAGTTTACTTATTTATAGTTCTTATATTAAGAATTACTTTTACTATATACTCTTTTAGTTTTTTAACCTTAGTTTTATATTTATTACTAAACTTAGTATAAATTATATCTTTTACTATCTTAAAAAGTAAGATATAAAAAACTAAATAAAATCTAACTTTTAGTAGTAAGTCTAACTAGTAGTTATTTTCTAAGATTTTTTTAATAATTTTATAAGATCTAATAAATTTATAGTTTAGTTTTTTATTTTATTATTTTATTTTAATATTTTTTATTATAAGATAAATTATATCTCTCTTCTAAAAAGATAATCTTTTTATTCTTTTTAGGTTATAATATTTTTTTATCTAGTTTCTAATAAATTTAAGTTTAGTTTTTAATTCTTTATATAGATTTTTTAATTTTTCTAATATAAGAATAGCTTTAAAAATAATTAATCTATCTTAGCTTATTTTATAAGTGTTAAGAGTAAATCTAAAATTAGTATATACTAGTATAGTTTTTATACTTTTATAAATAAAAGTATTATAGCTTAGCTATATAGTTAGGAGCTTCTTAACTTAGTTATCTTATTTATAGTTAATATAGTATTAAAAGTACTATTTTAGTATTTAGTTTATTTATTCTATTTGTCTATTAACTTATACTTAGAATATTATAATAAGTTAGTAGTTTAATCTTAAGTAGTCTATAAGTAATTATTAAAACTTTAAAGTAAATAGAGTTTTTTTATTAGAGAGAATCTTTATAGGAAGTTTATAAATATAAATAATATTTTATAAAAAGATATAAGTAAACTACTTTATATCTATTAATTCTTAATAAGATATAAAAAAAGAAAATTTTATAAGTCTATTTATAATAATAAGAATATTATTATAAAAGGTTCTTATTATAAGATCTTTATATTATTAAAATCACTTCACTTAGTTTCTACTTATTATAGCCCTAACCTGCCTTTAAAATATATTCTAATACTAGAATCTAAATTCTTATATATATATTACCTTAGGGATAATAGTATATTAAGACTATAGTAATAGTACTAATATACTTCTAATAGCTATTAATTTAAGAGTGTATAAACTTAACTAAAGTTAATATAACCTTCTTATAGGAATTAGCTAGTATATACTAAGCAAAAATAATAAACCTACTATAAAACTAAGTAAAATACTAGCAGATAACCTAGAAAATAAAGCATATAATACTATTACTAGAATTATTCTTACTATATCTCTTAAATAAGTTTAGTATATTATCTAAACCTATATATTTATATATAAGATATAAGCTTATATCTCACTTAAAAAAGATATTATATATAACTATAAAACAGCTCTTAAGGACTAAATCACTATAAATATTACTATAGCTCTCACCTCTATTATTAATATAGCTCTTATTATACTTTTAGATTATAAGAGAGGCTAACTCTCTTATATATTAATTATAGTATAAAACTTAGCACTTTTAAACTAGAAAAATATAAAGTAAATAACTTAAAGCTATATTAAATATAAAATTATAATCTAAATAAGAAATATATCTCTTAATATTAATAGTTAAACCTTAAAATATACTATTAAGATAGTAAACTAGGCTTATAGTAACTCTAGTATTATTATAGTAAGAAAGCTACTAAGTAGTAATACTATCTTTATATTTTATATAGTAGATAAGATATAAGCTATTTATACTAAAAATTAGGTTACTAAAGCTTTTAGTAATAGTATAACTTTTTTCCCTCTAATATTTATAGTAATAGTAAAAAGAATCTAACTTATATTTATCTTAAATAATACTAATAAGCTTATTAAAGA
>WPDH01000236.1:0-114986 GCA_019137255.1 Corinectria fuckeliana | reverse complement strand
ACGTTACGCCGCAATTGCAATTCCGGTAATGAATCTTTTAGAGTTTGTCCAAAAGTTGGTATAAATCGGAAAACCGGCATTTGGTGGCGAATTAATAACAGCTAATAGGAATGCGAGAAAGTCTCTGCACAGTGCAAATACAGTGTTAATAATACTGTAAGCTAATATGTGCTAGGATTTTCCTAGGATTTTATAATGCTAGTTAAAGCTAGTAAACTCTAACAGCCTCTCTTAAAGATATAAGAGCTATAAGATAGTATATAAGATATAAAGTATATATTATTTTATAGAGCTTTTATAGCTTTATAAGTATAGAGAAAAAAGTAACTCTATATATAATCTTATAAGTAAGTTATAATATTTTATTTACTTAAAGATTATAATTATCTTTTTATAGCTTTAATAAAACCTATATAGCTATAGGAAAAAAAATCTTAAGCTATTATAAAATTATATTATTATAATAGAAAACCTTTTATAGGAAAAAACTATTATTATTATTAAGGGAAAATAGTTATAAGTTATTAAAACCCTTTTTATAAAGGAAAAGCTTTTAAAGCATTAAAAACCTTTTTATATTTATTTAAGAGATAGTAAATCTCTTAATCTTATAAAGTCTATAGAACCTAGAGGTTTAGTAAAGAAATCTGCTATATTATCTTTACTTTTTATATAGAAAAGCTTTATAGATCCTTTTCTAACCTCATCTCTTGTAAAGTGATAGGCTATATCTATATGCTTAGATCTTTTATGAAATTCTGAATTTTCTGCTATTTTTCTAGCAGCCTGATTATCTGTTAAGATAGGAGGAATAGCTCTATTATAACTTAAAGAAAGATTTATATTTAAATATCTGTATAAATTTAACAGATATTTAGCTTCTTTAGTAGCCTCTCTTAAAGCTATATATTCAGATTCACAAGAGCTTAAAGCTACTGATTTTTGCTTTATAGTATTCCAGCTAATAAGATTATTAGCTATATAAAAGCAATATCCACTTATAGACTTTCTATCTTCTAGACTAGAGCCCCAGTCAGCATCTGTATAACCCCTAATAATACTATTATAAGATTCTGGATTTATATTGCAATTATAATAAATTCCTAAAGCAGGGTATTTATTTAAGTATTTCTAGATCTTATTTAAAGCACTAAAGTGGCTATTATCAGGCTTAGAGGCATATCTAGAGGCAGTATTTACTGCATAAGATATATCAGGTCTAGTTTTTATAGATAGATATAAAAGAGATCCTATTTCCTGCTGGAATTTAAGAATATCTTCTTTAGAAGCTTCTATCTTAGCTTTTAAAAGCTTTTCTCCTGCTATAGCAGGTATATTAGAAGTTCCTAAAGACTCTTTATTATACTCTATAATTTTATTATAGGTATACTTATATTGGTTTATATATAAGCCTTTATTCTCTCTGTTTATAGTTATATTCATTCCTAAGAAGTCTCTAACTTCTCCTAAAGATTGGACTTTTAAATCTTTAGATAGTTTATTTTTTATATTCTCTATTTCTTTTTTATAAGGCCCTAGAAATAGAAGATCATCCACATGGATTATTATAGCTATTTTTAAGCTATTATTGATAAATACCCCTTCATCAAATAGTATAGATTTAAATCCTATTAGATTTAATTTATTTGAGAGAAATTGGTACTAAAGTCTAGGACTTTGTTTAAGGCCATATAAAGCTTTATTAAGCTTTAAAACTATAGATTTATCCTTAATTTTCTCTATTTCCCTTTTATTAAGCTTATAGAAGTCATAAAAGTAATCTTTAAAGCCTGTAGGGATTATAGTATAAATTTCTTCATCTATATCAGCATGAATAAAAGCATTTTTTATATCATATTGCTGTATAGTGTAGTTATTAGCTACAGCTAATATTAAAAGGATTCTTATAGTTTCAGGTCTAGCTGTAGTAGCAAAGGTTTCATTATAATCTATACCAAATATTTGATTATAACCTTATACTACCCATCTGGATTTATATTTGATAATATTATTATTATTATCAGTTTTTATTTTATAGACCCATCTGCCTCCTAAGGCTTTTCTCCCTTCAGGGAGAGATTTTATAGTCCAGGTATTTTGCCTTAATAATTCAGTTATTTCTGCTTTCATAGAATTATTCCAACTTTCCTTATTTAAGCTGCTTATAGCAGACTTAAAGGAATTAGGTTCTATAAGGTCCTTATTATTAACTAGAGCAAGAATATTAGGGTATTCTTTATAGGACTTATAGTAATCAGAGGGCTTCTTAGGTATATCCACTGATATTTTTGGCAAATTAGCCTCTCTTTTTTCTATAGTCTTTTTAATAGAATTTTTAAATTCTCTTTTAGACTTAGAGCTTTTAATCTCAGAAAGAGAATTAAAAGTTAGGCTTTTATTATTATCTAGAAAGCAGTTTTCTAGTATAACTATATCCCTAGATATTATTATACGGCGTTTATTATAGTCCCAGATTTTATAGCTATTTTCTAAATAGCCTATAATAATACCTTTATAAGCTCTAGTTTCTAGCTTATCTTTAGGGTGTTTATTCTTATAATAAACTATAGATCCAAATGTTTTAATATTATTTAGATCTTCTAGTTTAATATAGATATTATCTCTTTTTTCTAAAGGAGATAAATAGCTTATACTAGAGTGAGGAGTTCTATTATAAATATAAGTAGCTGCTTTTAAAGCTTCTCCCCACAGGTAAAAAGGAACTTTAGCTGTGTATAGTATAGCTCTAACTTTATTTAATAAAGTCCTATTTATTCTTTCAGCTGACCCATTAGGCTCAGAGGTATTAGGAGGGCTAGAATTATATTCTATACCACTTTTAAGGCAGTAAGGTCTTAGTTTGTAAAGATATTCTTTAGCATTATCTGAAAAAACTTGCTTAATCCTTAGATTAGCTCTGTTATTTTCAGCTATAGCTTTAAAGTCTTTAAACTTATTTAAGGCCTCACTTTTATTCCTAATTAAATAGGTATTAAGATATTTAGTAGCTATATCTAGGAAAGTAATAAAGTACTGATATTTATCATATGTAGGTATCCTTATAGGACCCCAAATATCAGTTACAATTTTTTCCAGATATTTATAGTCTTTATTAGAGCCTTTTCTATTAACTTTATTAATAGCTTTAGCTTTAATACAGTTTTCACACTGTAATATCTTTATAATATCTTCCTTTTTAATATTATAAATTTTATCTTTATTTCTGTAAAGAATTTTCTTTAAGGCTTTTATATTTAAATGCCCTAATCTTATATGCCAGTTAAATAAATCAATATTTAAAGGCTTATTTATATTTTCTATATTTAAAATGTTAGCTTTATTAGAAGAAGAACTTACTTTTATTTTATCTTTATTTCTTATAATAGTTGATATGTAATATAGATTATTATATTCTTTTCCAGAGGTTATAATATCTCCTTTGTTATTTATTAAGAATATTTTCTTATTTCCTATAAAGGAATATATATTATTAAAAGAGGACTGGCTTAGAATATTAACACCTATTTCAGGTATATAATAGCAGTTTTTTATAATATATTTTTTATTATTCTCTAGGAATCTTAATATTATATCTCCACTGCCTTTAACTAGTAAAGAAGAGGCTTTTCCCCAGTTTACTCTCTGATTTATAGTTTTATAATTAAGAAAATAATTTTTATTAAATACTATATGCCTAGTAGCACCTGTATCAAATATAAATTTGGTTATTTCTTTATTATATTCAGAGGAAGGTAAGGGATTTACCTTAATACTTTTAAGTATCTTTATAAGAGAGGGTATATAGGCTTTTAAAAGTCCTAGAGAATTATTAGATTTTCTTTTCTTTAAAGACTGAATAGAGAGATTTACTCCTATATCAAAATCTTCAGAAATTTCCCTTATATCCCTATCTAATTCTATAATAGAATTAGAGATAGAAATAGGACTATCTGGGTTATTAGGGCTATTAGGAGAGGTATTTAAGTCAGAAGAATTAACTTCTGCTGTAAATAATTCTTCCTGTTTTTTATCTCTTTCTTCCCTTTTGCTTAAAGGGGTCTCTTTCTCAGTCTTTTTATCCTTTTTAAAGGTTTTCTTATTAACCCTATTATTATCCTTTATTTTAAAGCTTTTAGGGGCTTTATTAGGATGTAAAAAATAGCAATCTTTATCTAAATGACCTTGCATTTTGCAATAGGAACATTTAAGTGCTATTTTCTTCTTTTTCCAGGGTTTCTTTAATTTAACAAAGTTAACTGAGTTTTCAGAGCTTTCTAGCCTTTTAGATTCATCTATAAGGCTGGAAGATAAAGTCTCTATATTATAAGCATCAGGCTTATTTCTTAGAGCTTGAGAGATATTTGTTATATAGCTATTATAGGATTCATCTAGGTTATTTAGAATCCAAGCTATTATAACTTTATTAGAAATATTAATATCCCTAGAGGCTAATTCATCAGATACTTCTTTTACCTTATTTAAATATTCTTCTATAGTAGAAAAATTATTTAAAGTGGTATTAAAGAATTCCTTTATAAGTAGAAATTCAGAAGTAAATCCAGAAGAATTATATAGGCTTTTCAGACTATCCCAAGCAACTTTAGCATTTATAATATGCTTAATTTGCAATAAGGGACCATCTTCTAATAGAAGTCTTATATTTGCTAAAGCTTCTTCACTTTTATTGTGATTTTCTTGCTTAATAGCAGTTATAAGTTTTTCTTTAGTTAAGAAAGCCTCCATTCTCATAGCCCAGGTAATATAGTTTTCACTACCCTTAAGCTTAGAAATATGGTTATTTTTATCACTATTTCCCATCTTTAAATATAGTATAATTCTTTTAATAAAGAATTAAAGTATTTTATAAAGATGTAAAAGAGATTGGGATTTATTCAGGAAAGAGGTAGTATTATAAATCTGCAAAAAATATATACAGATAGAGTGAATTTTTCTCCCTTTTTAGGTAGAAGAAAATTCCTCAAAAGTCTCCTCTGGAGTCTCCTGTTCTCTGTTCCCTTCTAAAGAAATAGATTTCTTTATCAGTAGAGGTAAAGAGGTTATAATATTCCTAGAAGGAATATACCTTTATTATTAGTAGCTTTAAAGCTACCTGTGCCCCAAGAATGAAATTGGGACCTTATAGCTCTCCTAATTAGTTGTCTTTCTTCTGAAATAGCTCTTCTCTTAGAATAGGGAAGGTATAGGCTAATCAGAGTAGAAAGATGAAGATTTTCAATAAGAATACCTTCTTGGAAAGCAAATTGATAGATTAGACTTATAATTAAGTCTTCTATCTCGGTATTAAAGGTAGGAGGAAGGTTGGATTTAATTTGCCTATTAGAAGTAGTAAATTCTAAAATAAAAGGCAAGAATTGGGTAGAAACTTCCAAAAGAGGATTTGCAGCGAATCCGGGCTCATAACCTGTCAGGTATGATATAGCTTGCTGTACAGGGAAGTTAAATTCCTCAAAGTAAATAGCGTAAAAGCTTTTGGAGGTTTCAAGTGATTGAGGTGTCTTAAAGTAGGTCCTGCTAACCAATGGGTAGCTCATTGGATAGAGGAGAAAAAGTGGGTCAGATTGATATATTTTATGTGATGATTGGTTGAAATCTGAGTGCTTGAGTATCGTCTCTATATCTGGACACAGGCGGAAATCACTCTCTCTTTATAGACAAATTCCCAGTCTTCCAGCAGTCCAAATAAGTCGTATGATAGCTCGATCTGTAGCCAAAGTGATGACGAATAACATACTGAAATCTCGGATCGGTCGGATGTAATGTTACGCCGCAATTGCAATTCCGGTAATGAATCTTTTAGAGTTTGTCTAAAAGTTGGTATAAATCGGAAAACCGGCATTTGGTGGCGAATTGATAACAGCTAATAGGAATGCGAGAAAGTCTCTGCACAGTGCAAATACAGTGTTAATAATACTGTAAGCTAATATGTGCTAGGATTTTCCTAGGATTTTATAATGCTAGTTAAAGCTAGTAAACTCTAACATTAAGTAGAAAGTTTTACTTTCTAATATTAATTATACTAATAATCTTATTCTGCTTATTTATAAGGTTATTATAGCTTAGGTAGCTGCCTAATATATATAGCTTTTTACTTAAGAAGATATTAAGAGGAAAAGCTTTTATATATACTATATAATATAAGCTTATAGTAATAGGTCTTTTTACTATACTATAAATAGTAATAATAGTAATCTTAACTATAGTAAGATATATAAGCTTTACACTTATTATAATAGCTAAGAACTTTATAATCTTAGTCTAGTTACTCTTATAATACTATTTTATATTGTTAATAATATAAAGATTACTTTCTAAGTCTTATAGCTATTAGTCTTTTTTATTAAGAAGTTTATTTCTTATAGAATAAGACTATATAATATAAGTATAACTGTTTATTATCTTAGTAGTGTTATTTTTAGCAGCTAAGAGATTAGTATTAAAATAGTTATATAGCTTTAAGTTAGTCTTATAATTACTTATAGTAATAGTAGCTTAAGAAGGTTTAGTTATAACTTTAAACTTAGCTTTAGCTTTACTACTCTAGAAATTAGTGTAAATTTTCTTAATTTTAGTTAGAGTTAATCTTTTAGTGTGATAAGTAAAGCTATTATTTAAAAAATCTAAGTCTAACTTGTAAATATTATTCTTTTTTATAGTTATAAGTGTTTATAAAAACTTTTTTTTCTTATTCTTACTAGCTTTATTATTAGGCTTATCTTTTAAGTTTTTTTTAAACTTCTTTTATTTAGCCTAATAGTTACAGCTAAGATAGCTTAACTTATTATAGTTATAACACTTTATACCTTTTAGCTTATTAGCTAAGAGCGTGCTTATTATTATTATAATACTTATTATTATATACTTTACTAACACCTATTAGATAGCCCTCTATATAAGGTTATCTTATATCTCTTATAAGTTATTAGTAAAGTGGCTAGTCTTTCTAATATTATAATAAATATAGTTAGCTTACTTACTAGCTAAGTCTCTTACTTTAGCTATAAAGATCTTAAAGAAGGTCTTTTTAGTAACTACAGCTTATATAAATTTATATGCCTTTATAGTAATAATAAAGTTATTTATATACCTACTAGTATTTTTATAGTTTTTATTTTTAGCCTTATAAGCTTCTTTTAGAGGGTGCTTTTTATCTAAGAGAGAGCTATCTTATAGTAAGCTATAAGAGTAATATATACTTAAGAGTTCTTAGTGTAGCTAGTAATAACACTTAGGGCTTAGCTTATAACTACTCTTATTAGCTTGCTAAGCAGCCTGTCTTAGCCTGTATATAATAAAGTTATTCTACTCTATCTGTTAACACTTACTATAGTACTATTAACTTATTACTTTTATACTTTTTAGCCTTTAGGGCTAGAGAGCTGTTTTTTATCTTTTAGTCTTAGCCTTAAGTGTTAGAAATTAATACTTTCTTTATATTATATAGCTATTATACCTAATAGTTTTCCTACTTATGTTTTCTTATATATTAATAATAGAGGGATCTTACTATTATTAGAGGTAAAAAGCGTGTATAAGGTGTTATCTCTTTTAAAAGGTGATATTAATACTCTCTTTTTGTTTTTAAATAGCACTCTAAGAGGGGTACTAAAAACTAGTTCTTTAAGTATGTAAAATACTAAGATTTCTTTATTTATATTCTTATATTAAAAGTCTTCTTTTTTAAGAGCTTTTTATATCTTAATATATAGTCTTTTCTTATTAAGAATATATTTATAAATAGTATCCTTTAGAGCTTAAGACTTATATTATTATTACTATAGATTAAGGCATTTTAAAGCCTGTCTAGCCTTAGCTTAATCTCTTATAACTATATCTTCTAAGAAAGTTATATTATTATTAAAAAGCTCTTTTATAATAGATTTATTTGTTATAGTATAAGAGCTTTTATAGTTAGGTGGCCTTAAAGGCAGCTTATATATTACTATATTATACTAAGAGACTTTTAGTTACTTAATTAATTTATAATAGCTTTAAAAAGCTAGGCTTATAACTTATAAAAGGTGTGTAAATTATTAATAAGATAAGAGGTAAAAAGATAGTTTAATTTAGTAGCTAAAAGTGTATACACACCTAAATATAGTAGGTGTATTCCCTACTAATCTAGTTGTTACTATTCTAGCCTTAGTAAGCTATAAGCTTAACTTTTATACTTTAGGTATATAGCTTAAGCCTTATTAAGAGCTTTAACACTATTAAAAGTTAGTACTTACTTAAGCTTAAAAGTTTTACTTATATTCTTAAGAAAAAATATAATTAATATAGTTTTAAAACTATTAGATTATTTATTTTAGTAATAATAATCTTTATAAGTATTTAACTATTTAATAATAAGTTATTTAATATACTTTTATAAAAAACTAATAATATAATTATTATTTAGGCTTAATTATACTAATCTAGCTTAAATTATAATAAGTATTATAATATATTATTTTAAGACTTAAAAGTACTTAATATTACTATTAAATACTTTTTTAAAAGTATTATAAAAAGCTATAATCTTATAATATATATATTAGTTTATATACTTAAGTTTTATAATTTTTTTATTATTATTATTATCTAATTTTAAGTTATATAAAATACTATTAATATATATTTAAATATTATCTTAAGGCTACTTACTTTAAGATATTTTTAAACTAAATAAAATTACTAAAGCTATAATAACTTAATTTAAATTATTACTTATATTAATATAGTAAAATAATAAATAAGAGCTATTAGTATATACTAGCTAAGTTTAACTTAAATATATAAGATAAGTTTAAAATATAAAAGTGTTTAAACTAATAGTTTAAAATATTAAAGTAAGTAATATTAGTTATATACTTATAACCTTTTGTGAATATTTAATAGTTACTCTTACTATACTTTAGTTATACTCTTAAAATCTATTTTAACCTAACTAACTTTCTTTATAAACCTTTTTTACTCTCTTTCCGCTCTTATATTATTATTATATTATATATAATAAGCAGGCTAAGTAAAATAAAAGATATTAAGATTATAAACTATTTCTTTTCTCTTCTTAAAGAAAATTTTTTACTATAAAACCTACTCTTACTATAAGCTAAGCCTAGTATAAAAACAACTTATAATTAATTTAAAGATCTTATTATTAAGACTAAATATAAACTTAAAGTAATTATCCTAAAAGCTACTTTTCTCTTAGTTTAGAGAATAGTAGTAACCTTAGCTAATACTATTATAAGCTATATCTAATATATAAGTAATAAAATTCTAATCTTACTATCTCTTATAGAAATAATTATAACTACTATTAAAAAAGTAGTATTAGCTACCCTTTAGAAAACACTTATTAAGACTTTAACCTAAGCCTAAGTTACTTATAATAAGAGAATACTTTTACCTCTAATAGTACTAATATTAAAAGTAATCCTCTCTTACCTTAGTAAGAAGATTATTATTAGGTCACCTAGTATAGCTTCTAATATTATATCTTATATACTATTAGATACTATAATAATTATTAACTATACCCTCCTAAGAGGTTACTTCTTACTTATAGTAGCCTTATATTACCTTCTTAGTAGGGATATTATAGTTCTCTTTTATAAACTAATTATAAATCTTCTAAAAGATAATACTTAGATTCTTACTATTTTTAGTATAAGTATATATTAAGTCTTAAGATAGTTTATAATAGTTACTAAGAGAGTCTTAACTAGCTATATAAGAGGCTTACTTAAGAATCTTATTATAAATATCTAATAAGTAAATAGTATTAAAGTATATACTATTAAACTATTATAAAGCTACTATATAGCTAAACCTTACTAGTTACTAGTTATATTATTAACTAAACTAATAGATATAAATAAACTTTATAACTAAGGTATAATTATAGCTATAAAGGTATATTAGACTAAGCCTTATTTAAAAGAGATTTAACCTAGGTAGTACTTTAAGTGCTTTTACTTTAAATATATTATATAGTATTATTAAGAATAGGCTAGGTATAGCTACTATAAGAGAGCTTATTATATAAGAGATATAATATATCTTACCTCTACTAGTAAGATCTCTCTAGTGTATTATAACTATAATAGCTTATACTTAGTATAATCTTATATATACTATATAGTATAAAAAGAGTAAAAATAGGTAAGAAATACTTATATAAAGAGACCTATATAGTTTAGTATTCTAAGCAAGTAGTATAAATATATAGTATACTTACTATAAGATATAGTAGTATTAATACTAATACTAACTATAGTACTAAACTATTTTACCTAAAGAGGGCTTAAGTAGCCCCTAAAGCAGCCTTAAGCTAGACTAGACTTAGGTCTAAGCTTAGCCCTTATAGTGTTTAGACTAATTAACTAATTAAGAGAGTAAATACTATTAAAAGTTAGATATAATACCTTAATACTAGTTAGTAATAAGAATAATACCTAAGAGGATAAGAATAAGTAGTATAAGTAACTTAGACTTAATTTAAAATTAATTAAATTTTAGTATATAATTTAAGCTAAGCCTTATAAGANNATTATTATAAGTATATAATTAGCTTTTCTTATAAAGTAGACCTACTTATAATATATATTACTATATATATATACTAAGCCTAACTTACTTTCCTCTTAGGTAAGAGTAGTAAAAGGTTTTTTATCTTATAGCTTACTATTAGGGTTTTTCTCTCTTATTATAGATTAGTCTAAGTTACTTAGAAGAAGGACTAAATAGCTAAAAGCTAAATCAGGTATAAATAAATAAATAAATAAAGTAAGTAATATAAGTTATAGTCTAATAATAGTAAAATAGTAGCTTTAATATAACTTAGTATATTATTAGCTAGTAAGGCTATCTTTATAAAAGTGCTAAGTAAGTATACTTATATATAAAAGACTAGTATAGTTTAATAGTATTAAGTTATATTAAATAGTGCTTATTTAATATATATATACTTATAGTGTTAAACTGTGTTAAATAAAGCTTATTTAATATGTAAGTGTTATATACTATAATAAAAAGAAAAAAGTAAGTATTAAGATAATTCTACTAGTTATAACTGTTTAGTCTTAACTTAAGCTGTAGTATTAAAGTAGTTACTTAACTTAGTCTTAAGTAAGATATACTTTTTCTCTTCTTATAATTTAAACTTTCTTTTATTTTTTTATCTTATCTTACCTAAGCTGTTATAACAGCTCTTATTACTTATAATTTAATTTTATTAGCTAGTAGATATCTAAAAGTATTATATCTAGTATTTAAAAGCTGTTAAAACTAAACTATGCTTTTTATAGTTACTTAAGTATTAACTTTATCTATATATTTTTATTTTTATTTAATCGCTTTAGTTAGTAGTTAGTTTATATTAGTTATATTTCTTACTAATAAAATAAAAGTAAGTATATTTTAGTTTTACTAGTTATAACTACCTAGTTTTAACTTAAGCTATAATAATATTTATATATATATATAATTATATTTTTTAAGTTATCTTATCTTAGTAAGATATTTACTACTAAAATAAGTCTAGTAAAGTATTTTTTTTATATCTTATTATTACTTATAACTTAAGTTTTACTAACTAGCTTAACAAAAATTAAGCTCTTTTTAGCTTTATAACAGCTAATATATTATAGCTGCTATTAGCAAGATACTGTAACTATTATAGCTAACACACTATAATCACTATAGCTAACACGCTACAGCTACTATAGCCACCACTAAAAGGGATAACTTTCTGCTTTATAAAACGCGCTCTTGCGCTGTCCCTTAGCTCTTCCTCTGCCTATAGAATTTATGTGTGATTGCGATTCTTACGTTGACAGCAGCAGAGGCAGTTGCGGGCGGCGGCGACCCGACGGTTGTGTGTATTAAAGCTGCGACGCGGTTGAGTCTGCGACGCGAGGGATGTCACGTGGCTATGAGTGCGCCGATGTCGGGAAATCACTTGTGCTGTGCAATCGGCAAGACTCAAACGTTATACCTAATAAGAGTATGTATCAAGACAGTCTCTTAAGTCTTGACTGAGCATCCCACGTGAAACGTCAACGCAATCAAGTCAGCAAGGAGTCACCGTCGGCTTGACACACAGTGTTTGCCTCAATCACGCGTCAATCTTGCATCCTCGGATGTAGCTTTCATCTTCTCTGTGGCGCCGAAGGTGATGTTCGCAGGCGAGTTCTATACGCCACGCACCAGAACCTTGACGTATCAAACAGAGGATCATCATCGGAAGAAGCGACGACTGCCTCCGGGTTGCAGAGACCAAGAAACCAACACTACCCCCCAACCCTGACCTTGACCGCCATATCCATCACTTCTACTTGCACTTTCCCCCTCCCCAAGTACGGGAACCCCAGCTCACAGTCAAGCCAAATGCGTCGTGTTGAACAGCCGGTTACCGGTATCCGTCGTCTTCGTGCCCGTGAACTTGTTGTCAGACACCCGGAGCGCGACGAGGCTGGCGTCGCAGCGCCGCATGAGCATCCCCAGCGCGTGTCCCTCGGTCGTGATGCCCGCCTGGACGACGCCGGCCACGACCACGATCCGCACGTCGCCACGCAGCTGGCGGGTGTGCGCGATGAACTGCATCAGCGTCTTCCCGCTGTTGACGACCGAGTCGACGAGAATCACGGTGCGCTGGCGCTCCACGTGGTGGCTCTCGATGTCGGATGCGCAGGCGGCGTGGACGAACATGGCGCCGGGAAAGGCTTCGCTTACGCCCAAGGCCATGGGTTCTCCTCCGCGCATCAGCGCCACGATGGACGTCTGCTGCTCGTCACGGAGGCGGTGCCCGCTCGTCTGATGGCCTTGCACGTGGGGGATGGCGTACTCTTCGACGCCGATCAGCTGCGACACAAGCTCGGTGGCCAAGTACAGTCCGACACGGTGGTGTGCATTCCGCAGCGCCGGCCCGGCAACCGACGCATCGCGCGTCGGGGACATGAGCAACTTTGCTGCCGTCTTGTCCGTGGCGTGCAGCATCTGGACGCTGCGACGTCGGCGCGTGACGGAAGCGACGAAGGCTGGGTCGCCGAGACGCACCAGCGGCAGCTTGGTCTCGTCCAGGCGCGGCGGCGCATGGCTGGGGAGTAGCGTCTGGTGCGGGTGGAAATGTCCGTCCTCGAGAGCCTCAGACAGGGCCGCGTCCATGCTGCAACTCCTGGTCCGCTTGTCCCCGACCACCACGATGGCTTCGTCGGCCTCGCGCAGCATCGGCAGGTCCAAGGGGCCGTCCCCGAATGCCACGACATACAGGCCGTCTGGGCCGCAGAGGCGGGCAACGATGGCTGCTTTGACGGCGGCCGTCACCACGAATCCGTCCGAGATCCTGCCGCCGCCGACAACGCGGACCGTCTTCGAGAGGCCCTCGCGCTCCAAGACCTTTTCCCAGACGCGGCCGAGGCCACAGGTCACGACTAGCGAGGTCATGTGTGGATGGTCTGCGGCCTCTTGCAAGAGCGAGACAAAGTCAGGGTGCATTCTCACCGACGAGGCCACGGTTACGCAGAGGGCCTCGTAGGCTTCGTCGTCGGCTGCCTCCTCATACAGCAAGGTTGCTTGATGAAAGGCAGTGTCCGAGTAGCCCAACGGGCTGCTGAAAAGCTCCTTCAGCGGACAGTGCTCGGTGTTGCGCGACCGAGCTTCAGAAAGCGATTGCCAGAACAGCAGGCCGGTATCCTCGGGCGCCAGAGTCTTGTCCGCATCCATGACCAAGACTGTTTCCAGCTGACCCCGGTCGGAAAGGATGTCGTCGAGTCTGGTCTGGACCTGGGCCAAGTTGGACTTGACAGTCGTAGCTTGCTGGAAATGTCGAACCATAGTCGAGACCTTGTGAAGCAGATTGTCCTGGTCTGGCATGAGGGAGAACAAGATGTTGTGCTGACGACCGAGAAGACGCAAAGCGGACGTCTCAGCCTCCTGCCACTTGCGCAGATGGTCGACAGACAGGACAGGTCGCTCCCGCAGCTTGTCGTCCAGGCGGCGCTGCAAGGCACATTCTGGCGACAAGTTCAGGTAGACAATGTGCGTAAAGGCATCCATGTCGTTGGGCGTGTACACCGGCTGGCCGGCAGCCTGCCCCTCGGGCCAAAACATGAGATGGCCGGTGACGATGGCGACGCGCCCAGTGCGAGCGCTCTCCGTTTTGATGTCGTCAATTGCTCGTCCACGCCAGACTGCCTTGCGCTGCTCGTCCAGAGCTTGGAAGGCGGCTAGGCCACCCGGGACGAGCGAGGCAATCTTCTCAGACCCTTCGTGGAACATGAAGGCGCCGTGGTCGAGCTCGTTTCGTAAGTGGTTGAGGAGGAATGACTTGCCCGAGCCTGGTAAGCCGTAGAGCCCGATGACCATGGGCGTGTCGCTCGCTTTCGTGTCTTGACAAATGTCTGGGGCGGGTGTTTGGGCAGGCGAAGGAGATGGTGTATCCTGTATCGAGACAGGTGCTTGACCATTTATCGAAGACATTGTGGCAATTGAGTGGTAGTTTGTGTAGAGTGGAGGAAACGTATGAGGGTTGAATGTGTTCAAGAGACTGGTGCAGAAACTGGTAGTGGATGAACACATCTTGATGAGATTCTTCAGTGCTTTATACCTACGAACCCTCAGTAAACATATAAAGTCTACAGAGTACTCTACCATCAGATGCGTAGCTTCTCGGTAGCTGAAACACTGGTTCACGCCTGCCATGACGGCAGTGGGCCTCCCACAGCCTTGGTTGGTGGCCTCCCGCATCATGGCCGCCGCTCTCCTGAGTCACAAAGACAGACCATTCCTCTCACCGAGCTGCAAGCAATCGTCGCGATTCCAAACGTGCACTTGGATTGGCGAATCGGAATCGTTGTCGCGTAATATCCTTGGTGTTTCGCGCATTGTTGCGACGAGATGGAGAGGTTGGTATCGCGCCCCTACCCAGTCCCCCCCTCCGACCGCCTCCCAACACACTTTGCGCTCGCCCAATGTTGCGCTTACGGGAGAAGCGGCCACACCCATCGCAGTCGGTGGCAGACTCGCACAAAGGCCTCCGGCTCGATCCCGTGGCGGTGAGCGACCTCGCGGAGCTTACGGTCCCGTGCGGGATTGATGACCTCGCGCACCGCCTTCACGTTGGAAGCGCCGCAGAGGTAAGCAGCCACGCGGTAGAACTGCAAGCGTAGGGTGTACTTGGGCAGTAGATAGGCGTATACCACGAGATGTCGAGTAGCAAAGCTGGGTAGCTTCCGGAAAGAATGCCCGTCGTGTTGTGCGCGGCTGAGCACGTAGAAGACGTCGGCCGTCTCGCTGAGCTTGTGGCACGGCGTCTTTGCGAGCCGTCTCTCGCACAGCTCTTCTCGCAGCCGGTCTTTGTACCAGAGTGGCGTCTGTCGTGGGAGATGCAGGAAGCGATGCCACCGCAGTAAGACTCTGTGGGCTATGGAGTCCATGTTGTCTGCAAAGCCCGTCAGTCAGTTCCCAATGTTGCATGAGGAGAGGCCCGTAACAAGAGCATACCATGTGTACCTTTGGATGGCGTTCACCTCTACGGTCCTAACGGGTGATGAAGAGGCGTTGCCAGACTCTCTTTAGGCAGGGCTACTAGCGAGCTGGAATACAAAATCCATCCATCTCGCTCTTGCCTCACCATTGGCCGCGGTTATGCCGGCCTTTCAATGTTCCGTGGGCATCACGCCTCAGGCCACACGTCTCTGGCCAGAATACATGTCACAATGGGCATTGCAAGCTATATAAGGGGGGCATGTGGTTCTGTAAGAGACGTTCCTTTTTTGCTACAATTCGTATCTGACTATCAAGCATGCAAGAGAAGCTGAGGAGTGGGTATATCAACGTGCCGATGCTAATTCTCAGTCCCCCATACAAATTAACGTGTAATAATTACAGTACGGCTATTCTCTACCATCATAATCTGCCCGATTGAATCACTCAAACTCCATGTCTTCAGGGTGCCTGTTAAGGTAGCAGTGGCTGGCAATATCACTATTATCGCTATCACTATCGCTTTCACTATCACTGTCGTTATCGCTATCACTGTCGTTATCGCTATCCCTGTCGCTATCGCTGGATCTAGGCTTGGGGATGTGTTCTTGTGGGGTTTAGACCTCCTGTAGGACCGGCTGCGATTAAAATCAAGAAGCTCTCAAGCAAGCGAGTAACGATCAGTTCCTTAGCTGCGTAGGGGCAGCTCAAAGATACTAGCATGGTCGCTGGAAAAGAAGTAGAGGTATAGGAAGCCAGTTGAGTTTCCTCTAGGCTTAAAGGGCGTCCGATCCTCCGCACACTCAAAGGATCATCACCATCATCATCATCATCATCATCGTCATCGGGTGGTGCAGAGGACCATAGAGGTAGCGATGATGATGAGGGCGATGATAGCTTCAATTGAGTAGGAGGAGCAAGACACAGTCGGAACGTTGACTTTACAGTCCCTACATAAAATAGCGGAGGGCCGCGAAATCGGAGCTCCGCCATTATCCAGCCACTTTGTGCATGCTTGATAGTCAGATATATATCCTTGACAACACGTCCCCTTTTTGTTCCGGTCCGCTACGCGACAGCAAAACGTGGCACAACGGCAGCTGCAAGATGAAGCTATTCAGCAATCGCCCCGATTTGTCGACTTGACGCGAAAGTGACACAGGCGGTGACGACTGCGACAGCACGGAAAGCAAATTGAACACGACAAGCAACAAACACAGAGGAATCATGACAAGGAGCCGATGAGCGCGTGCATGTAGTGAAAGTAAAGTGCGGCGTAGACTGTGGATACTGAGCGATCTAACTTTGTTGATAGGAGACCCACGAACGGCATGGCGCGATACCATCTACCTAAGCGTGAGGTGTCTTACCTTTAGTGTAGTGCTTAATCAACAAGGTTGTCTCTAGGCGGACGGGAATGCATGGAACGCGCCGCCATCCCGATACGGGCCGGTCGATGGAATGATGCCCTGATGCGGGTCGCGGTCGGATTTGGTCATAGTGATGCTGAGAACTCTCTCTTATTGGGCAATGTTTATTTGAGTTGCCTACTAGTAGGCACAAGGGAAGCAAATCCCGCGATCCATCTTGAGACAGTAGACCCAGGTTGCCGAGACATCTAAAGATCCTTAAATGGTCTATTAATAGCTACATCAAAAGTTTGTAAAGCCGATTATCACAAGGACTCGCGCATTCGAATTGACCACCATGGGAATCAAATGGGGCAGTCTCCGAGTCGGGCGGCCCGAACCAAGCACAAGCTAGTCATCGGTCGGGACGGAGTCACAGTAGTGTTGCCCTCCGGATCTGTCACAGCCATCACAAACTCGGAGCGCGCCTGGGCGTTGACCTGTACCATGCGGAACGGAATACACGCCGCCTTGTCACGCGCCTCCACGTACATGCCTTCGGTATCCTTGGGGCTAGGATTACGATGATCGTCACAAGGTTAGGCCACCTGTGGGGCACGGTACAGTTGTCAGATCGGATACGAGGTCCTAAGGCCGCGATGCTGATGATCTAGGTCGGTGACGATGATCCCGAAATGCGATATACTCGAACCCTCAACACCGTCGACGTCGAACCGCAGGTACAACGTGTCGTCGAGTTTGCCGGCCACGAGCCCGCAGTCGCCCGCCTGGCTGAGGTGGGAAGCAGCCGATATACTAGATGATGGCGAAGGACGGGCTCAGCGCCGTCTGCGTGCCGTAGGGTTTCATGGAGGCATCGCATTTGGCGTTCTCGAAGCCGAAGACGGTGGTCTTGCCGGTATTGTCGGGGAACTGGCCGCTGAGGGAGGTCTGGATCACGAAGGCCATCTGCGGTGAGTTGTCGCGGTCCGCGCCGGCCGATCTCGGGTGATAGGAAATGTGGCTGTTGCCAAGGCCCCTCGGCGAGGCCGTAAAGTGTTGTTCGAGGCCAGGCGTGCAGTCGCTTGCCGTAGGCGACGTAAAGCTAGGCGACGTGGTAGAAGCGGGAGGTCTTAAAGAAGCATCAGGAGTCTCAGTTACAACGACAGTGCCCTCGCACCAAGTTGAGTCGCTTGCCGGCGGGACCGTGGTAGTCCCAGGAACAGTTTACAGTAGTGGTAACAGTGACTGGCTCCAAGTGTTCAAGTGTTTCGGTTATGATGACAGTACTCTCGCACGAGGTTGATCAGTCGCTAGCCGGAATCGTCGTTGTTCCAGGAACATTCCCAGTAATAGTGGTGGTTACCGTATATAGGGGCTGGAAAGACGCCGTTGTCTCCGTAATGACGACAGTGTTCGTGCAGGACGCCTTACAGTCAAGGGCCGGGAGCACGGTTATGGTACCTGGGATTGTCCCAAGGGTAGGTGGTAATGGTGGTGATATTCGGTGGCTCGACGTTGCATTTCGGGCAGGTCCTGCAAGTCACGTTATCGAGTGTTGAGTACATGACGAGGGGGCCTCTGAGCGAGCGGAAAGCGTGAATGACCAGGAATAGAGATGGAAGATTGCGTGTTTTGCCTCTGGCTTAAAACTGAAAGAGGGCTGTCTACCTTCTATAGATATATAGATGGTGACCCGAGGTGTAACTATGTCGCACCGATCGCTTCGCTCCTATCTCGCCCTGTTCGGGAGCCGTGAAGGCCGTCGACGTCAAGCCTAACAGCAGCGAGCTCAGTTCCTTACTCTACCATGCCACACCAGCAATAGCAACTGTACCATTGATAGCGTCATCGCAATTGTGTGCTCCCATTCTTAGCCTCGGCAAGTAATGAAGAAATCGGTGGGCATTGGCTTCGTGCGCCCGAACCGCTTGTCCGGGTTGTCCTTCTATGGTTACTGGGCAGCTTTGCTCGACATTTGTGTCCCGTTCACTCCTCTGCGCCCTGGTGGATGTTGCCCTGGGTGCCGTCGGTCATCCGTCTATCGATAGGTCGGTGACGTATTGAAAGGTTGGTAGTGTATCGCTCCCAGGCGTGGTTGGCGGCGGTGGTCGCCGATTTCCTAGACGGCCGCATCGGAGTCATCGCGGGCGGCGGTAGTGGCAGGGCCCGGAGGGTCCGGCTCTCCCCTGGATCGTGGCTCGGATGGCCACCGGTTTGCCGTCTCCATACTCCGTCGCAGGGTGGTCTCGCGTATTATGGTCGTCTCCCGCTATCCCTCGGGAGTTCCAGTCTGTGTCACCAAGCGACTCCAGGACAACCTGGAGGTAAGCGCCAAGGACGGTCTGGTCCGCGAAGACATCGTGCTTGAGAACGTCCCTGCACAAGGTGAGGAAGCTCTCGGCATTGGTGTCCGGGATGGCGACAGGTGGTCAACCTTGACGACGAACCCGCGGCCGATTCCTGCAAAGGCGGCGGAGTGCTCCGGGGTGACCGCTGGGTGCGTCTGATCCTAGGCTGCCTGGTGGAAGTCGGCCCAGTCGCGGGCATGTTGTGGGTTAGCCATCAGCGTGTACTAGCTTCCAGAGACGACGGCGTACAAGTGGACCTTTTCCTGGTCCAACTCAAGGTTGGTGGACATAACGGATAGGTCAGGGCAGGGACGGTAGTTCTGAGGCCGGTCGAGATCGGCGACGAGTCGCCTCGTGTTGCTTTAGCGGACCGTTCCTGTAGCCGTTCCATCAGCGCCACGGCTCTTCCACGCTTGGGAGTCGTGAACGGGTCCCCACCGGGCTGGTGCTGCTAGTAATCCTGCGGCAGTCGGAAAGGACTTGGTCGTATCTGCCGGAGAGTGATCGCTCCGCAAGTCTGGTCCCGGTGCGAGGTGTCGCGGCGCTGTTGTCCTTGGGGAACTTTCTGTACACGGTGTCCACAAGCTTCTGTATTCCCGTGCCTCCTTCCACCGCCTTGGGGATGGCTTTGCTCTCGTCCCAGAGTTGCAGGCGCTCGTCCCCAGTCTGGCATGCACGGTGTCGCTCCAGGAGTTTAGCGAACATCAAGCACAGTTCCGCGCTTCCCACGCACGTTCCAAAGAAGTGTTTCTCGTCGAGGCCCGGAGGTCGTCCATACAGCTTATGTCTTCGGGTAGCCTAGACGTGGGAAACGTCCTCGGCCGTCGCGAGAGGTGGTGTTGCGTGCCACGTCTTCGTCAGAGTCGTCGATGATGGCAACGATGGGCTTCATGGGTGGCCAGCACGGACAAGACGTGGAGTAGCTGGCGGGCGTTCTTCTGGCTCGGTAGGGTGCGTGGCAGCGTCCATACCGATGCGCATGTTGCACATACTACTTCCCATTAATGATGGAACTGACGTTCTAGGGCGGCTTCGCAACACATACCTGACTTGGTTCTCTCGTTTCACACTCTCCATTGACCTGGCCATCGCTGGCGGGAGCCTGTGTATCCTCCCGGAGCGATCAGAAGTGGTTGCTGCCGAGAAGGTCTTCTGCCATACGGTTGACGAAAGTCCAAATCGCCGTCGCCGCCCTCTTCGCCAAGCTCAACGTGCGCTTCCCCAACATGGTCGCCGGCGGCCTCTCGCGCTAGTCCATCTGCTAAGATATTAACTTCGTAAGTATACCGTCAACTTCGACAAGTATGACTTCGACAAGTATGTTGCTAGCGTTCGAGGGCGGGATGGTGGTATCTGTGACGTATCTAATGCGCAGGATTAGCGGAAGTGAATTGAGCCATGCAGTTTGGGCTCTCACGTCGACGAACTCACCAAACCTCCTCGTCCTTGCGCTCCTCCGAGAACTCGCCATGACAACGTCCCAAGAGCAGATAAGTTTTCCAATAGCGAGTATGCCATGTGTGATGCATTATCAGGTTGGACACGTGACCGGATTCTATCGGCCCGACGGGAGAAATTGATGTCTGTGATATCAGGTAAATTGACAGTGACCCAAGCGGTTAATTGAGTCGTTACGGTATAGAGGGACCTGGTTGTTGTACTAGATATACGTGCGGCACATCCGGCTTCATCCAAAGCAAAGGGGATCATATCCCCAGGCCACTGCCCTTATAACTTGATAGTCGTATGCTGTTCTCCAATATCCCAAACTAAGCCTGGGAAGCAATGTCAAAGAACGGGCTATCCTCCATCACTGCTAGGTAACGTTGGCAGACGTGTAAACTAGGATTGGCACTGGTATTGTTTGGTACAAACGCTAATAGTATCTTTTTTTAACCCTGCGTTGTGGTGTAGGAAGAAGGTTAAAGCGTTTTGGCTATCCACCAGCAGTGGCATCCCACCAACTTCCAGCTTTAGACAGGCCATGCTGGGTAGCCGAAGCCAAGTGTGCGGCCCGGTCCTCTATGTCGCAAAAGATGCTATCGATACAGTGATCTCTGCAGCACTAATGACTAGTTGCGCGATGAATGGCAAGCAGTCAAGGGGACGGGGGTCGATGGTTCGCTGAGGAGTGGGAGGTGTCGGGGTACAGGACCGACCAGGCATTTAATGGTTGGCCGAGGGTAGAATCAAGCCAGGAGGCCTGACATGACTTGGGTATAGGCTCGGAAGAAACACCTCGAAGTTGCCAAACTGTCAATAGAGTCAAGGTTCAGGGTGGGAGGGTTCTGAGGGCCATCAATGTCTGCACCGTTAATCGGACGAGCCAAGAAAATGTACCCACTGGCTACCTAGCAAGGCATGCATCCAAGGGAGTAGTGGATGTGGCTCGGGGGATAAGTGTCAGACGACAACATGCGCCAAAGAATTATACAATCGAGGGAATTGACGACGAGCTTGCATCTTTGATCACAGGTTCTAGTCGTAAAGTCATGAATATAGTCACTCAGTCTCTTTTGCCATTGCACAAGCTACAGCATAGTATGCGGGGAACCTTGAAATGTATTTTTTAAATATATCTTTCCTTCTAGTCTAGGTCTGACTCGTCCAGAACTGACCCAATCGCGCGCTTGTAGAAAGCCCAGGGTCGTCAACTATAAGCGAAAGCAAAGCTACGCATCGCAATAGAGGACGTCACTCCTGGCTCTCTTCCTAACTCGGTCAAGTCCATCTTCCCCTCGTAGTAACTACTCATCGTGACTCTTTTTCCATCTTGTATAGCCTTTCGTCCAGCTTCTTTTAGACTGCGTAGGTCGAGACCGTCGAACTGGCTGTCGAGTTGCGCCATAGTTTCCTCAGCATGTGGTAGCTTTGTTGATGACTGCTATGTGCTGGGCAAATCGCATCTCGACGGCGTCGAAGAAAGTCGAATGAAGATAATGTGACTCCGCTATTCCTCGGCTGCTTCTTAGATAGAGCTCTGATATTCGTTGTGGTAATGCCTGAGGGTAAGGGCCCTAAGCGGACAACATCCTTACCCTTCACGTCGAAGCGTGGTAGTGCCGTCTGTCTCTTTGAAGTTGCGGCTAAGCCGAAACCTGAGACAGACGACAACATCCTCAAGCTGCTTTGTACTAGTTCAGGCGTCCTGGTTTGTGTCTCTTGAGATTTTTTGGAAATCAGAAGGGAGTTTTTGATTCGAGTCACGTATGGTGATCGCATTGAGCTGATGAGTATCTTGTTCATCTAACCCTGTTATTTCGGCAACCAGATGGCGCATTTGCGATTCTGGTCGTGCACGATGATCGCATTGGCGAGTGAATGAACATCTTGTTTATTATGTGCGGGGAGAGGAGCCGGGACGTCGTTGTTGGTCACGGCCCTGTTGCCGGCCTGCTCGCCGTCATGAAAAGATGCCTGGTTCAAGGTGATGTTGACCTTGCTGCCAGTGCCAGCGTGGATGTGGACGTCGCCACGTCCACTGTTGGGCCGGTCCTGAACTCCCCCGGGAATGACAGCTTGGACTCGGTCGAGTGCAGCCGGGTCGCTTGGAGCATAGCGTTCTACTTCGACCGGATGCTAGAGAATCAGCCGCCTCCTGCCGTCGCCTTTATAGCCGTCGCTGTCGGTGTCCGCGTCATGGGGAACATCGCCTTGGGAAAGTCAGTCAATTGTGCTGGCGTAGGTGACATCTATTGCATTTTCCAGTCATAGCAAAATGTAATGCGCACTACGCTGATACGAAGTGCTAAGCTGGCCTTAATACTAAATGTGACATCAAAGACACCCTTCTTCACGTTCTTTAACCCGCTAGTCATCGTCCCCCCCAACGAGTCTTGTCCATATAACCCTATTGTTTCGGGAGCCAGTCCTTCACAAGGGGAAGCTTGTACAGTGGCGGTGCGCCAAATCGATACTTGACCGAGGTGATTGAGCACAGGAATTCTGAATCTTCTGGGGAACCGAAACCTGGGTTCGGAGATTCAATGAGAACTTGTCCTTGTTAGATACCAAAACCAGGTCCTCGATTGGCTCGGATGCTTCGAAAAGGCTATCATCCAAATCGCCGGCGATTGCCAGGAGTAAATCCACGTGATGTCGTAGTGTTCTCTGACGAGTCTGATCTCTGGTCTCCCAGACGCGCCACCACTGGCCTTCTCACTCGGCAAAGCTTTCCCCCGTCTCAGCTTCCGAGAGTTGGTCCAAGATCTGATCGACGCTCGCAACTGATTGTTTGTAGCCAGGTTGTTGGGGTCTTGGGTTGTCTGATATGCCCAGAAACTGAGTGCTCGACTAGCACATTCCATGATGACATTAGGGCTGAGACCGCTAAGGACACTTGTCTTGTACGCCTCACTCGGGTTGAGGTTCGAAACTGTGTGCTCGACCACCACATTCCATGATGACATTAGGGCTGAGACCCCACTCGGGTTGAGGTTCGAAACAAAGGCATCGTCCAGGCCGCTGAGCGGGCGTTGCAAGCCGGGCATGTGGCGCGTCGCTCGTTTTCTTGACGGCTGCTGATATGCCCAGAAACTGAGTGCTCGACCAGCACAGTCCATGATGACATTAGGGCTGAGACCGCTAATGACACTTGTCTTGTACTCCTCACCGGGCTGAGGTTCAAAACAAAGGCGTCGCCCGGGCCGTTGAGCTGGGCGTTGCAAGCCGGGCATGTGGCGCGTCGTTCGTTTTGACGGCGGCTGATATGCCCAGAAACTGGCCAGCTTTTACCTCCACGCGGAGGGAATGGACGACCAGTAGAGTCTCCCTCCCCACCATCCCCATCTGAGCGACATTGTTCCCGAAATGTAGTGCCACCTAGAGATTTCCAAGATCGTTTCAGTCCCATTGCGCGGACTTGGGCGAGGATCTCCTCATTGGTGCCGAGGTGAAGGTGAGTGCTCGACCAGCGCATTCCATGATGACATTAGGGCTGAGACCGCTATGGGGGCACTTGTCTTGTACTCCTCACTGGGTTGAGGTTCGAAACAAAGGCGTCCGGGCCGTTGAGCTGGGCCTTGCAAGCCGGGTATGTCGCGCGTCGTTCGTTTTCTTGACGGCTGCGAGTGCCATTAAGAGCCATCGGTGATGCAGGCTCCGACATAGGAGAGATGGGCGACATGGCTATCGGCGACAACCTGACCGCTCCAACGAGAACTTGAACCGCGATGCCCATCATCACGTGGTGGGCCTTCACGTTTGGCTTCCCGGGGGGGCTGACATAGCGCCTCTCGGGAGTCGCGAACTTATGGACATTGAGGTCCTTCGAAAACTGCCTTCTTCCACTCGGGGCCGTCTTTCTGCGCGATTGCCTGCCAGACGCCCTCGGGATCAAGTTCTTTCTTGGGCTGAGCGGAGAGGGGATCCACCGGCTCCCACTGGCTGCCTTCCCGAGGCCGACCACGTGGGTGCTCTCGTCAAGTGACATAATGTGGTCGACATTTGTTCTCGAGGGTCGGCGGGGATTCTGGCAGTGTTGGATTTGCTGTGAGGTGTGTGCCTTCGCATGTTGCAGCGTTGGCTTCAAGAGCTCATCGTTCCAGCACACCAGATTCCTTGTCGCTCATGATGTCGTGGAATGTACGAACATCTTATTGGTCTAATTGTCGTTAGCAAAATGTGAAGCTGGCGAGGATATTGTTAGGGTACTTACTCGGAACCCTTCAAGGACGCAGTTCTACCGCGCCTCGAATGTTGGTTATATAACCTCAACGGGATGGGGGGAGTGGCTCGGTGCATGGCTCGCGGTGAGAATCGGCGTCAGAGTCCTCAAACGTATCGTCATCAGGTTCTGCTGCACCTGCCAATATAATGATTCGAGCCATGTCGTAATGCAGCTGTAGCATATCAATGCTCGCCAAAGAGAAGTAAATCGGATCTCTGGTAGTGGTAGCAAACCGGCGTCCGTCCTTGATTAGCCTCTGGGTCTTGGTATGTGGCAAGCTGTAGCTAATGCCTTGTTCAAGCTTTGGAGGGAATGGCCTAAGGATATTAACCGGGTTTGTGTCAAGTTTGACACCTTCATCATCGCGCTTGCGCTTTTGCGATGGTGTTTGGACCCGGAATGTCGAATCTTGCAGCCACCGGCAGCGAAGCACTGGGGTGGTTCCTGTTCTTGGCGGCAGAAAATACCGGCTCCCACTTGGCACTAAGCTCAGACTCAACCTGGATGAGCTGCATCCGAAAGCGGTCAATGACACCAAAGGGCTCGGTTGGGGAAAATGCATCCCGAATCGCAAGAGTCTTCTGAGCCGAGATGGGGGAGGCGCAAGTGGGCGGTGAAGGGTCCGGCTGATGCTCAATCTGTGCAGAGACAGGAGAGATGGCGTGAAAGGCCGATTCTCAAGGGAGTAGAACAGGATCAGCTGCATCTGGTAGTCTTGCAGAGCATGGTTATTGCTGACCACCGGAGTCAACCTCCGACTCCTTCGGTATAGTATATGGCGATGGGAAGGCACTCCTTCGACCGGCGGGCAATTGGGGAGATAACGATCTGGGCCTCGAACTTGTCGGGGAATGAAACTGGTGCTGATGGGACCAGTAGTTGGTTGTTGTTTTATATATTTCCGAATGATGCTGCTGAAGTTTGTACAAAGCCTTCATGGGCAAGCTCGATGCCCACAGAACGCGGAGATCCCCGTGGAGATCGTCACGCAGAATTTCGTCTCTGGTAACGATCTTTAAACACTTGGTGTTGTTGATCAAGTCCAAGTAACCGACCTTGGCCTTTGCCATGAGGTATTTTACCATCATGGCGGATGTGTATGGGCCGTCGACGTATGTCTGGCGCCATGGTAGACAAGCCGGGACGGAAGCCCGAATGACTGTCGGCCATTCTTGGGCCGAACTGCCATCATCGGGACTGCCTGGCGCCTTTCGACGCTTTACAGTCTGGCCGAGTGATGGCGGCAGAGATTCCTCAAAGGCAGCGGGTCTCTTCAGTGTGCTTCCTGGGTTGGAGAGTGACTCTAACCGCCACTGCGATGAGCCCTGGATGGTATAGGTGGATGTTTGCCGTTGCTGATGAATCGAGAATCCAACAGGTAATGTGGCTGGGGAGGTATGATGGCTGAGGAGGGAGGGTGACTGCGGAGGAAAGGGAGATGGAGCGGTAGGATGCGTATCAGGCTGATATATAGGCGGTGTTGAGGGCGATGCTATTGTTTTGCTCGTCTGAGTTCCTCCTCAGGATGGGGCATAGGGTAGGACTGGGAGGAAACGGAGATGGGGCGGTAGGATGCGTAAGGCTGATATATAGGTGGTGTTGAGGGCGATGCTATTGTTTCGCCCTTCTCTGTTCCCTCCTTAGGATGGGGCACAGGGTAGGACTGTTGAAATGTCCCTTCTTCCCTGTGTGGGAAGACTATAATCTACCAAGGAAGGTAGGTGTCCACACTTGCGCAGGACTTAGCATGGCACACCAAATCAAGGCGGAGAAGGTGGCCTGTCGATATTGAAGTAGTAGTCGGTGCTCATGTCGTCGTCGGCGTCCATGTCGTCGTCTTCCGCTGCGGATTTGGACAGAGTGAGGACGATGTATATAGAGAGGGAAAGGCTTTGCCCAGGTGCAGGTTGTATGTAGCCTTCGCCCCTGGTGAAGATGGAGATGGGGAATAATATAAGAGGTAGAAGGATGTCCCCAGGTGAAAGGTGGTAGGAAGCTCCCCCCAGGTGAAGGGGGAGATGGTGGTGTGGTGAGATGGTGGTGAGGTGTGATGATGGAAGAGGAGGAAAAAAATGGGATTCTGGATGGAGGGAAGGCACGGTTTAAATACCCCAGAGGACTCAATACAGTTCACATTCTGTGGGTGACGGGCCGATAATGACCCGTCCTGTTAAGCGAACATCCTGTGCAACGGGACAACACCGGCGAATGATTTACTGAATAGCATTATCCTGCCATAGGAACAGGCTGCTGTCTTCCGGATGTCTTTTACTGTTCTCTGTCTTCATACGCGAACAACTAACGTCATGGTGTATTGCAAGAACACTCAACCGCTGTATGGCACGCTTACAGTCACTTGCTCGGAAACACTCTCCTACTTCAAATGTCCCAGGCTCTCCTATGCGTCTACGTCAATCATCTGCTCGGCCTCGCACAAGTCCCTGATCGTCGAGCAAACCGAACATGCGAACACTCCTCGCCCTTTGCCTCATGTGAGCGTTTCAATGTTTCACAGGCTATCATGCTGAACTTGGGATGGCGGAATACCATGACTAGTAAAGACTAGTCAATTGCTGACGAACAAATCTCCGCATATACCGAGCTTCAATCACTCGTTCTGTTGTTAGAATAGGCTTCACCCGCAGAAACACCCCTGGAGTCTTCATCTAATGGGCCTCCAGCGAGCGTTGTACCGCCAAGCACCCAAACCTGAATGGAACTCCCGCAAGTCAGCCTGCTTCTGGCGACATTTTCTCCGACGGCTCCCCTTAACGCGCCATGCCCGAGTTCTAGAAGCGGTGACGACTCTCTACCCGGAACGACCTCGATCCCATCTCTGGCCGGTGAAAGTCAGCCGACCGCAGACGCCCGCGACGGGAAATCACCTGCATACTTCGATACCGAGTCCAGCCCCGGAACTGCGAAGAGTCCTACGGCCGTTAGTCCCCCGTCAGGATCCGATCCAGTCGAAGTTCCTGTCGCAGTCACTCAACACTTGCTCCCACGAGCCTGGTAGTATGCATGGCACGGAATTATACTGGCCGGTCCGCTGATCTTCTAAGCCGGGACGATGGGTGATTGAGTGTTGAAGATTTATCATCTAAGGGATAAACTGGATGTCACGGATACACATTAGTAGGTAGGTATGCTACATATGCATGGTATGAGGTGCAACGTATCCAAACTTCCCATGGTGTAGCTTGTTTCATCTTCCTGTTACCCACGCATCCATCAGCGAGACAGCCAAGAAGTATCAGGTTGAATCAACCGCGAGCTTCGCGCAAACTCGCTCCGATCTCATGCCCTTGGATGAAAGAAGTATCCTTGACAGGGGGCTCGTCAAGGGGATCCGCTTGGAGGACTGTTGAAAGAAGGTTAGCTAGGTGGATTATTCTCCTAGATTTACCTACTAACTAAAACACTTGAACGGGTCCGGTGGAGACGGCAGATGACGCGAGCCCACTTTAGTGTAGATCACTCCATCATACAATTAGTGTGAGACAGTGAACCAGGGGGCAGGATATCAAAATGCTAAGTTGTCCTTGATCATCGTATTGGGGCAACGCAGGCTCCATACCTTTGTGACGATAGTGCTGCGCTCGCCGTGAGGTCAGCGATCCGTCGCCTCCTCCACGCCTCCTCGAACCCAAACCCCAACGTCCGCGGGAAGAAGCTCCGTTGATACTTCCATCGCCGCAGACTTTGAGTGAGGCTGATGTACCGTTTTTCACCATGGGTCGGATATCCTCACAGTGACCTCGTCCGATCCTCCGCAGACTCAAAGGGATTGGCGCGCTGTGGAAGCTAGATTATGTAAGGAACGATGCGGTATGGCTGATTGGCTGGTGTGCTGGGAGATCACGTGTTGTCCACCGTCCCGGATGTCATCTAGGCCTAGCTTCTAGGGTAGGCAATGCTGTGTGGAAGTGTGGAAGTCAAAACAGGCTGCCTGCTAAATTTCGCGGGCGGCGAGTTCGGCACCTCAGACGCACTCGTTGTCTCCGCTGGACCCGTCCGGATTTATTGAGTCGTTACGATATTCGTCATTTCCTCTTCATAACACGAAGCACGCATTTGCCCGACCTCCCGGCATCTTTACTCGTCGAAATGTCTCCTTTCGTCTCGATCCTCCCATTCAGGACTCCCTCGAGGAGCTCGATAAGCTCGGAGTACCAAGTAACTGCATGCTCGAGGATCACGAAGGCGCACCTTGTCTATGAGAGGGTATTTCAATATACGAGTGGGCTCTAATCTAATGTGACGGCGCCAGCAAGCTGACTACACCAAAGAGCCTTCAGTGGTGATTCCAGGGCCCCGTGATAGACCAGTCCACCGCCTTACAGGCATGTCTCTCTCCTCTTAGGCCGGCATCACCATCGCTAGTCAATCTGGTAGATCAACTTACTACGTAGCTTACGACTCCCGATTCCACGGCACGCCACACCCGCCTCGCGCACCCCTGTCCTCTCTAGAAGAGGCGAATACAGAAGGATGCTCCTGAGATGTACGAGACGATGGTTCTCCCGGCGCGAAACGAAGACTGCCTCCTGCTGGAGATGTGTGCCACGCTGGAGTCGCACGAGCACGCAAAGATCCCGTCGGGCGGAGCTCACCGGAACAGAATGCTCTCGAGCATCTCCTGGGCGACCGGTGCCGGCAAGTACGACTTCCATTCGACGGGTCGGACGCGGACGCGAAGAATTTCTGTGACGGTTTCTTCCTTGGGGTTTCCAGCAGGAAGGATACGGTCTTCTTTGGTCCCTATAGAATCGTGGGAGCTGTTCTCGTGGCAATGGTGTGAGCGACCAGCGCGTCCTCTTCAGACTCGCGTGTGTTAGAAGGCTTCACAGAAGCAGACTCGCGATGTCTGGGCTTACGACTTACTTTCAGGGCCCTTTGGCCAGTCGAATGCGGCGAACGTACAGCGGTCTCGAGGCGGGTCGTGTTCCCCAAGCCACCGTGATAGATATGTCACCATTTGGTTCATCGTTTCTGAGAAGATACTGTTTCATATTCAATATAGACCTCAACTAAACACTTTCGGTGGAGTATATCGATGCTCCGAATAGCCAAACAGTCGCCCTGTCGTCGCCTCTTTGCGCACCTCTGGGTTGTACGGGCATGGCTGGAGGTGTCGCCAAGCTTCAAGTTTCTTGCACGCCGCCCCAAATGTACAGACGTCGTCAGGTTGATGATGGTAGCGCTAGGGGCGCGACCAGCGACTGGAGGGCGAACTTGCAGTCCCTTCTGGTGCAGCTCGGGTTGTATTTGGCGCCCTCACGCGGCTACCGCTGCGTGGTCGCGCTGGCGTTTCGTTACAGCGGCCGGGTCGCACCGGGCGCTGGTTTTGACAGCGAGACAGACCTGTGATGCCCACAGATGTTCTGTGCCGCACGCGCGCTACACTGACGGTCTTCGTCCTCACCGTTGCAGACATCTTCAACTTCCCCATGCTCTCGGTCGTGGCGAAGGCGACGCCGCCCGCGGGAAATGACGCGCCCTTGTTCGTGAGTCGACCCCAGGCTGGCTCGTACCGTTCACCGAACTCCTGCGACAGGGAACCGATGGCATAGTATGTGGACAGGCGTTGCAGCTGGAAGGTCTTGTTCGAAGGGGAAGAGGCAGCGCGACTTGGTTTGGGCCCCTAACTAGGTTAGAATATGATTGCTCCTATAATGAGGGGGAGGAAAGACAAAAGTGCTAAGCTGGCCTGAATGCTGAAGCGACTGTTGGCTTCGACCTGCAAAACCTTTCGGATACCACATCCTGGTCCCCAGGCCCAGGTGAGAGTACCATGGTAGGCTGGTGGTGAACGAAGGCGCGTTTCCATTGCAGAGACCTTGTCGCCAACTTCCTCCCCCGCCAGCGCCGCGTCAATGGTGGCGATACACGCGCCGCCGAGCACGAAGCCGTATCGGTGCTTGGTCTTGTCCGACAGCCGAGATGAGCGTGGATTCTCGTCGATAGCGTTGACATGCCGCCCTCTCAGGACCCGACCAAATGGAAAGTGGTATCGCTTGAGGTTTGGGAGCTTGGAGGCGAGGCCTGGTCGCTAGCACCATCCAGACAGGCAAGGTTAAACGGATAGAATACTTGCACTACAAGGAGCTGTAGTCCCTGTAGGACCAGAGCAGTGAGCAGTGGTAGCACTGATTGTCATCAATACCTAACCAACTGCAGCAACCGGGTGCTGCCATCGGTATTCTCCGGTTTGTACGTCAATAATCGTTCGCACAAGCTTCAATGCTGTCGCCGCGTTTGCAACAGCTATGGGCATCTTCTGCGGTCGTGTGTGATGGCTAGGAGATCCGATCCGAAGTGGAATCCCATGGGTCCTCTGGGCTGAGTTGGTGGTGTACCAATACTAGCGAGGTCGGCTTCCACCGTCGGGCGGAGGTTCAAGATGTTTCCTCGGAGAGTTGCTGCGGCTGTTCACGACCGCTTCTGCATAATCTCAAGAGAAGTTTTCCCCACCGTCGAGGAGCTGAAAGAGTTGGAGAAGCTTGACGATGTCCTCCTGGACCGGTTCTCCGCTAACGATGCCGACGCCGAGGTTCGCCAGTGAGGAATCGAGGAGGTTGTCGACGTCGTCGGATTTCCCTGTCAACATCGAAGACGACCCATCATTCGCACCCGGGCATCTTGGCGCGCGCGATTCGCGGAACCTGTCTGATATCCAGTGCTTTCACGGCAAGGGCCTTGCTAATCCGCCAAGCGAGTCACCGATGTCATCTCTCTCACTGCGGCTATGCCCGACTTCGCGACGGAGCTCTGCCGTCTGGCGATGCCGAGTGGTTCCATTGTGAACGACTCCCGACTCACCATTGGGATATCCTGTCAAGAAACCGGATCGAGGCGGAGCCTAGGAAAACAAAGAATAGTTGAAACGACTCACGTGTCCCCCCTGGAGACTGACTGATACCGCGGCTTTGACTGCCGCACCTGCATGTCTCGCTGAGGAGCAACAGGTGCAACGCAGAGCGTCGCAGAGTTGATGCCATACTGGATAATGGAGCCAAAGGCCGATAAAGAGAGCCATATCAGGCGCGCTTGAGACGCGGTGCCCATACATTACAAGCGTCGCGCCTAGCCTTGCGATCCTGCCTTTGGTGGTTCACGTCGACAGCACAAGGTCACCGTGGGTGATGAGATGGCAGCTGGATTCGGAGACCCGACGTAACTCACCTTCGGTACGGACCTAGTCGGACGCAAACGCGCCCATAGCCACCATGGACATCTTGAACCCATGCGGATCGCAAATCTTGATCATCCTCCCGACCCTCTTGGCTATTGCAGCCACGGGCGCGGGCACACAGTTGACAAAGGCCACACCGCTAACCGATCAAAGATACGAACACCGGAGCATCATGGCGACCGGCATGAACGACCCTTTGTTGTCACAAGGCTCACCAAGTTGTTGACGGACAGCAGTGCCGACGAGATCCCTCTGACAATCCCCGGGAAGAACGTGGTCGCCGCCTTCACCAACAGGACGCTCAACTCGAAGGACGCTCGCAGCATCTCCAAACAGTTGGCCGAGTCCGGTAGGTTCGCCTGGTCGAGGTTCATCGACTACCCGCCACCCGATAACGCGGGGTATATCAGAGTCGGGGAGACGGCGGCGGTCACATCCATGTTCGAGTCCATAGAGTCGTTCAGGACCATTAAGGCGGTCAGCATCAGAATCACGAAGCTGTTGACATTCACCAGGAGAAGATGCACAAGGCCTCGCTACCGGGTGGAGAGCTGTTATCCCTGATCATGCAAAACTGCCCGACGGTTGTGAGAGACGCCATCGTCACCGACAACCTCGTGACATTGACCAGCTGCTCAGCTAGTGACCACACTGATAGCGTGTGTCTGCCCGTACCCCAAGCCGCCGATGATCGGGAAGCGAGTCAGGTATTCACTCTTGGTTTTGACCGTGTTGGTAGAGATGGCCACAATGAACGACCCAAATGGGCCAGCGATAAGCCTCAAGTCCATGACGCGTAGCCTGTATGATGACCGCTCTGCTCATGCTCCCGATTGTGTTCGAATCCACGCTCTTCCAGAGGGTCGGCATCTCGTCCTTGGTCAAAAACAGGCCAGCGACCGAGGACCTGTTCATGTATGGCTCTTTGTACATCGCTTGCCGAACGTGGCGATGCCATCCGATCCCGACAACCTGCCCGTGCCCCTAGGCTTCATGGTGATGCACCCGTATCCGACTCCTGATGAAGGCATCGAATCGCGGACCGACCCGAATCCGAAAATGGTCACCCCGTCGGCTACCAGACTGGTTATGGCTGGCATTTGGAACGAGTTGCTGAACGAGAAGACCGCCGGAATGTCGTATTTGGCCATCGTCCAGCTTAGCACCTTGTCGATGAAGTGCTCCGACTTTCACTTGGCCCACAACTCCGTTGACCTGACCTTTGTCATCGACATAATCTGGACCATGAACGACTTCTTGAAGTCGTAGGGGTTGCGACACCCTGCATCTTGCTGACGAGGATGGTGATATCAATCTCGGGGTCAATGGCCATGTATGACATGTTGTCGGACATCCTCTGCCTCCACTCCCGAAACCTCCATGCGCCGAATGAGATGATGGCCCTCTTGTCCTTAGACGCCTTGGTCTGGGCTATCGTATATACCCTCTCGCGCATCAAATCGACGGTGGGCTGCTTCAACCTCATCGTTGTGAGAATTACGCCATCGCTGGGAGTCGGCTCGTACTTAAGACTGGTCTTGTTGGCCATGGCGTCCTAGGATGTCCTGTAGATGAAGCTCGGCCTCTCGGTTATCATGGAGACATGCCCGAGTCGGCATATGCCGTCGTGCTGACCAGCCCGTTCTTGTCTGGCGTGGTGAAGTATATGATCGACCCGTCGATCAGCTCGTATTCGGCCGTGTACGACGCTCTGTTGTACTGGTGTACATCTTGGCTATGACATTGATCTTCGGATCGATACCTTTCGTCGTGGTCGTCATCGAGTTCGTTGACATCAATTCAACCACGTCGACATCGTAGCTCGGATCCACTCACCACACCGTCGAACCCGTGCTCATCCGAGACCGCCAACACAATAGTTGAAAAATTGTAAGGTTAGTCAATCAGGTTGAGAGAGAAGGCTTGCAGGTAGGTATCGTTATATTGTAAGAGATGCAGGATTAAACGACACGAGGGGATAGAGATGTGAGGATGGAGTTTGGAGACAGAACAAACAGACGGGGAAGAATAACAAATAGGTGGTCGCGGGGCCGCAAGTCTGGGCTGCCCTCGTCCGCCCTCCGTGCCTTGCGTGATTTCGCTTACAACACTGCCGGTCTCTCCTCTTAGAGGGACAAGGACTGTGAGCGGATTGCTCTCTGCCAACTGCAGTTGGCAGAGCAGACAGCGGCCATCCAGACTCTCGAGCTCCGCTGGAAGGTATGTGGCTCTCCTCTGCTCGTCTTGCCCGTCTTGCCTTTGCCGTAGCTAGGACAATTGGGTCATCTCTCCGCCCGAACTTGACCAGCAAATCGCGGCAGAACAGGCATCATACCTCCGCGACGATAGCCTAGCACTTGCCGACAAGTCGGCACTCCTCCGCCCCGGCTGCACGGCCGAGACCCCCGTCACTGAAGTATCCGAGAAGACGCTGCAGGCGTACATGATCACCCTGAAGGTCGAGGCGGTCTCAGGCGTGATGGAAGCATACACCGCTAATGTTCATGCGCCACGTTGCACCGTGACCTTTGTGTACCAGCGGCCTCTTTGTCGTGGAGCCGTCGGCGGTCCCTCGGCCCCCAGTGTCACCGACCCTCTCGTTCAATACCCCGAGGCCGCCGTGATTGTAGACCTGGACACCTTGACAACCGACTCCCCATTCGACCTCATCCTGACCTTCGCGTTGGTGTTCGTATCGATAGCAGTCCACCACATGCGGCCTACCTCCCTAATCGACCTGGTCGTGCAGCACACACCACGAGCTTCTAGTAAACGTAGCCATCAGCCAGATCCTTGATCACCAAGTTTCACGGACAGGGAGTCTCGTTGCCGAACCGGATGGTTAAGTTGAAGAAGGTGGAGCGGGGGACGATTAAGATCTGCATGTCGTGGAAGATATACGGCACGCCACACGACCAGGCGCTCATCGTGGAGATGGTGTACAGCGGGCGCTACTCCTACCTCCGTGTCAATCTGACTGGAAATAGCAGCTTCGTACACAGCGTCCTATCGCCGGTCGGCTACAGAGGAGTATTGGTGTACAGCATAGATTTGGCGTACATGACGCAGATCAGCATTGAGTTTCCTGTTGATGATGTCGTCAATCAGAGCTGCCTCTGCGAGATTCTGACCAAGGACAACCACTTCGTCGTGGACGACACCGAAGACAAGCACTATATCTGCACGAACACGCGTAAACTCGGGTCGTGGGTGTCGTGGGTGTCGATGGCCATCTCGGAGTGGCTGTGGTCGTCTCTGTTCTCGATGCTGGCTCGTCCCGTGATCGTCGTATGTCTAGTCCTCTAAAGATTGATGGCTTCCGTGCTATTCATCCTGCCGGCGGAGTTCGGTGGCGATGTCGGTGGTCGCTTCGTCGATATTCGGCGTTTGGCGCGGTGTCGGAGGGCTGGCAGTTGTAGGCATAGGTGGGTAGTCATCTAGAGGAGCATCAGCCGGGAAAGACCACATTCGAGCAGTCGTACTGGCACACCTGGGTGAAGAGGTCGATGGATGGCATAACCAACTCGACCATGGGGAAGCACAGCATTGAAAAGCCGTACACGCAGATGCGTAACGCCTCGATGGGTACGATCATCCACAAGGACAAGAGGCTCGTCAGTATACTGGCGATAACGATCACCAACTCGATGGGGTTCGGCGACTGCGCAACCGGCATCGCGAAGATGACAGCCACTCTCTACCAGAGAGAGATCGACATGGCGAAGCACGGTAAGGTTGCGGACGAGGTCACCGCAGTCGAAACCCTGATGAATCCCCCTTAGTCAAGTTGGTGCCGGTTATCACTGCCATGTCCTCATCGTTGGCCTACACGAAGTCGTCATACGTCGCCAAGGCCGAGTCGCCAGTTGGTCTCCTCGAGCGTGTGGTGATGGTCAAGTGTAGGGTGGAGGATCTCGATGGCATAAGGCTGACCGATGAGGAGAGGTTGGCGGTTTCGGTATTCGTCGCGTTCACGAGTACGTGTACGGAAGAGATTATAGTCGAGGACTGGGTGCCGGTCGTGAGGTCGCTTTAGACGGACTGGTACACGTCAGTCACATGCACGAACATCCAGTGAAGCTGAGGAAGATGGGTACTGACGACTCCATAAGTGTGACCATCGACATCAACTGATTACTGGGCTTGATCGCAATGTGCAATATGCGTAGATTCGCGCTTATGGCGTTGTATAGGAAGAGATTCAGTGGTGCCGGGAGTCTTGACCACACCATCTAGTTGTGCTCAATCATTAGCATTGTCGGGTAGACAAACGAGATCCAGCACCGGGGCTTCGTCGAGCCATCTTACATGTTTGGCAATCAATATCGGACAATCGTGCCAACAATGACAGCATGTGCAAGAGTACCAGTACCGTGTACACTGTATGTTCGACGGTCACCACCGACATTGTTGAGTGAAGACCAAGACTCGACCGTCCTGAACCCCAGCATGTGTGAAGATGTGATCCTCGAGTTCCTCGTCGCGGGCATCGGCGTTGTATCGAGAAAGTGTGTCAACCGAAATGGAAGTGCGAATGAGATGATCTATAACGATAAGCTCACGAGACTCTCACGCCACCTGAGTACCTACCTGGTGATGCTCACCTTCATGGGCGAAACCATAATCACGACGAACACCGCGAGTTGTGCGAGCACAAGAACACGAACCTGACTGTGTGCAAGGACAACAACCCGAACAAGAACCCGAACGTCTGGTTCGTGGAACACGCCAATATCAGCAAGAAAAATGTCAAGAACACGTTGAAGTTTGCATTCTTCAGCGCATGTAGTGGTAGGAACGGGGTGGTCACCACCGGCCTCATTCACCAACCCGACCAACCTTGAGTAGATGCTCGTCCGCCCCTCGTCCACCCACAGCCTCTTCCAGGTCAGTCTGGTCTTCAAGGCCAGTATAATCTCTGCATCGGTCGGTGTTGTTCATGCTGCATTTATCGAGGGGCGCGCTCATCGAGGTCTCGTTATCCCTGGCTCTTCTGACCATCATCAGCAGGTTCAGGTCGGGCTTCATCGGAGACTCTACACACCTCATTGCGTTCGTTTGTGGGTCGAGTCGAGTGGCACTGCTTGCGTAAGATGCCCTTGTTGACCTTGATTCTACCGTAGCAGTAGTCCGCGACCTCTGCCATCGTCTTATCACTGGAGCACAGGTGTTGATCGCGGACGAGGAGGTAGAAGTCGAGATTGATGAGAACTTGGAGCTTCCTGCAGAGAAGAGGGTGGAGTAAACAGTTGTCGGGAACTAGCTGTGGTGGCCACCTCATGTCTATGTGTATGTGAGCTAATACAAACGGATAATTCTTCCAGTGGGGATCAAAGACCTGATACGCTTAGATCTGCTTCTCGTTAATGTGTTTCCAGGTAGAAGAACAACCCATGATGGGATATTCTCCACCGTTGGGCTCTGGTGTTAGTGTCGCGTTCGATCAAGAGCCGTCAATCAGACAGAAATCAAGAACTTCTTCAGGCCTCAACCCATCACACTGGTTATACGGTCCGAGGCTTTCCGGTGGACGTTGGCAACATCAAAGCGACACGGTCGACCAACCTTGGCGTCTCATAATCTAGGCCACGAGAAAGAAAAGAGAAGAGTGCATCGGTCGGGATTGTGAGGATGAGAGGCCTGAGTGGTGGCTTCAGCTGACGTGCTATTCCCAGGACACTAGCAACTGCAGCCTCCAATCACGTTACCTCTCAGCCTCTCATCATACAGCCTTTCCAACCGAAAAATGACTCAAACAATCCAGTACCGCATTGTCGACATTCTATACCTCGTACCAAAAGCACAACAACCCCGAATCACCGACAAGATGGCTGAATTGGGAAATGCCGAGTATACACTCTATTCGTCCCCCTTCTCCCTCTACTCCATGATGGCCCGCCACACCGTCCAACTCGGCCCTACGACGCATCACGCGAGCCCGCCCCGGAAGATGACGCTTAGCTTCGTCAACCACCGCGAGAACGAGGCTTTAAAGGAAGAGTACCTCGTCAGGGTGAACCCCAAAGGCCAGGTTCCTGCTATGACCGGTAACGTCCTCGAGCAGCCTCTGACCGACAGTCGCTCCATCTCGCTGTACTTGGCCGAGAAGCACTACCCGGCCATGCTGCCGACGGAACATGCAGCTGTTATCAGGGACCTGCTCGAGAGGATCCATGCCATCTACGGCCTGTCTTTCAGCAACAAGAACCCAACGCCAGAAATGATGCAGTACAACCCTTCGCCCGTGGAGGATATTCTCAAAAAGACCGACATCAGCCCGGAATACCGCAGAGCTCTCGAGGCCAAACTAGAATTGTACGCCGTCCCGTCACCGCCTGCTTTCTTGTCGTCCGTCCTGGGCTGCCGTCACTGACTCTCATCTCGGCCACTTTCCATAGCCACAACAGGAACAACGGCGTGGCCTTCCAGCCAGCCATCGTGGCCAAAGCCCGCGCCGACTTACAGACCATCTTTGCCGAGGTCCTCCAGCACCGCAGGCAAAGCGGTGCTTCCGACACCGACACCGACACCGAGGCGGAATGGACCTTTGGCAGGGAGATCGGCCCCACCGTGCTCGACAGCCATCTCCTCCCGCTCGTGCTCCGGTGCGTCGACGCCGGCAATGCCGAGCTCGTCCCCCCGGAGCTGCGGCGCTGGGCCGGCGTCAAGGCACAAAGCCCCGCATGGCTGAGGGTCATGCGCGGCAGGCCGACGAGGTGGGACCCTTCGATGGGCCCCGTTGCGGATATGCAGGATATGATGTCCCTGTAAGATCCGTTGTGATCGTAATCTTCCCGGTAGATTCTCCAAAGAATAGTCTAGTGATAGGGACGGCCCTGAGAGCCATCAGAGAAAGTATAAGAGTTCCCTCGTCAACTCAGACCGGCATCAGAAACCGCCTCTTCACGTCTAGGCTCACGCTTCTCCCTCCATGCAAAGTCACGAGAGCTTACACAGAGTCCCGTAAGATTTCTCCTTCTTTTCGCCTTCGGTATTACCAAACTACACTTTCTCACCAACACTTTCTCACCATGGATCCTCTTGATCAAACTCACTGCAAAGGCATCACTGCGGCAGCTCCCAAGCCAGAGACGAACCCCGAAACCACTGTTTCCCTAGCCTCCAGCTGGATACACCGGGATTCCAAAAGGTTTCCACAATCTTTTGATGTCGCTGTCCCTAATCCCGATCAATTACGAAAGTCCAGCATCACTGGACGAGGTGCCGGCCATGCTCCCGGTGACAAAGCTTTTCAACGACGCTGAGGAAGAGAGCATTTTGCTCTGGGCTGAAGCAAAGTCACATGGCGATGGAAGACCGCTGACCTTTTAATCTGGGTCTTGCCTCGGTGGTTCAAACGCTTGTTCTTCACATGCGTAAACAATCCACATGCTCGATGCGCTCATCTCAGACCCTTGCTGTGGTGGTGAGTGCCCCAACGCCGGGGGAGTCAGCCTGCGGCGCTCTTCGTGTCGAGCTCTACAAATGCTCCAACACGGCAATGGGTGTCAGGCTACGATGGGTTGGAACAGTGAGAACCTCGTGTGGGTGACGGTTTACTCGGAGTACACGAAGAGATGGGTTCACGTTGATCCGTGTGAGCAGGCTTTCGACAATCTAATCCAACAATCCAATCCTATACAGCAAAGGTAAGTGCTTCACCGGTGCTCCCAATCCTTGACTACCCGCCCATTCAAGAGGAGATCTGACCCCACCATAGTGTGGAAGAAGAGACTGGCACATGCTGCAGCCTTCTCCGTTGACGGCGCTAGGGATGTTAGGCGACGCTATACTCGCAAGGCGGAGCATGCGGCGAAGCGAAAATGTTGTCCCGAAGCCGTTCTGCTGTACATTATGGATGAAATCAAGAAGCTCAGAAGCCAAGCCATGAGTCGCGCGGACAAACTCCGACTGGAGGAAAAAGACAGACGCTGACACCTCCGAGACCGAGCTCTTGTGAGGTCGAATCAGCCATGGTGCTAAGGCTAGTTCCACGATAGAGTGGTGAGTACAGGGACAGACGAAGACCCAGGACAACTTGGAAGGGAGATGAACCAAGAAGCATGCCCGCGGAGACTTGCAACTGACTGTATTGGGCATCCAGAGAACGAACAGTACTGATCCATTCCGTATGTCTGCAATGGTAGTGAGTCGATGGCAAGCCTCAAATCTCGCCATTCCCTCGATACCACTCCCTCAATACCACTCCCTGTCGCCAGTCCAACATGTTCCATTTCCGATGTCCGTTTGTCCGACGCTCACGAGAGCTTGGCGACGTTGAATGCTGGTGTAGAGCCTGTGAAAGGTTCGCTGCATATCCTTTACACTCCTAGCAAGCAGTATCCTGCCTTGACTACTTCGCTCGCACTAAGTAAAGTGTAGAAGCCCGCCCAGGGCCCTTCTTTAATGCTGTATCAGAAAAGGCCAACAGCCCGATTCTCCTCGTCTAGAACAGCATAGGTCACGCATCCGTCGAGATACACACGGCGAAAGCCCCATCCTAAGATTTTCGAATAATGACAAACGGGTCATATGTTAGCCGGTGGCCTCGTGCCGACGGGGCCGCGAGGCAGCACTCCGTGTATATCTTCTGTAGCAGTATATGCATATCAATCAAGGTCGAGGCTTTACTCAAACCATGATCCTACCCGTGACACTACCTAGTCCGAGTCCTGATGATCCCTGAACTGTGATTGTCAGTCCGGGCCTAATCCGAGTGACTTATCTAGACTCTTTAGCCTCCTCCAACTACCATTATTTTAAAAGAACCGCAGAAGCAACAGCAATTGGGGTGTGAATCCCCTCTTGGCATGAACAGCCTACGCGGTCGATGATGTTTCTAGGAGTCTAAATACTATGGGCAGAGGAACGGGCAAGGGCGTGTTTATCGGGGAGTCATCCCTTTCTGCTACAGTGGCCACAGCAGCCATAGCGTGTTAGCTTCAGCGGTTACAGTGGCCACAGCGCGCTAGCTGTAGGGGAGCGGTCGTAGCGGTTATAGCGCGTTGGTCGCAGCGGGCGCAATGCATCAGCAGCCGCTACAGGGCCAGATTAATAGCTAGGCCGGTGCGAATGTGACATCTTTCGCTCAATTAACAGAAATGCGTTTTTTGGGCTCTCTGAGTAGCTGTATGTGTATGTGCGCGATGCGTTTTCTTGCCTTCTCTGCCGCCCATACTCCGTAGTAATTTGAGTGTGAAGGAGGGAAGATGAAAAGTGCGGGGTGGATTTACCCTATACTTCTAGGTTAAACCCGACAGAAACTTGATGTCATTGTCTCGCAAAGTACCATCTTGTCTTGCAGCTCGCGCCGTTCCGTTTGACAGATCGGCATCCCTTCAAAGTTCTTGCCAATCTCTCGCGTTAAGTACTATTGCATCCAGTCAACTTGACCCTGTGGTACGGCCTTCTTGAAATGCAGAATGTGCAGAACACTGCAGCAGCGTGACGGATTGTTGCATTCCCAGTGATTCCAGATACTCAGAGAAGTAGTCTACAGTCCCCATGTATACAGTCCTCTGAAGTCGTCTGCGCTGGGCGTACTGCAGCGAATTGGGCAATGGTAGGGCGGCATGTTCTGGAATAGAGGCTTGCTGAACATCATAAATGAATTTCCTCTCTCGATAGAGCATGCGGGTCCCCATATGTCGATGGCCAATGTTGGTGTATGTTATGTTGGAATGAACGAGGCAACTTCTTTTGTCATTTAACGGCGGGGATAAAGCTATTCTTACCCCTCCGGCGAGTCTCACACAAGGCCGAAGATGGTAGCGGGTGCAGCCATAGACTCTCCACAAGCCTAGAGATATCCATCATCTACCGTAGCTCACATCTTCTTGCTCGCTCGAGTCTCCTCCAGCCGCAAACTAGCTTTCGAGACATGTACCTCATTCACCCCACTTCTCTATTAAGCTACGCTCTAGACTGCGCGGCGCCTCCATCTTCCCCCCACCATCTCTCCTCCTAAGCCCCTAAGCCCTACAGGGTCCTGTACCTTGCAGGCCCCCAGTAAAGGTAATCGCATTAGGCAGATAGCTTATCAGAGATTGTGGAGTTAGATATACCCTGTAGAGAAGAGTTTATCCATTTCTGGTTTAGCTCATCCTATAGCTGTAGATCTTTCAGGGTACCGGCTGTGACAAGCGAGTGACACTGTACTTAGTAGTGCTCTAAATGCACTAACGCCCTAGCACCCTAGCACCTTGATACCCTGAAGATCTAACGCCCTGTGCCGTACCTAGACTCACACACTGACCTACACGATCTGGCCGCTAACGTGCTGACTAGCGGCTCTCTCAGAGCAACTCGACACTGATAGCGCCGTGCCTATAAACTGTATCCTTACTCTGTTAGTGATGGTGTTCTTGGGAGACGGCTTGAGTTTGCCCAACTTCTTGTTCAGGCGATAGACCATCACACGCCTGCCGAGACGGTTGTTAATGGACCCAATCGTCGAGAACCTCAGCTTGTTTGTGATACCGCTTATCGTCTGGGACAAGTATGCCGATACGCCCTTGACTGCACGGGGACATTGAATCCCTACCTCGCCAACCCCATCACAGTCTCCGCGTCGGCCATTTATATGACTTTCCGATGAGGTCTGTCAACGTCCACTTGGCTCCCGTGCCGAAGATCCTGCTAATGTCTGGACGACGGCTGTTGGTCATCATCATTGTCTATGTTGCTGTGAGTGTGTGACCTTGAGTCCCCAGTACTACAACAGCCCGTTTGCCGTGATCGCGTTCAACAAGGAATGGTACTACCCGACCGTCCTAGACCTCAGTAAGCGCGATCTACACGATCCAACCAGCTCCGATCTCGTCATCCCGCCGATGCTAATGTGAGTGTGTGGTCATGGGCATTGGTGGTTATGCTTGGTTGTTAACTTGCCTATGTCCTGATACCCTGGTATCCCAATGCTCTAGTTAATACCCTAATAGCTTAACGCTCTAACGCCCTAATGCTTGCGATGTGCATAAAGACGATAGCAGAACCACAACAAACTGGAGAGCACCGCTTGGACTCTGCGAGGGAAGAGAACTGGATAGTAGATTGGTCAGCCTCACTCGCAGCGTTGGCCCCGAGGATCAAGGGCCTACCTGGAACAACTAGTCGAGCCAGTATCGAGCTGGGCTACGTGATCCAGGCCTTGTTTTGCTGAAGCGCCTGGATCGAGGTAGATTGGTCTTTGAGGAAGGTGCCGCGAGCTGCAAGCGGTGGAAAGCAGCCTTAGTGTCTGGAAGAAGGTTTTAGCTTTGACGGTAGCTAGGCATATCAAGCAGTGCTATTCGGTGTGATGTATAGTGTTGGGCGCAGACTGGCAGGTTCTCTTGGGATTTGGTGATGCAAGATGTAAACTTCGGTCGTCTCATTCATGAGCTTGTAGTGATCTAGTATTTCGTTAGCTTGGTTCTTAATTGCCGCTCGGTGAGTCAGAGAAAGTGGCGGCTTCGACGGCGGCGTCTGCGGCGGCGGCCGAGTCTGGGGACTTGTATGGGCATTATGCATATTGTTGCTGGATCTCTGGATTCGCGCGCTGTTTGGAAATCGGGACCATTGTTGACACATGTTGTATCACTAATGCTTGATTTAATGCTCTAACTCCCTGACGCCTAAACTCTATAACGCTCTGATGCCCTAATGAATCCCAAACAAGCATGTACCATATAATATACAGCCCACTAGAAATATCATGCAGCCCGAATGTCATCAACAATTTCATCCTCAATCAACCGCAACGCGGATCTCCGTGACTTGCCCATTTGAGATCCTCTTGATGTCTGCAAACACGTCCTCGATCGCCGTCACAAGTCCGTACCCCGTCGAGTCCTGCTGCAGCCGCTGTCCACTAAACAAAAGCCCAACGATCCCCCCTCTGTTGTCAAACACCACGGACCCGGAGTCTCCAGGCCCGCAAAACATGTTGCTCTTAGACTTGCGACCGATAAGTACGTGCTCTTCGGAGACTCCCAGGTTCATGTGCCCGTCGTCGGAAAACTTGCAGTCCGTCTTGTATTCCGAGTAGTATCCGACTGTGGCCTTGGAGGTCGCACCAACCTTCCAGGCCATGTTCTGTGGAAGCGCATGGATTGAGGTAGATTGGTCCTTGAGGAGGGTACCGCGAGCTTCAGGCCATGGACGGCACATAGGGTCAGTGTACTGAGCCTTCCAGGCCGAAGTCTCTGGAAGAAGGTTTTGGCCTTGGCGGTGGCTGGGCACATCAACCAATGCCCAGTCAAGCCGGTTGTTTTTCTGGCATCTTCTCTTGAGGCCCGATGCCGCCAAAACCTTACCGGCAATGTGATGGCCCTGGTCGAAGAATGCGAGCTTGTTAGCCATGTCGTGTTTGGTCTGATGCATGTCAGCCTCCACAGCGGCTCTGAACTCGGGCGGCGAGACTACTATCTCTTGTGCACAATACTGGATATTCCTTTCTGCGAGCCAAATTGTGTAGTTGTGTTTGATTCGAGCTGGATTTTCGATAAGCATGCTGGCCACGGCTCGGCTTGGCCCAAGGCCCTTCTTGTCCATTTTCCACACCTCGGTGTTCTCTTCGGGCCGGCCGAGGACAGATTGTGTCGAGTGTGCTTTGACCTCTTCCTCTGTCCAGGTTGGAGAGGGTTGCGGATTAGGAATGTTCTTGACGTTGACCTTGAAACCATCGAAACAAGGGCGGATAACATTTGTATTGGTAGGTTCTGGGAGAATGCGTATCTCTCGATCGTGTTGTGTTCAAGATGCACTTTGAGCTCTGGCCAGCCATGATGCAAGATGTTGCTTCGAATGTCATCAACAATTCCATCCCACTGCGTCTCATCGGAGTCGTAATCAACAGAAATGTATATGGTGATTGGATTCGATTCCGTGGCGACCGAGTACCCTAGTCTGAAGAGCGAAATTGTCTCAACATGTGAGGATGTCGCTTCATACGCACCAAGCCGATCGCGCACCAGAAATTTGATTTGTGACCAGGCAGCGAGTAACAGGGGCTGGTTGAGAACGGGGCCGAGGTACTTGGGGAGAACTCGCTCGGGGGCAATCATCTCAACATCGAGGATGGATTGCGCATGGCTGGAAGTTTGGAAGGCCTGGTCAATAGCATCCACCAACTCATGTACGGCTTTCGGCCATGACCCGATGGCATCGTCGCTCCATTCGGTGATGATGTATAGTGTTGGGCGCAGACTGGCAGGTTCTCTTGTGCTTTGGCGATACAAGACATGAACTTCGCTTGTCTCATTCAGGAGCTTGTGGCCATCTAGTATTTCGGTGGCTTTGTTCGTGATTGCCGCTCGGTGAGTCAGGATCGCTGCTGGGAGGGGGTCATGGGAAATGTCGAGCGGTAGGGGACGTAGGCGAGGAGAAGCGGCGCGGTACGTAGTTTGCTGGACCGGGCGAAGGGGGTTGGCTTCGTCTGACGAGGACGGTGTCGTCGTGCCATAGTCGTGCCGGTAGTCCATCTCGGAAGTGGAGAGTGAATCATGAAGAATCTGGATGGAAGGAACGAGGAGGTAAATTACTTAAATACCTTAGTTGGAGGTGAATACCCTGAGGGCGGCGGTCACGTGTGGGAAATAGTGAGCATTGGGGCGTTAGAGCGTTTATATTAAGGTATTGACTAGAGAATTAGGGCATTACCACCAATGTCTACGACCCCACACTCGACTAACGCCCGAATCCAGAGACCCAGCAACAATATGCCCATAAAAATCTCCAGACTCGGCGTTGACGACCCATGAGCCACAATCTCCAGCATCATGCCGAGCGTCCAAGAGGATGGCGTATGCATCCTGGAAACCCAGCGGGGCCGACAGATGCCGCACAGCGCAAGCGGTAGAGCCAGGGCAGCGGTCTCCAGCTCAGACACGCCCTTCTCGCCTTTCAACATCGGGTCCGACAACCAGGGCTGCCTCTCTGCCGCCTCAGACGCCGCCAGCGACCGAGTGTTCCCTTCGATCCGTCATCAGCGTCGATCCCGCCAGCATTACTACTTCCCGCGACGACTACCTCCAAACCCCGCGCAGCGAGTCACAAGCAATTCCCATTCAGCTGCCCGGCAGTGCTCGAGAACCATGTCTAGACCTTGGGCCGTCAGAGACCATGCCGACAACGCACTCCATGAAGGCGTCAAGTGACTGCCTCGCCGCGGACACTTTTGTAGTCTTCTCTCATTCTCTCCTACCACGCTCAGATTCAGCAACTAAGTTTCGCTCTTCCTGGTTCACTGCCACGCCGATGAGTGATAGGTGTATAGCCATGCGCGCTACTCGAATTTCGCGCACCTCAGACTCGGCCGCCGCCGCAGACGCCGCCGCCGAAGCCGCCACTGTCCCTAACTCCGAGAACATGGCAGCCACCCACGCCTCCATGTATGTTCCGTCGCACCTCTGCTGATTCGCTGCTAACACGCCCAAGTGTCGATGAGGCTCCAGTCCCCTGCCACCGATTCCGACATCCTCTGCGAGCGAAGCTCGGTCTAGACGAGGCCAACAATCCTCGTCTGATATAACCAACCCCCTTCGCCCGGTCTAACAACCTATATACCACGCCGTTTCTCTTCGCTTACATCCGCTGCCGCTCGATCTTTCCCCAAGTGAGCCTGCCGGTCTGCGCCCAACACTATACATCATCACCGACTAGCACTGTTGATGCAGAATCCAAGCGGTGCTCTCCAGTTTGCTCTGGTTCTGCCATCGTCTTTATGCACATCGCATGTCAGGAGAGTTGTCGAGGCGGAGGAGAGAGCTGCCGAGGAGACAGCCATCAAGGCTAACGGTATCTGTTCTTCCCAACTGCTCGCGCTGAATGGTACAACTAACAATGGTTAGATGACAAGGAGGTTCTGGAGGAGAGGAACCGCCTCCGGTCCGATATCGCGAAGATGAACGACGACATCGAGGACATTTACGTGCAGTTTGTGGACCCCGAAACTCGCCAAGGCTAAAGTCGCGAACAGTTACGTTGATTGCGTTCTACATCATACTGTAAGACGAATGGAACTCCAGCTCTCTTTGTACGTCGAGAAGATCAACGAATTTAGCCCACTTGGTTCCGTCCTTGTGTACATGCTAAGCGACGAGTTTGTGTTTTAGGTAAGCTTTAATTATTATTGTACAGTCTGTCGTCATGGGCTGGACCCTTGAGCTCGGTATTTGTGCCATCACCAAAACTGCTCGCAACGTAGTTTAATACCCGGTCGCTTAGTCCTGAAGAATTGGCGCTAGACAGGTGGTGAGGATGTATTACCACTCAATCTCCCTTCAAGCAATCCTTGGGTCGTCTTTGAGAAGCAGAGGCCATCGAGAGGATCTTCTATGACCTCGTCCTGGTCTTCGTCCATCTCGTCGTCAATGTTGGCGGCTTCGTTGTCGTAATCCTCGTCCATATCGTCAGCGTTCTCGGCGCTTTCGTTTTCCTTGTTTCCCCCACGCCGCGCCGCCGGATCCGTGCGCCATTCACAGACTCGCCCAGTCCCAGAACACATCATTCCCTTGTGGGTGGTCTCGAGCCTTGGCATTGAAGCGAAGCAGCAGCTCGTGGTCGGGGAAAGCCACGGGCCGTTCAGTAGACGTAGGGGCGCTGAACAAGGTACCGATGGTGACGGGCTCGACCCTCGATGCGTGGTCGTAGCTGAACAACAGCTTCTGGATTGAGAGGCCTCGGCGCTGCTTGCAGGCAACGGGGACAGGATCTCTGACGGGAACTCGAGATAGAGCGGGATGCAGACGAGGGTCATCGCGGCATCTGGCTTCTTTGTGGTCATCGGCGTCAGTACCTTTGGGTCTAATTCTAGACTGCCTCCAAAAGGCCACGCCGTCTTTGTTCTTTGTTGCGTTGAAGACTCTAGCCCTGGCAGCGCCGGCACAAACTGTCCGACAAGGGACTTAGGACGATGGTGCAGATGCCCCCGTACGCCGCGGTCTGGAATCGGTGCAAACTTTCCCCCAGTTATCTTCAGTGAAAGTCTGCAGGCGGCCTAGATATCGTGTTTTAACAGCCTACTTGGTTCCGTCCTTGTGTACACGCTAAGCGACGACCACAAAGCAGGCAAGTTCATCGGTGTACATCTCACGGGGGCTGTTGCTTGCAACGTCCCTTATTTCCTCGAATATTGCCGGAGCGACCAAGAAGAGCACAGCCGGCGTCACGCTCTTTGCAGCCTATTGCATCGGGAACATCATCAGCTCTCAGGCGTTCTTGGCCAGAGAGGCTCCAAAGCATCCCGCATGCAGGTCGAATTGGTTTCTCCTGCTGCTTTGTACAAAATCTGACATGACGTATTTTTAGACTGGCTTCAAGGTCTGCATTGCTAGATTGGTCGTCAGTACCGCGGCTTCCATCTGTGTCTGGTTCCATCTCCAGTATTAGAATCGTCTTCGGATGCGGCGGTCCGTTGTCCAAGAGCCAACAAACGGTCACAATGGAACGACAGCCGGATCCCATCATATTACTATGAAAATCCGTCTTTAAAGATGTTTATGTGAATTGCTTACTCAAGTAGCCATGCGGCCACTGCAGACACCTACTAAAGAACTTGAATTCGGGCCAGCCATTGATGTAGCGTTAAATACGCGACAGACAAGCGTTGCATTTGCCGCCAGTGGTTGCCGCTAGGATTTGGACATCTCGCGGCTATCGGATCTTAAAAGGCTAGATTCAATTTAGATCATTGAGATAAGGTTGATTCTTCGAGGGAGTGGATCTCGCTTATTCGCCTAATCCTTGCTTTACCCCAAACTCCATCTAACCGAGACCGCCGAGAAAACGGGCAGCGCCGCTATTACCAGTAATTCGCGAGTGGTTTGAGTAATTCGCCTCTTCGTCTTTTCGCTTATCCAGCTATTCGCCTACTCGCCTACTTGCCTATCTATAATGAAAGATTTCCTGAACCGTCAATTTCGCTCTCAATCCTCAGATACCTACTAGATCTACGTGGATTGACAGTTACTCACCTGGTGATGTGGGCTCTGTAGAACTCTGAAAGAATTATTTTCGCACGGTATCGGACTGTTATTCGCATGGTACATGTGATTTCTAGACTAACTTGCTAACCAGCGCCGCCCATCTAGCCTTACGTAAGCAAGTCTCTCAAATCTACGTGACATCTGACAACAGCTTCGCGTCTAACGCAACTTTAATCGCAGCATAATACCTGCTGCTGCCGCCCGTAACCGCCCGCAGCCGCCTCCTCCACTCTCAATAATAGGATCCCGATCACATACAAGTACTACGGACAGAGGAACGGAGAGACGAACGGGTAGGGGACGGAGCGCGTTTGCCGGGAAGTCATCCCTTTCTGCAATGGCCACAGCGGCTGTAGCGGAGTGGACATAGTGGTCACAGTGGTCACAGCGCGCTACAGCAATCCCAGCTCGCAACGCGGCGGCTACGGCGGCTATAGTGCATTGGCAGCCGCTGCAGGGCCGGGTCATTACAATTTACCAGTAGTCAGGCCGGGTTTGAATGTGGCACCTTTCGCTCAATTGACAGGAATGCGTTTCTCAGGCTCTTTGGGCCTTACTGATACAGGGTAGAGTCTGATGAGTTGCATCTCCAATTTGAGCTTGTGCATTTGGTGCACCGTGCCTAATTTGCGACCAAATCATGTCACTGCACTAGTGGCCAGTGCATTGTCGACGGAGTATTGCGAATAGGGGGCATCGAGAAACTACATGGACTAACCGATAAGGGACTCTCAGTCTACAAAAATCGGACTTGAGTGAATTTCGCCATGGCGTCTCAATCAAGCCCTGTTATGCCTTTTCTCAACCCGGGGTGAGCCAAGCAATCGAGGTTTCTGCGCTGCATTCTGGTTCACCGGACGCGCGGCTCTCGGACGCTTCACTCTGATTGCAACGACCGCTTCTCCCAGCAGCCTCTCCTTCACTGGTCCAGTCGCGTCTCGCTCTTGCATTTCCCCGACCCTAACGTTATCCGGTTCAGCTTCCTGCTCGTCGAAACCGGTTACCGCGGCCAGATCCGGGACTGCCGGGATTCGAATGGCGGTCGAGTGCAGCGGCTTACTTTGAAAGTTGCCTACGTTCATAGCGTGTGCGAGGGTGACGAAGAGGTGCCAGACGTCCATGTTAGGCGTTTACGGCACTTTCAGGATGTCTAGCTAGGGCGTCATGTAGGTTTTCGATCCAGCAATCGTTCGAGCGTCGGCAGCGAGGTTGGCCAGACCAAAGTCGGCAAGTTGGTATAGATAGCCTCCGTCTTCGCCTTCCTGGGGTGTTTAGAGAATGTTCTCTGGCTTGACGTCTCGGTGAATGATGATTGCTTCTCACCTAAATTGGGTCATGAGAGAAGTCCTGACGATGTCTTTCGGTACGAACTGTAACATGGTACTTACAGCTTCTGGGCCCTCTGCGCCGCCACTGAAGGTGTCGTGCCTGTCACTCTGATAGATGCCGAACCAGGGGAGATGATGGGTAGGTACAGTCTTCACTACGGGCACTATGTAAGACAAAGGAAGTCTGGCTGTCTGCGCACATCAGTAGGTGGGGCAGTCTACACTGCAGTCCGCGCGGTAGTCTAGGCGTCTAGGCAGCCGCCCAGACCCGCTCTGTTAGCAGTCTGACCTGTTCATCTAATCACGTCTTGGCGTACAAGCGCGTACGAGGCGCGCTTGTACGCCAACAAATGTCTACCTCTTGCATGCTGAACTGAACCATCACCGCCAACATCATTTTGAACATGGCCTTACCATTCGACAGCCCACAGCGCTTGGTCATACCACATGTCATCGAAGCGCTCCAACGGCTACAAGACCCTCAACAGCTCGCCCGCGAGAGACACCAACGCTACAATGAACCCCCGCCGCCGTACTCGGAGTCTGGCGAGACCACGCAGCCTGCGACGCCCGAACCCCCTCCCGTCGTCGACGAGTTCAAACAGCGATGCCGACGAATGCGGGCCCACGGCAAGTCGAAGCCGCTGGACCAGTTCAAGGACCAAGCCGAACGCGAGCGCGAACGGCTTGAACACCAGATTTCGGGGAGGCTGTCCGGCCGGAGGCAGACGCTGCCGTTCGATATGTCTTGGGATCTTAAGGCCAACGCAGACAACAATGTCCGGAGTCGTTGGGTAGAGCAGGGCATCTGGGGGGACGAATGGGGTCCGGCCTGGCCTGAGGACAGCCACCCGTTGACCACCTCTTGGGCATATCCAGACGCCGGCCCTTTCTTCGGCCTTCACATCCTCGCCGACTCTAGGCTGGGCGCTCGCTGGGGCCACGAGGAATCTGAACATGACCCAGACTCGGAGTCGGAGCCGGAGCCACAACAACGACCGATCTACGGCATCGGTGCAGCCCAGCCGAGACGACCCAAACCTCCGCAGCCGATCAAATATACCAAGGGCCCATTCGGACCCATCGCACATTACCCCATCCCGAGGCCCACCGTTCGCCATCCCGAGGCATCCCGTCCCCACCCCCAATTCCTGTATCAGATATCCACGGAGCGTGACTGGATCAAGGACGAGACGGACTACAAGCCCCCCGGTGGCATCGTCGACATCGATGCCATGGCCTACGAAGGCGTCAAGAGCAACTGGATCCAAGACGGCATCTGGAGGCCCGAATGGGATAAGCTACTAGGAAGCACGTGGATCCACGAAGAGCCCGATGAGCCGGACCGAGCTATCGAAGCAGAGCCGCCGCGGCCCAATCCCTTCGCGAGGGAGGCATCAAGTCCGAAGCCGAACATCAGCGAGCATTCGTCGCCCGCGGAACCCGACTCTCTCCCCGCTATCCTCCCCCGACCCAAGCCCCCTGGCAGCCCCGATGCCGTCGTGAACAAACAGCTGACGCCTCCGGAACGGCCGAGGCGTAACACCCCACACAACACCAAGACTTCTGCTGTCACCAAGGCTGTCAAGGAAGTGAAGACACCGAAGGGAGCTGCAAGGAACGGAACTACCGCCGTGTCTACTCCACTCCGCCGCAGCAGTAGGATTGTAGAAAGAGAAAGCAAACGGAAGGGCTGAGGTTGAGGCAAGGTAAGGTCGCCCAACGCCCCTAATCTGTGTATTGACCCGAGAAACAGACAGGGGTTATTCTGTTCCCTCTGGCCTGGAATGTAGTCGGCTCAGAGTGTCGACCCAGGAAAGGCTGGGCGATGCCGAGACGTGCTCAGGAAGCACCCTCGGATGGGACACGAGTGTGCTGGACCGGTCATGTGGTAGGTTGCCAGCCCAGTTTAACGTCATGCATTTGGAGCATGGCGGTTGTTGCACTGCACATTGCACCCAAGGCCAAGTACCGAGCTGACGGTAACCAGCTCTTCGGCTATGTCAGGAGGTTTTTCAAGAAGTTGCATCGTCTACGCTTGTTGGGCTGCATGACTTGGGTTCTCAATGGGCTTCACTCGAAGAAGAAACAACATCGAATTGGCGTGGCTCTTACATGGCTCATACCTCAGTCTTGTGCAGCCAACTACTCTATCAGACCCGTCGTGAAGCCCAGTCCCTCCAAACAGTACGCAGATGATGTCGCCGAAGCTGCCGAGGAGAAAATCACACTCAGTCCATTGACATTGCTCCCCTACCCACATGTGAGCACACCGTCGTTCCGCCCACCGTACCACCATTGCGACAAAGACTTGGGCTGTGCTTCGTCAAAGACCTGCTTCAACGTGACGGGGCGATGATTCCAAAACCCGAACTCTTCCGTCTGTCTATGATCCGTCTTTAGTCGCCCGCACTGGATAAAGCATTTGTCAACGTCGGCGTCCGCAAACTTGGAGAACCACGTCCTTGTCTCCACGTCTGGGGATGGGAAGAGGAGTGTCAGTGCCTGCAACGTCTCGTCTGCGAGACCTTTGGGTAGTAGGGTGTGGGAACTGTCGAAAAAAGGTTAGCAGCTACAGGCCATTGCGTTGTTGGAAGTGTGTGAACCTCTGTCGTGCCTGTCGCTGGACTTCTAGGAACGAGCATGATTGAAGACATGCATCCGTCGATCGTCATCGGTCAAGCAGAGATGGTCTACCAGGTTATCCGTCCCGACGAGATCTAGCCCTGCGATGGCGGCAGAGGTTGCGCGCGGTGGACATCCTTTCCATCTTGACGTTCTCCTGGGCCGCTCTAGGGTCAAAGTAGTCGGAAACAAGCTCTCCAGGGTCCTATGGCTCCAACGTAGGTTACGCCGACCAGAGAACCGTACGCGAAGCTGCAGAAGCTCACCCGCAACAGTAAACGGGCGGCCAAGTCTATTGAGTTGTCGAGCATTTCGTCTTCGCCGTCGCGAGGCGCGGTAAGTTTCCCTCGCATTTCGTCGTTGATGTCTTGTCGCAACATCCCGCTTTTGAGGTTGTAAAGGCAATCGGCCACGTCGCGGTGAGATCTCAGGGCCGCGTGTCGGGCTCCGTTGCGGAGAGCTGTGGCGCGTTCTTTACTGTAGTATGTCCAAAACGACTGAAGATCGAGATCCGCGTTGTTGAGGTGCTGAGCATGGTGCCGGTAGGCCCAGTACTCGCTGGATATTGTCGTTTTGGCGAGTTGCGGCAGCGGCACATCCAGCAGACTTGAGTCGAGCACCGTCGGCCCTGCCGTCATCGCAGCTTGAGGCTATTTCTGGCTGACGAGGTCGATCGGGCGCTTGGCCTGAAGCATGGCGACGTACGTCCTCCACGCTTTTCTTAGGCAGGCTCTCGGGCTGGACGGAGATGACGGACGGGCGCATGGACGGGGGGTTATCGGCGGACCATATGACGGCGTTGATGCCGTACCGGACGAGGCGTCGCTGGGAGTCGTCGGCGAGCGCCCTGAGGGCTATCACCCCCTTCCTCTTGAACATGGTGAAGACCTCAACATGATCATTCTTTTCCTTCTGCTTCTTGTGCTTCATTCAAGGCCACAGCGTAGGCCTTGACAGCATCCTTTGCCACGAGTCGTATGATTTCTCCTCGTCTTCCTGCATCATGCTCCCCGGCGACCTCGCCGTCGCACACCTGAGCCACGCCGGCCGGAGAGTCATCTCCACGCTGGGCAGCATGCAGGGCATCGGCAATACGACGTCCTTACAGCATCTCCCTCTACGAGCGAGCTGCCTCGGAAAACGACTAGATCCCATACCACTCGAGGCTGTCCGAATCCGATCGAGCCACCAACTTTGGTCGGTGGAGAAGCCCCGGCAGCATGAACAGAGTCATCGCCGCGACTAGCTCCCTGGGCGCGGCCGTCGACTTCCCCGAGGTCTCGGTGGTGCTGGTAGTCGGCGAGCCCTTCAGCATCATCGACATGGTGCAGCAGTTCGGCCGCTACGGGAGGAACAAGAACGGCGAGGCTGGCCAGGCCATCCTCGTCTGCAAGCCCCTCAAGGAACCCGTCGCCCAGTTCACGACCCGAACATGCCGGCGCGCCAGCCTGTCGCTGCGGGTGTCGGGTATGGGACGGGGCCGGGGCGGCCATGGCGCGGTGGTCCGGGGCGAGGGTACCGCTGCCGGAGCAGACATCGCAGAGCTCCTCGTTCGGGAGGCACGGAGGGGGATCACGGGCTCGTATGTACGTGCGTTGGTAGTGGTGGCGGTGTCGAACAGATGGCTGAATATCGCGGTATAGGGAGTGCTAGAGATGGTGGCGCACAGGGTCGAGGTGTTGTTGAAGCGGAGGGGAAGAGGGAGTGCGGAGTCCTCTTAGACCACTACTGTGACGCTTCGCCAAGGCGAGCATCCGCTGAAGTTCCTCCACCGCCAACACCACAAGCACCGGCGAGGTAAACGAACTCGTCCAGGAGTTCAAGTTCCAGGAGCACCTGAAACATTTCTCGACCGCCGAGGTCCTCGCACTGTCGGGGCCCAGACAACCGCCGGCGGCTTGGTCGTTGTTGGTACACGGGAAATGGAAAGGGAAAACCCAGGCTCTGGTGGTGCCGACGACGACATCCGGCTGAGGTAGAAGAGCCCGGTTGCCCAAGACTGCATCTGCTATTGGTGGATTCTCCGCCTCAGTGCCGATGACGCCCTGCACAGCCTCGATGATCCTCCCGGGAGTGCGGCTGAGCTTTCCCTCCGTTCGAGACCTGGAGCCGTCTTTCTCGTCACCTGGAAAAGCTGTCGTGAGATACATCCAAGCATGTCGACAGATACCGTGACATCCCCCCTGCGATCTTGTAAGAGCAGCATCGCGATACTAGGCGACAAATCAGCAACGAGGCATCTAGCATGGCACCAGGCTCGAATTGTGACGTACGGCGATCAGGCCAGAGCCCACGAGCATCGACCCAAGCATGTTCAAGCAAGAAGCCAAAGTTCGACATCGCACAACGCTTCCCACACCTGGCAAGGCCTGGACGCCCAGTTTGTGGCCGCCGTCCTGTTGTCCTTGGCTCGCTCAACCGCAGCCAACTTCTCATCTGGGGTCAGGAACCAGGCATTCGTCGGGCTGTCGGGCACTAGATGTACGATGCAGACCTGGGATCATGGTCGTAGACCCTCTATTGATGCGTGGTCTGTGGGCAGTAGTCTGTGATCTAGTCTATGACCTGTGATCTGTGATCTGTGGTCCGTGGCCGTCGCTGTGATCTGGTCCGTAGTCTCCGTTGTAGCACCTAGACCGTGTGTGCTGAACGTCCCATGATACTCTCACAATGCTCCATAACGCCACACCCAATTGGCCATAGGCGGTAGTGGAAGTGATCAGAGTGGCCAGGCAACGGGTATGGATACTAAACAGGCTGTAGACCTAGTGCTTCTTGCGCCGCATCAAGATCCTACTACCGAACAAACTTCGAAAATGGACATCTGTAAGCCAAGTCATATAATCAACTCTGCTCCCTGCATGCCTTTGTTTTGCCAGCAGCTCCTCGATGAAGACTCGGGCTCGGCGTATATTCCCACCACAGCCCTGCATGGCCCGGAACCGTTCAAGCACCCAAGCTTGGTGGGACAAGTCCTCTGTCTCCATGGCGGCAATAAACATGGGCCAGGCGATGCGCAACGAGTATTCCGGGCGGGTCGACTCTGCTAGCTTGGCACAGCAATGCAGCGTGTGGCTAACAGCGACTCTGGGTGTTATCTGGTGGAGCTGTCTCTCGTAGATACAGACGATGGCGTGAAAGTGCGCTGTCGGGATACACAGGTTAGCAGCGGTAGTTCCTCCAGGGGAGTGTGAGGACAATGCGAGTGAAATGATGGGCAAGAGTTCCTAGCAGCTTCATTAGCTTCCGGCCTTCTCATGTTGGCATTGTAAAGCGCACTTCTCAAATCCCCCGGATACCTTTGCCGAGTGCCGTCAGGTCCTGTGTCTTGGTTGCGGGATCGTCGCTGGGAGGCTTTGCAAGAGCTCGTCTCAAAAGTACAAGCCGAGAGTCAAGGATCTCCAGCGGCCGGACCTGGGATATCCAGAGCTTCTCCTCGAGGGTACTGGGAACGGTAAGCCTCCTTAACAGCACTCGTAGAGCTCTAGACAATCCGATCCAGAGATCCCGGGTGCTGGTCAATCAGCATGTCCAGCAAGCCACCCCCGCGCCCCAACAGAGCTGCATTCGCATCGTCCATGTGCCAAGGAATGCCCGCATCGTTGGGCGGGTTGCCTAGAGAGGACGAGTCGCTTCTAAGGCTGTGAGGCAGAATGGAGGATCCATGCGAAGCTGCAACATTCTTGACGCCTTTGAGATGCTTCTGCAAGACGACGGGATCGTCGCCGTACTGTTGTTCATACTGGATGAATAGCCACAGTGCTAGAAACGTGATCTAGCTGCATGCTGAGCGCCGCCTGGTAATGGCCAACAGCAACCGCGGTGAGCTCTGTATCGTTCTCAGTGGTCATGTCCCTGATGGAATACGGGAGTAGCACATGTGCCAAGAGACTGTGCTTGCTGCACATCTGAAGCACGTAGCCCTACGACGACCGGAGAGGCCTGGGTATCATTCGCGGGACCATGTTCTGCACGTAGTAGCACAGAGCCTCCCGGTCAGTCTCGAGCCGGAGAGACACCCGCCGCTCGACAAAGGCAGCCGAGGCAGCCCGCACTGGCCCAACCACAAGATGCCTCTCAGCAGCAGGCCGACTTTGAAGACGGCCGAGAAGAACCGAATCGACCGGGAGAACCGGCAGAATCTCGCCAGTATGAGCCCCGCCGAGATCGCCCAGGCGCAGGAGGACATCACTAGAAGCGCTCAGGACTAGGGCCAGCCGACTGCGCTGAGGCCGTGTGCCAGCTCCAGCGCATCGGAGGAAGAAGCGTCCAGAGATGTAGTCGAGGGCGGAGATGGCGGCTGCGCGGAGTGACGGTCTATGGCGAGCGGCTGGGGCCTTTATGACGAGGCTGATGGTTCCCAGGGCTTGCGGCGTGGCCTTTTTCGAGGACGTGGGTTGTAATCGCAGACGATGGCGCGGCGACTGTAGTTCAGATATGCCGGTCGATACTCGTCACATTTGACCTTGTGTTCGCGACACGTCCAACAGCCTGTGATGATGAGCTACAAGGAGTTAGGGATGTGGATACCGGCATCTCTGCTTACCATTTCGGCTTCGAGGTCCATGTTTGCCTTGGGTTCTCGTTCATCAGGACTGTTGTAGATGTGATAAGGAGCAGAGCTAGCCGAGTGGTGCGGACGTGAACAGTCGAGAACTGAAGAGCTGACGACTAATAGCTGACAAACATGAAATGGGTCTGATAAGATCTGATAAGCAATCCTTATCTTATCACTTCCGGCTTATCTCCTAGGTCATCACATCGTCATGATACTGTCCCGCCATACCAAAAGGTAAGGCACCTTACTCATGGGCAGGTCTTATCTTCCATAATAGGTGGTCACCCACCAACAGATACCTAGACGTTCCACTGGGGGCCATTGATCAATCATCAGTCGGGCATCCATTAAGCAGCTTCATCATCTGTCTCTGCTCCAACCAACACCTCCAACGTGAATGCGAACGACTACTCACACCTCCACCTTTAGCATTATGTAGTTTCGGAAATAAAAGATTCTAGCTCAGCAGGCCTGTGCCCTAACAGGGGACTTTATTATTACTGGCCCCTGGACGCAAAATATATATAGACTTCGTCTTCAGATCCGAGTGTCGTTGTTAACGTGAATGATGTCTGGCAGGTTATACTACCCAACTAAAAATCAAAGGCTATGTTGAGCTCATCATGAAATCCAAATTCAAACTCCGCCAGTCCCACAGCTGAGAAAAGTCGCCCAACTCGGCAGCTGTGATGTGTCCAAACTTCTGGTCCTGTTCAAGCCACGACGCCTTGAAGTCCGCATACGGTACAAATCCGCCCATGTTTGGATCAGGCTGCGCCATTGTATCAAGGCCGCCGCCTTGGACTGTGTCGTGGATACCGGCACTTAGGGATGGTACTTGGTCGGGCACCTGAGGCAGCACAGGCAGCACAGGACCACTGTAGAAGGATGCCTGAGACTTCGAATACCCTTCAGCGAGTGTAGAGGCGTCTTGGACATATGTGGCGTTGTCATGGTAATCGTGGTCAGGGTAATTGCTTCGTGGAATTGTCCCACCTCGCACACTCTCGTCGCTCGCCCAGTTGCTTGGCGAACTTGACTGTGATTCGACAGCTTGAGCATATGAAGCGCTGGATGACGGAGGAGGTAAGCTCTCGGTGCTCTGGTTGCTGATCGATGCGGCTTCAGAAGCTACTGCCACACGTTGTCTTTTCCGGGAGTCTCGTGCAGACGCTGGCCACCGTGGCATCCTCTGTACCATCTTGACGAGAATATCATGTGACGTTTTTGCGGTTGTTGATATTGCTTTGAGGCGCTTTAGCAACCGGACCGCGCTGTAGACTGATTCTATGATTTCTTCCCGCCTTGGGATGGTATTGTCTTCGTCCTTGATAATTGCAGTGGAAAGAACGGCTGCCGTGTCAAAAAGAGAGAAGATGATGAAGTGAAACCTAGCGTTTCGGTGTGAAACTTGCTCAGCCCATCGCATGGTAGTGTCCATATTTCTCAAAGAATAATATATGGAGTCTGCTCGAACTTCCAATACATCCCTTGCAGATAATTTGGTATACGTTTGAGCCATGTATGTTCGCATCGGATTGACAATCATGAGATATGCCATTGTATGGAGGTAGAATCGATGATAGACGATCCATGAGAGCTCGTGGTCCTTGGACGTATCCGGTTTGTCGACATCGAATACTGCAGGGAAAGAGTGTAACCATTCTTCAAGTATATGCTTATACTCTTGAACTTCGCTGGGTGACTTGATATTTTTAGGCGTAGACCATCGCGCTGCAAGTTGAGTGACGACTTCTGATTGCAGTTTCAAGTGCAGCAGTGGCGAAGGCGAGGTGTCGTCCAAAGCAAGATTTACGGGCTCCACATTGACATCTGTGTGATCAATGATTGTCGGTCGGCCAAGGCCAGAAGCGAATTGCCTAGGATTCCGTCAGTACTTCCTCAGCAGCAAGAATAAGATTGGCAGGACTCACCAGTCCCAGCAACTCAGAATACACCACACTCTGCGGCGTTTCTCGCGCTCGAGCTCGGACAGACCCTCTGCAATTGCAGGTCTGTGGAGGCCTTGGGTTACAGTGTTAGAAAACGAAACATAGCAGAATGAAGGTCTCTTACCTAGCTCGTAGGCTTCCCGAATAGCAGCCCCCAAAACGTGCCAAGCTTCGACGAACCTCGCTTCAGCTTTGTACCAATAGATGGAGTGAAGCATCCATTGAATGTTGAGAATGTGGCAATGACCAGTGGGGATCAACCTGCCGAGATCTGTACCAGTTTTGTGATACTCCTTGCTTAGTTTATCCGCAGTCTCAACCGGGTCAACCTCGAAGATGGCTTCCGCGTCGACATCGAGATGCTGCGTGGCACAAGCGCAGACCATGACCAAGAGTATGGTCCATTGGAGCGAGAGTTGTTGATTGTTGGACCTTCGATTCCACCATGTCTGATACTCGTGCAGGAAGATGGGCGGATAGACGATGTAGTAATGGTAGTTGGCGTTGTCGAGGAAGCTCCGGATAAGGGTATCTGAGTGAATGTGTCAGTCTACACGCGCAATTTCCATGACGAATCCCACTCACCCATTTTGGGGCGAGAAGGAAGGACGCTGAGGGCATGCCCAAGCTGCGGACAAGTGTCAGGGTGAACCCAGGTCAGATCAGCCAAATGTTTCTTTTCCTTCTAAGAATGAGTCAGTAGGCTTCCAAGGCAATCATCACGGCTTCGTAACCTACCTTGGTACCGATGTTGAGAGACTCAAACAGGGGGCCAGCAATGTATCCCATATCCTCCAAGCCTGGGTCGCTGTCGCCGTCGCTGGCGCCGTCGCCGTCGCCCTCTTCCGGCTCGGAGACTTCAAATTCGCCAACATCGTCGTCATCGAGCGAACGCTTCTTGTGGCTGCCCGGGGTGGACGATTCCGACACCGAGGTGGCCGGGTTGGGCAGGATGAAGCGGCATTTGTCGGCGACCTTGCGTTTCTGACATTGGTTGCAAGGCCATTCGCGGTTGCACTGCGGGCGGTGAGCGGCTGGACTACAGGGCTGGGTGAGCGGCGAAGGGTCCAACGGCACTGAGGCATCAACCTGCAGTGCGTGAGGAGCCCAAGGTGTGACGCACTTTCTGCTTCCTGCGATGGCACTCGGCGCAGGCTGGGCGAAGCTGGCTGGTGCGCGCGCTGTTGTCGTCCATGTTGTGGTGTTGTGGCGGAGTTGATCAGTGGAGAAGCGGAGAGGCGACGCTATGAAATATCCGTTCTTCCTCCGACTCCACCCGCCACGCCCGCCCATTCCATTGGCTCCACCGTACACGGCTTAGTCTTCTAAACGAACTCAGCCTGGATAGCGGGGCTGGAGACCCCCCTCCCGGCGGTTCATGATACCATGACTTCCCTTCAACAGCCAGTCATGCCACCAGACGAAGTGAGGCTTGCTCGTTACCTTCCGAGGCGAAACTTCCCCTAATTATGACCGATGAATATGGTTTACGCGTATCTTCAACAGTCGTCATGGATGACAGGCCGTCGGGCGCCCCACCATCTTTCCTCATGCAAGATCCCAAAGACTCAATGGCGCCAATGAACAGCATCCTGACCGTTTTCGAAGCGGGAAACGTTGACCCCATAAGGCGTTCAAGATCAGCACACCTCAATAAAGGAACCCACCCTCCTTTGTAAAGTAGTATGTCATTTTAACTGTACTTCTATGGGTAGTCAGCCACTGGGTTGAGTACCGAGGTATAGCCGTAGGAGCACATGATGAAAATGTACTAGTGTGGCCAAGGTCATTGATTAATCATCCGTCGAATTTCCCTCGGACAGCATCATTGTCAGTCTCTGCTCCAACCTCCTTAAACATGGATGACTACAGCTTCATCGCCGACGAGCCCCCGCCCCCGCCCCCGCCTCAACAGACTGAAGGCGTTCAACTGCCCAAGTACAAGATACCAGGTGAGCCAGAGCGCTACCGCTTACCGACGGCCGGTACACCAGGCCCCGCGTCGCCACTAGATACAGTAGTAATTCAATACGAAACCCCCCCCTTGCATATACACGTTGGTCTTATTTTCTTGAAACTAGCGCTTTCGATTTCGCACTCGCCTCATATCTGCTACTGGTAGACGTGTTGATCCCGCTCACCCAAATGTGTGGCGCTTGCGTATACATCAGTTGCCGGTGCAGCGCATCATCGGCTTCGTGGCCGGCTTTGTTCCCCGTTGGGCCCAGTCCTGCATCAAATCCGTCTTCCCTGAGTGGTTCCTACCCACCAACATTATTCTCAAGCGGGAGAGAGAAGCAAAGGACGAAGAATATGGGGATGCCGAGGAACTCATGGCGGTAGAAATCCAAGCGTATAAGCGGCTCAAACCTCTCCAAGGTGTAGTGGTCCCCGCTTACCACGGTGAGGTTCGGTTCAACGGCGCAAGGGCAATCATCATCCAGGATGCTGGTGGCGTATCTCTGGCCGAGCCGGCGGGCGCGACGCTGGATCTCGAAGATCTGTCACGGTTGCTCCAGGAGTGCTACCGCGCCCTTAGAGTTTTGGCGTGACTCACGAGGATCCCCAGCTTGGAAACTTTCTGCTCGTGGAGGACAAGATAATAAGCGTGGATTTGGAGATGACGTCGTTTGACAAGCCGCTGGATTATACCAGACACTCGATGTGGAACGGCATCTCGTGGCTAGCGCGACTCTATCGAGACCGTCGCGCATATCTCCGGAAGGAGGGTCTGCTTGAGGCAGCATGACAAAAATGGATGGACTGAATAGCAGTTGGACCAGTTCTAATTACAGAATAGATGTAAGCGAATAATCGACACTACAGTCAGAGAGGTCTCTTATTTAGACAATCAGTCATTCTGGGAAACCTGACAGCCATTTCCCCCGTACAAAGACGCCTCAGGCAGCTCCGGCACCCGAACAAGCTTCAGCACTTGAACGGCCTCGCAAAACGTAACTCCAGTAAAATGCTTGAACCTATCTCCCTCCAACACAGGCAGGCTGGACGATGCGGTTGATGATCTTCTTCCTCAATGATTCATGCCCCTGTTCTTGAGGAGTCTTGCTAGGTGCACAACAAACGTGACCTTTTCCCCGTTTTCCTCCCTGCTGCGCTGAAGAGAATGCAATAAACACATCACAGGACACAGCACACAGCACACAACGCGCCCAAGAGCCCAAAAAAACGCATTTCCGTCAATTGAGCGAAATGCATCACATTCTACCTGGCTCGACTATTGATCTGCAGCGGCTGCAAACGCGCTGTAGCTACTGTCATTAACGCGCTGTAGCTGCTATTGTTAACGCGCTGCAACCGCTATAGCACGCTGTGACTGCTGTAGCAGCTAGCGCGTTATGCCCACTGTAACTACTGTAATTAGCGTGCTGTAGCCGCTATGGCTAATATGCAGAAAGGGCCCAGACGACTGCCCGATAAACGCACCCCTACCTCGTCCTCCGCCCATTCCTCGGACTACAGTATTTGTATGCAATTGACATCTTAGCATTGACGGCCGGCGGCGGCGGCGGCGGCGGCAGGTATTGTGTTGCGATTGAAGGTGCGCGAGTGCACTGTTCGTGACGCAGAAGGCTTATGTAATGTGTGTAATAGCGTTGATTGGCTGATCATGCTCGGAATCACGTGTGTCGTGCTCCCTCTTGTCGGCTCAATCTCGGCTCTCTTATCCTCAGTCATCACAGCGTGATTGTTGCCCTCGCGACGATAAGGCCTGGCAGAACTTGACAAGTGTCGCGGTCAAATAAGCTGGCTTAACTTGGGTACCTAATGTAAGGGTCCTTACAATTTTGCCCTGTTTAGTACAGTGGTTTTCTGCGTCACAACAAGCAATGGGCGTGCGACGATGTGTAGACCAACATGTCATTAACATAGATACAAACCCGAAGGCGAATTGCCCCATGCTACCCAGAAAGGAGGAACATCTGCTTGAAGGAATGCCCATTTCTCATATCAAGACATACTCCAGGATTCCATCACTGCCTTAGAGCTCCTACTATCAATGACCGCTACACCAAAAGTCAAGGCACCTTGCTCTTGGGCAGGTCATATCTCCTATAATAAATAGGTGGTCACCCACCAACACCTACAAAGACCCAAGCTGCGGGTTCTCCTTGAAATTTCGGCCGAGGGATCCCCAGTACCGTCTTCCGCACCTCATGGTGAGATTCATGCTTATGATGAGCATGAGTGGGCCCTCCCTCCCCATGTTCCACAATAGCTATTGCATTTCCAGTTGCAGCAAAAGGTAATGCGTACTGCGCTGATGCTTAGTGCTAAGCTAGCCTAAATGCTAATTGCTTCCTGGGTAGTTGCTGACGGTCTGCGTCGTGGATGAGGGAAACGTGGACATCATTTGCGATATGGTGAAGGCAAACTTGAGGGCTGAGACCGCTCAGGACACTTGTCTTGTACTCCTCACTCGGGTTGAGGTTCGAAACTGAGTGCTCGACCAGCACATTCCATGATGACATTAGGGCTGAGACCTTGTCTTGTACTCCTCACTACTCCCTACTCGGGTTGGGGTTCGAAACCTCCTGTGGATAGGCAGGCTCGCAACCAAACGTAGGGCTGAGACCACTGACACTTGTGTTGCACTCCTCACTCGGGTTGAGATTTGAAATCTCCTATGTCGTGGGTAGAGGACGTAAGGATCGGAGATCCGAGTGTTCGTCATTATAGTGCCAAGGATACTTGTCTTGTACCCCTCACTCGGGTTGAGGTTCGAAACCTCTTGTGAATAGGCTCGCAACCAAACGTCGGGCTGAGACCACTAAGACTTGTCTTGTACTCCTCACTCGGGTTGAGGTTCAAAACAAAAGCGTCGTCAGGGCCGTTGAGCTGGGCGTTGCAAGCCGGGCACGTGGCGCGCCGTTCGTTTTCTGACGGCTGCGATGGCTCATCACCAAGGGACTTGACCTTGAACTTTGGAGGAGACTGAATATAGACGGGTAAGTTTCTCTCCTAAGATTACCAGGATGGGAGGCTGGGACTGGACTTACAGCTGATGAGGGGATCAAGTTCCCAGGGGATGAGGTGGAGCCGAGTTTGTTGATAATGATGTTTACTGAGACTTCTTGTGTCGGAGACGGAGAGTATCCTGTTTCAATGACGAGCGTCGGCCAATCGCCAAGTCCACGCTGAGGGTATCGACGGCCAGCAGAATCTCCCTCTCCGGCACCCTTGTATGGTCCATGTTCAAATATGGTGGCAGCTAGAGCTCCAGACCATGCGTACGCAGATGATGTTGATGTTGATGATGTTGAGGAATGTCCATCAGACGTATCTTGGTGCAGAAAAGGCCGTTGGCAATTGGCAATTTCTGTTTCTTGGTGCCTTCCATAGAGATGGCATCCATTGCGTTGGCCCGTCGCCAGGGAAAAGGATGTGTTCTTAAGGCTAGGGCAGGGCCTAGAATTTGCTGGAAGGAGGCGGGCGATCGCTTCCGCCTGTGTGGCATTTGTCGACTTGAGGTGCGAGGATTGGCGGCAGCCTCGAAGCTTTGCGCGCCCGCCCGGCTTCGACCACGCCACTGGTGGGAAGCGGGTTTGGGGGATGACGACAGGTGTGTGCTTCTGCTTTTGCTGCTTGGTGAGTTGAGGCTAGGCGATGGCTGAAGGGCCGAGGGAGCTGCACATGCAGGCAAGGTGGTGGCGTTCAAGAGGAAACGAAGAAAGTGTTGTAAGGGGTAGGATCTGGGTTGCGGATGGAGGAGTAAAGGCTCCAGCGTAGCGACGTCTCCAGACAACAAGGAGTCACCACCGCAACTGCGGGTGATCAGTGAGCAAGCGATTGAAGAGCAGTCTCCTTGCCTCATTGGGGTGGTGTAGAGATAGGATGGATATAAGGAAGGAAACCTTTACATTGCAGAACGTCGTCGTGCAAGGATAAAAGAAAGGAGGTCCAAGTGAGGTTGCAAGGTGTGCGTTTTCTTTCAAAAAGCTAGAGTGGGGAGGTCCTCTCATACCCTAGAATCCGCCCACCAGGAGGTCCTTCTGGCCCAGGAGGGTGCCTACCGCACCCCCCCTCAATGATGCTATGGAAAGATTCAACCTGTCACGATCATGTCTACTGGTCATCATCAGCACCAACTCGTGCTGGCTAACATGCACACTTGTTCCATGCGGTCTGTTGCGTATCCCAAGACAGGATTTCGGCTACTCTTTGCTGCCGATACTGCCTTCAGACGGGATGGGGCCTGTAAGTTGGGGATCTTTACGCTGTTCCGAGACGCTAACAGGGCCCTAGGCACCTAAGGAGATACCCGGACCTGGGCTTCGCAGGCCCAGGAATCCAACCGGAACTTTAGTGTGCATCAAGAGGCAGTCCTCTCAACATTCAACTCAAGAAGCGAGTCCATCCTGTTCGACATGTGCGCCACCTCATCCTCCTCCCCCACGAACCGTTCAGCGGACAATCGGCGATCGTCCTCCTCCTCGTCAAGGAGATTCTGCTGTAGAGTGTCCTATGGATTATTTACGCCTTCTCCAACCAAGCTTTACGGTCAACACCACAACCTTTCATCTCTATTCAGAGGCAATAGTCGGCCTGCTTTCCAACATTTTCCCTGGCACCACCGAAGTCGCAGAGGGCCGAGATAGATCCCGGCACCGGAAGGACGCCGTCTTCTTTTCCCCATGAGGCTTCGGGGATGGGTAGACACGCGAATCTCCATCTGCCAGGACTTGGATCAGAAAAATGGCACCTTTTCCGACAACGACTTACGGCCGATGACTGCTGACCTTTACTAAGAAATCCGAGCGTCTTGTCCCGATATCCACCTAGTCGAGGCATCGTGGATGACACGGCCTACAATCTTCTCGGACCAGGAGTTACGATGGGAAGCACCAAACACCAGACTCATGCCCATCTGCCGAGTTGCAGAGGACGTCAGGGGTCCTGATACGCAACCCCGCGTACCGATCGCACAAAGCAGGCGACGGGTCGAAACCATCACAGTTCTGTATCCTGTACAGCAAGGTGTCAGAAACTCGGTTATCTTGATCCCGCAACCCGTTGTCTGAGCGGCAGCTTCAAAGCAAGACCGGGCTCATTTCTGCAGGACAAAGATTCAAGATTTACCTCATCAATACGACATCGATGTCTTCGTATGCGCCGTTCTTCAAAATAGCTTTGCCGCTCAGGTTCTTCTTGGCTGGAGTCCCCAGCAACTGCAACTGGACTTGGACTCCCCTCTTTTTATGCCACTTGCAGCAATGATACACAAGCGTGTCCGATATCTGGCAGAGCATCATACTCAGCATTGATGCTGACCTTTGTTCCACCTTGGCTAGTGAGGACTTCAAAGGCAGCGGGTACTCCGCAAGCGTGGCGAGCGACCCACAAGCCCAGATTTTCCCAGATAGCGTCATGCGCAATGTGTTCTCCCATGGCTAGTTCAGGATTCTTGTAAATATGCGTGTGCCCTCTGATGGTTAGATGTACTCAGCGAACCCTGCAACGCTTAAGATGGTGGAGGAACACAAACGTGACAAATCGCTGCTCGAAAGCGTTCATTGATCTGCGCGAGGGCTTCTTCGATATCCTCTTGACATGCTCGATGATAATTGTAAGGGCTAGGGCGGTGTTCCTAAATCAATCCAACTGAGTCAAAAAGATCAACCAATTCCAGTATGCTTTATTATAGAACAGTAACACACAACAGGTTAAAGGGGGCTAAAGGCTCGCCGAGCCTTCGCTGCCCACAGCGCGTTACGACGCCGGGCGCAGTGCCTCTACAGTGGGCGTGCAAAAGTTGACAATCTCCGGATCCACCCAAATCTCCAGATCATAATACATTCCTTGACTGCCATTATGCACCCGAATAATATCATATGAAATCATAAACTAGATGAGTTTCAAGCCTAGAGACTAGAAACCATGATTATGTACATCAATATCTAGTGTATCAGCCACCTGCGTCAACGACTGCCTTCATTCGCTGGGGCATCAAGTTAAGCAGGTTTTCGATTCTCTTCCCCAAGCTCCTTTGCACTCTCAATTAAGCTGTCTTTTACAGCCAAATTCTTCAGAAGGTCTGCGAGATCTTCTAGCAACACCCTTACAGTGATATCAATAAGCGTTGGGTGCTGCAGCTGTGCGGGAGGTCATCGATGCCTTTGAACCTGGTGACTGCGATAGGCTGCAGCGCTCACCTCACCAGGGTGCACTACGGTGGCTTATTAGACACGCTCCGCCAACGTGCAAAAACTAGGTAAAAATCCTAAGTTTCCATTGATATTAAATACACGGTCTACCATCTGCATCGTCAATTTAAAAATACTGGGAGGTCACCAAGGCGCACTACAACTGCTTTCCGGGTCATGCCTCAATCAGAAGCACTGTGTTTTTTTCTCACTGCCTCGACTGTCCTGCTGTTTGAGCTCTTGTTGCTCCTTGGTTGGTCATGTCCGAGGCAAGTCAAGGACGAGACTGCTATGCCATTGAAGCATCCGAAATCGACCCCATCACGTTCCGGACGACGAACCCCATCGCCACAGCGAGCTTCTCCGACAGCCTGCCCAACCAGACTGGGTCGGAATTCCCGTGGAGAAACCGATACGAGAGACGACGAGCCCGTAACGCCAACCAGCTGCTCCATACCATGCGTCGGCTGGCTTCTCGGAGCCGACGACGAGACTACAGACTCAGCCTCCTCTCTTGCCGACCAGAACGTCGTCTCGCTGGGCGGCTTAGACGCGCCTCCGGGCTTGTTCCCAATTCTGGGCTCACTCCCAGCAGCATCCCGGTCACGCGTCATATCCCAACCTGGGGAAACCCGGCCACGTCGCTCACAACGCTACGAGCCCCCGGGGCCCGACTGCGCCGCCGTCCCGAATGGAAAGCGAGGGAGCTTTCACCCAGCCATCCCCGTCTTTGCGAGACCAGCTAACCTCCCAGGAGGCCCCCTGCACGACCGCCGGACCCCGCAGAATATACTGCCTCCCAGAGACGCACGCACCCGACAAAATGCTGGCTTTGGTCTTCTAGCTAGCAACGACCCTCTGACACCCCCCCAGCAGCTCTCTCCAGTTGAACCGAAGCGAATGCGACATTCGCACCCTGGATCAGCCGACAGCGAGAGAGATGAGGATGGCAGTACAGCGGAGAAGGAGGATGCTCCCGGGTCGAAAAATCGTCGCACTCTACCTTGTTCTAGGTGGCCTGACCCTGTGACGATCATCGTGATCGTAGCCCCACGGATGACGAAGGCAGCCGAGCGATTTCCTTCTATTGCAGATTTCCTAGAAGCCCGAAATTGATGTACTTAGACCGTCAATTCGTCCCTCTTTTAGCTAAGGAAATCAAGAGCTTTTCCACCTTCAATTTCACCCTCAGGTTGCAACAGGCGTGGCCACATTCCAGATCCAATTCTCATCGGCCTACGTACCGAGACCAAACCTCGCGATAAGGCACAGAAGAGCCGACAGTCTGTCCCTTCAATAAGGCGAGGTGCATTCACGACACTGTACCCCGGGCGGACCGTAGGAGCTCTTCAGGTTTGTTACAATTACAAGTGCTGGCGTTGATTTGCGGATAGTGGCAAGCATGCACCTGTTTCGTCAAGTATCTATAGTTTGAAGCCACTTGTAAATGGCCTTGGGCTCAATGCGAGTAATACTTTCAGCGCTCCCTACCACTTCGGCAGGTCCACGACGATGTGGGACAATGGTACCGCCGAAACCCTTGTCTGCCCGCTCGCAACACCACCAAAAGATTGCCTTTGTAGCTGTGCTGGAAATGTCATGAATGGCCTCACTGTCCGGGAATCTAGCGTGTTGAGACCCATCACCTGCCGCCCAGCCCTCTTCCTCCGGAGGTTTATACACCTGCAATCCATCCATCGATAACCTAACATCTGTTGTCCCGCTTGGTAACCAAGTCCAATGTGTAAATGTCCACTCATGCGAACAAGCAAGATGATGACGGATTTAAAGCTCGACGTCTGCGGCCTGCATATTGCCAAACGGCGACCATCCGTAGGGTGGGATATACAAGAATCCATCATCCGGATACTCCGCATGGCAATCATGGCGTAAACGCCAAACCTCCGCTCTCGACACCATTCCATCATCAAGATAAGGTCCCGTCTGATAACTACTTATGAATGATTGAGGCGCGCCTGTCCATGCAGCAGCGTCAATATCGGGCCGAGTAGAGGGATAGTCTCGTAGTTCCGTAAGGGACGGCAATATGCGGTTGATGATTACCCTCTGGTTACAGAGAGCGACACCAAGCCATAACGGCGAGACCTTTGTAAACGACAGGACTCTCGCAAGAAGTTCCAGATCATTCCCACAGATAATGGCTTTGAGCGTGTCCGCGATAGGGCAGACCCAGGCCCCGGCCAAATTGCATGGCACATTTGGCTCCCAAAATATGCTCCACAAAGAAGGGCCCAAAGCCCAGGGGCACATGCTCAGGGTCATATAGTAACCAATAAGCTGGAAGTCAGTTAAACAATCTTGTCCACCTGGGGAGCTGACGCAAGCCTGGAATGACGGCTTCGGAAGTTCGATGGTGGCCGCCTTGAATTACGATGTGCTGGCGTGAAGTGGGATAGACAAGGCTGCCGCAAGTGCTGCCGAGGACTGGCTCCCAAAGTCATAGGCACGACATAGCCTTGAGAGGTAAGAAGCTGCTTCCCTGCCCATGGGGCGATCTGACCACCTCCAATTGACCATCCAACGCCATGTCTGGCAACTGCCTTCCACCACGCAAGCTCGTGGGGAGAGGCATAGTCGAGGTTGAGAGCTGTCGAGCCAGAAGGCGTACTAGGCGGCGAATTATACTCCATGTGGAGACCCTGTCTCTCCGCAAGTTCTGCACTTAGGATATATGCCTGACCCAATACCAACAGTGCAATACCACTGCTTGTTTTGCTCCCCCAAACTCGGAAGCTGTTCGACGCAGATGTTGTACATGTTGTTCTATGACGATTTCTCAACGAGATGATTCGAGGCTTCTCCGTACGAGTCTTTAGAGGGCAGAAAGCATCGGAATTCGTCCAGAGAGAGTAGCCTTCGATATAATGGGGTTCGCTAGGGATCTTGTCGGGTATCGAGGGAGCACGGGCGAGGGTTTGTCTCAAATCAAGGTTCTCGGTCGGGAGTGATATGGCTTTCGCGCGAGAGCGGCTTGCCATCGTAACGCGCTTCTGGCGAAGACGGCCTCGGCTTCGGGGCCACCGTAGAGGGTCTGGGAAGTGGCCAAGTCCATGAATGACTCAAGGCAAAGGTGGGTGGGCGGTTGGCGAAGATGTTGCAAGCAAGCTGACCGTACGTGCCGTGCCGATGGCATTACAGCCTGCTACTATCCCGCCCTGTAGTGTGCAGTCTGAGTGTCTGGCCACTCAGTCCATGGCCAATTGGGTGTGGCATAGTGGAGCGTTCAGCACAAATCAGGACCATAGATCACAGACCACAGATCACAGCGAGATCACAGCTTGTTGGGCAGGCTGTCCGAGAAGCTCGCTGTGGCGATCCACTGACAGGATCGAGTACAGGGTCCAGTACAGGGTCCGGTTGGCTGTCGGGAGAACGGCAGATGTCTGCATTATCCGCACCGGTCGACGGCGTCGAACGACGGCACTGGAGGGCTTCGAAAAAGGTTCGTCCTGCCACATGCCCTTGGGGGGTTCCGCCCAGGGCGGTGGTGTTGGCTTGACTGGGGCGGACGCTGGGCAGCTCGATGGAAAACATTGCGGCAACGGGAACCAGTCAACCACCGAGGGACGACTTGCACTACTCTCCTTGCCGAGGCAGTCGTGTTCGGCCGTTGAGGAACCTTTACTGCAGCAACATGACCATCGTCTTCATCGCCCGAGATCTCGATGAACCCGTACAGATTCTGGTTGGGACTTGGCGTTTGCAGGCTGCTGAAGTCGCTGCACGTAGTGGGTCGTGATGAGTGGCGGAATGCGTCCTTGGAAATATGATTCAATGGGCTGGCCTTGGGCAGGAGTCGTTTGTAAATGTGAATTTGGTCGAGATTGACAGCCAAGTCCAGAACTATTGGTGCCCGCGAGCTGTCATTTTGATACCCGTTGCAGGAGTCCACCACAGCTGTGCCCTCAGTCTCTCGGGTGCCGGTCAAGCCAACCAGCCATGTCCCCTCGGCTCCATAGCTCGCCTGGCCATGCGTACGGCCGCTCATCTCGGGAGCTCGTTCCAATAGTGGCAGACCAACTCTCTGACCCGGGGATCATCGCACGATGTGCCAGGCTCGACTCGAACACGCCCGCGTATCCATTCGGCAGGGGGCGAGGGATACGAGGACCCAAGCTGAAAGAACGGGAGTCAAGGCTTCGAAGTTGTCATGATTCCGCGTTCCTATTGCATAAGCCGGACCACAAGGCGAGACAGCGCCAAGGAACCAACCATATCGGGGCTGCCCGTGACGGTGAGATGGCGAGGAAGCAGCGCAGATTGGCAGCTCCTGCCAGAGGGTCCGGGAGCCTGCAACTCTTTCGGGACCGAGATCCCCGGGAGGGGCCCCCCGTCGTCGGCTTCAGCGCTCTTCGGGCTCGGTCTTGAGGTCGATAATGGCAACGAGGCGATTGTCCCGCTGCTCGTCGACGGCCTCGATGCTGTTGTTGGTCAAGCTGGGAGCCGACCTCGCTGGTGGAGCTGGCGGGCCGTGCCTAATGTGCGACGGTAGTGCACCCGTCTCTGTTCTTTGAGTGTGGCAGTGTACAGTCGCACATTAGGCACGGCCACCGTACGACGATGCTCAGTCTAGTCTCACCCTCGGGTTCGTATCAGCATCAATCACCGCATCGACATTGACGACATGAACAAAGTCGTAGCTACGGTCAAACTCAAGTATAGTCTACGGCTGGTCCTGGAATCGTTTACCAATATCCTCACTGCAATGTATGGCAAGAAAACCAAGTCCTAGCACATGCACCTTTCGCTTGCGTATTGCTCACAAGAAAACTTTCCCATTGTTCTGGCCTTTTTTCCCTCGACCTGGCACTAGCAGTCGAACGGCAGACGGCCAGATGGTTAGGGCTATTGCTTCACGGTTGTGGAATTTCGAGATTCGTGTCTTCAGTGGCATTTGATTTTATGAGACGGTTCTTTCCAGCATAAGAACCTTGCCGACTAAGATCCTGGACTGCTTCATGCAGGCGCGGACACCATGCGAAACTTGCTTGCGTGTTGTCGTAAAGACTCGAAGACTTGGCCTGCCAGCCACTCTCAGACCCCCCTCAGACCCCCCACCATCAAGCTGCCAACTGCCCTTCGCGAACCACACGAAGTGCTTCGCGAACAACACCCTTGTCGTTGTCCGAGGTTAGGATAGCTTCGACTTCCTCGAAGCCGACCCACTTTCGGTCGTAAGCCTTGTTTTGATCTGAGGTTCCCCCCCCCCAAACCATGACTCCGTAGGTTGTGGCCACGAACCAAAAGACTATTTTGAGCTTTCCGTCGTTGACTTTCTGCGTCACAGCAAAAGGCTCGGTGAAGGCCGTGGGGCCACCGTGGCCCCGCATACCACGCGGCAAATCCGCCATGGTGTTAATTTCCACGGGGTGCAGATGGACGGACACCCCGGACTCTTCCCATGTTCCTCGCGTCGCCGCGTCCTCGAGGCTTTCGTCGATGTTCTTCGCTCCCTGCGGAAGGAAGTATTTCCCGGTCTCGTGCTCTCGGACGACTAGCACTTTCTGCTTGGCGTGGTTGATGGCCACCGTACCGCAACCAATCGCGAATTGTTCGGCAAAAAAAAGGGAGCGTCCCTCTGATTGAGACATTGTTATGAAGTTTGTTTCTGTGAAGTCGGTGAGTTTAAAGCAACATTTCCGGCCTCGTCGAGAACTTACGACTGTGATGGTTGTAGTTAAGGGAAAAAGGTTGCGTTGGGGAGTAATGTGGTGGATGTTGAGGTGAAGAATTTTTTGGGAGAGTAGGCCTGATTGTGTGCGGTGAACTAACCACCCGCTCACATGATGCGTAACCGAATGCCTCAGGTTATTGTCCGTTCTTCTGCCTTGACTCATATGGATCAGTCAGCGAGCAACTGGAGTGGACGCAACAGCAAGTTTGCCCTGCTGTATCTACATGAACCCAGACCACACGTGCCCAAACAATGCGTTCCCGGAACAGTTGGTATGAGAACCAGTGTTTAGATGAACATACAGTAGCAGAAGCGGGTGCATATACGCGCAATTTAGCCCAAAGCGCCAGAAACTATGAGAAGTCAATCAAGACTGCGTCCCTCCTGTTCCTGTAACTCCTCGAGTACTCTCTACGACTTGGTCCTATTCCAACTTTTTCCTGCTTCCCTGCTTCTGTGCTTCTCTGCTTGGATGCTTGGATGCTTGGATGCTATCCGCTCAACCTCTTGGCCATCACGCAGGCACGGGCACCAACAAGCACGGCAACACTGCACGGGCACTGCACACTTCGCGCGCGTGTGTGTGTGTGTGACTTTATTACAGACGGGCACGTGGCCATCAGGACAGGCCTACCGTCCGGATACAGTTGATCTCGGACGGGTTGCGTGTCATTCTTGCTTAGTGATGGGCTCCCTCCCATAAGTACGCTCAGTGATGCATCCTGCCAAGTTCCAGACCGGCTCAACTAAGTCCACCTCGGCCCATTAACTCGGGTTTTGCAAAAGTGCAACGGTGCAAATGTGTAAAACATGCACAGGACAAAGAGAGAAAGCGGACATGGTTCCAAGTTAGGGGCGGGAATGCCAATGGTTGCTGGAACATTTGGCTGGCTGGTCTTGACTTTACTTCTAGCTGTCTTCATTCGTGAGTTGTGAGCAAAGCGAGACGCCTGATTCGCTGACGGGGAAACCCTGTGGCCTGTTTGGACGGCGCCAACCTCCAGACTCCAGCCTCTGACGGGTGCCATGTGGAAGACCGCCGTGTGACCAGGCGGCAAACATTGCAATCTTAAGTTGCAGTGCATGCGTTTTCCGTCACAACTCAAACCTCACATCCACACATAAACACCTCACTTGGCACCGCACATTCACCATGGCTTCTTTTCTCACCCCGGTGGCCCGTCCATCCCCCGATGGCATGACCGATGAACGCGAGTTCGCCGCGTCTGATATCACCGAGTCCGATGTGAACGAGTCCCATGTGACCGACGCGAGCGAGTTCTGGATGTCACAGGCACGTCCTCAAAGCACTGAAACTAAGGAGCTTCTCCGCCTCGTAGTCCGCGAGGTAAAGTTTTATGACGACGAGATGCCCACGCTCCTCACCGAGCAGATGGACGCGTACACGCGAGCCTACAACATCCTCAGCGGCAAGGACACAGGCGAAACCTCCCAGGAACGGCGCGACTTGATCCCCGCCATCCAGAAGAAGCTCGTCGACATCTTCCTGACCCAGCAGCCCGAGGTCTTCATCCTCTGTACCCTCGCCATACCCGTTGAGACGCTCGCCATCATCACCGACGTAAAGGCCTTGATCAATATGCTGCGCAACTGGTGGGAATTCAGCGCGCCTCGCCCCGATGGCTTGACCAAACTCGCCAACGTCTTGTGCCCGCCCGTTGCCACGGCGGTCGAAGACATGCGCAGACAGCAGCTGCTCCGGGTTGGGGTTGGAGGTTCGTCCGCTTTCCCTCTTCCTTTGCCGAGCAGACTTTGAGTACGAGTCACGCTGACCAGCTACACAGCCACTCCCACGGCTCAGACGGCACTGATCATCGACCTCCGGGCATACCTAAACTCGCAGGCCGCCTCCCACGACGGGGTCATGATCATGATGCCGAGAACCGGACCGCTGCCAACCCTTGACATCCCTCTCGCGGCGAACCAGGAGGTGCGTGCCCATGGCGCGATGACTGCGGACATGGCGTCGTGCAGAATCGTCATTAAAAGACAGGCGACGACACCGAGCCCGCCCACCACCAGCCCACCCGTCACCAGCCTACCCGTCACCACCGCAGCCCCGAGTGTCACGAGCCTAGCGGACGGAAGAGAAGATGTAGGGTGCTGCACGGTGCTCTGAGAATCTGAGTTGCAATGGAATGACAGAAGTCCGCGGTCGCAGAACAGTGTAGTTTTTAAGAGACACAGAAATGCTTGATGTAATACCCTGACTCCCTGACGCTCTAACACCCTGATGCCCTGATGCCCTGATGCCTTAATTCCCTGATGCCTAACTGCTCTATCATTATTAATAGCAAGACTATCCTAAAGAGAAGAAAAGAGTGAAACCCCAAATAAGCATGTAGCATGTGATATGCAGCCCGACTGGAAATATCATACAGCCAGAACAGCACAACTCTAATTCAACTGGCCGTAAAGACACTGCCTTGCTAGAGACTGATAAGACACATGCGCAACAGTTTGGTTGCGTATTTAAATCGCTCGATTCCAAGTGTCTGGTTTCCACTTTTCCAACATTGTCTTTCTACTCCCACGCCCAAACAACTGCCGCATATCTGTCTCTCTACGCCATCACCCATTCAGCACCCATACAGCCATGGGCCGATACCGGTGGAGGTCACTGGTCGGGGAGTACAGTGGTGTTGTCGAGGAGGCCGCCGTCGCCGTGGTTGGCCTAGCAGGAGGCGTTGTCAAGCCGTCTGGAGACGCTGCCTGAGCAAAGAGACTGGCGAACAGAAAAGCAAGAGAGGAGGAAGCGAAAGAAAACAAGGGCAGAGAGGGGAGGCAGTGATCAATAAGCCCACAGGCCGTTCAGCCCCGTCGTGGCAGTTTTCTGCCGACGTTGACGGTGCGGGCCTTGCTGTCGTCGTCGTATTTCGACCTGTCGGCAAGCTTCCTTTTAACAACCTCCCCAGCGTCCTTGGCCCAGAACTCCGATGTAGCCTTCTCGGCGCTGGTGGATAATGGACAGAGATGGGTTTCCAGGTGGAAGTGCATGGCATTCACCGACGATATGCAATGCCAGAACCACACCCCCTTTGTCTCCCACATCGTTTGCATGATTATCGATACTGGAACAGTGTGCGTTGCAATCATCCTTTGTTCTTCTTCTTCCAAGATGCGCATAAACTCTTGCCGTCCTTTGTCATACGCGTTATAATGCGGTCCTCGGACCTCGTCAATGGCGCGCGCCGGAAGCCAATAAGGCACAACGAGCATCTCCACGGGGAGGGCGCAGATCCACTCCAAGTCGATTAATCAGGCGACGTTTCACTCTGCGTCAACAAAAGTGTTGCCTCGACTGAGGTCAGTGAGCTGGAGGAGAAAAGGGCCGTAGCGGTAGTCCCGTTGTAGATGGCGAGGGGACATGATCCGGAGCAAGGCTTTCACCGTCATCTGGCCCCGATAATCGTTTTCGTCATTGACGGCATTCGGCTGGTGAAGAAATCGGTGGTCGTGAAAGGTAAACATGTCGGAGAGGAAGGCATCGGTGCAGTTGTATGTGTCGTCCCTCTGCATTGTTCTCTCAGCCCCATCGTTCTCTAGGATTGCACCCCCCCCCCCCCCCGATATCGTACGACTCTGCTGCGAACGAAGAGTACAACGTCATCCACAGGCTTGGGCACCTCCCCGCGACCCGCAAGCTGTACGATGACCTCTGGACGCAGAGACACGCTATCGCAGCTCTAGCCAAGCACCACCTCAGGCTGGGCAGCCAAGACGTCTGTGCCGTTCTCCCAATGGATCCCAGGCGGCTTCAATCTGTGCGTCTTGATCCAGGTGGTGTCTGCTGGCGTGTCCAGAAAACTAAAGTGAACGGTACCGTGGACGAGAAGCTTGGCTGCGAGGTAGGGGCATATGTTTGGAATGCAGGAGAACTGCCCAGATATCAGAATCCCGCACCTGTTTGGCTTTGGCTTCGCAGGAGGACGTTCGGTAGGTCTTTGTTTCTGGTACGGTTCCCGGTTGAATATGCCCTGAGCTGACTTGGGTCTATGCAGTTTACACACGAATTGCCGCCCGTTCTACGTTCGTGTTGCGCGTGTATTGAGGCGCTTCCTTCACAATCTACTCCAGCGTCCGCTCCTCTCGCAGTATGTCCATCATCCCGCACCCGAAACCGTACGCTCCGCCTACATGCTTTTGGAACACTTGGGCCCTGAAACCGGAGAGATGCTGCAGAACAGCTGGGAGAAGAAAAGAGGGATCGGCACCGAGTACGAGAGCGATAACGACGACTTCACGGCCCCCGGTCACATGGACGACACCGAGGACACGGGCGACGGCGACACCAACGACGAGTCGAACAATGGTGACAGCGGTCCAGGTTGCGCTTGTCACCCCTCTCTGATGAGGATCGAGAGAAAGTCATGAATGCTCGAGGGCCGAGGCATGTCTGACCATTGACAGCTATCATAGACAATTAGTCAACTAATTATCTATCCACCTCTCATGTCAAAGTCCAGCCAACAGGTGGGTCAGCATCTCATCTCAAATCCCAGCCTAGTTGTCTTCGCTCCACCTGATCCTTCAGTGAGTTACAAGCACTGCCACAAAGGAAGTGTACTTACCTCGCAGAACACGCAGGGCAAAAGTAGAAGACTGTGCTTCCCTCGTCGGCACCCCGCAACTGAAGCGTGGTATATCGAACCTCCTTGCAAGCACACTTCTGGCACTGCATAACTATTGTTGGCCAAGTATCCGTGGATACCAATGTAGCTGGGGCCGTGATGGTCCTTCTGTCGCGTAGTGCCGAGGGGAACTTGTTAGTGGAAGAGATGGAGACTGTGTTGAGTAAAGTGTCTGCGATAGTGGATGAGCAACGAGCGCTAACAGCAGTAGGATGGGTGCACATGACATACTGGTGTTTAGCTCGCCACAGCAGTCGCACTTGACTTTCGCTTGGTGTGAAATCGGGAGAGTATCTCCGCATACATTACAGAACTGGATCGCCATGTTGCTTGGAAGAGATCACATCGACGGCTGAGCGAGTGAGGAAATGTAGAGGTAAGAAAAATTCTCACCCCACGTCTGTACCGTGTTGGCAGTGACTCGTGCCAGCCAATGATATAGCCGGACTAAGAGGACCTTGCATCACGTGCCCACATCAGCCAGCAGAACAATTAGGATAACAAGACTTTGGTCACTTGCTCCAAGGCGTGGCTCAAGGAACCGTCTGTGGAGGGTCGAGTCCTTGGAAGACGAGCCGGAGAGCGTGAGCGGATGCTTTCTCCGTCTTCGGTCCGTAGGTTATTGATGTCTGGAGGTGCTTCATTCAAGCTCCACGTCGAGATCTCGGCCTTAACGTAACGTGAGTTTGGCGATCCTATGACAAAGACGGACGGTGGTGGCAGCTTACCTCACTGTGCGGTGATGGTTTCCGACCGTGTTTATACTGCCAGCGGCAAGCAAAGGCGTTACCCACAGAGGGCCCCATAACAGTGACTCTTGCATCAAAGCTCCGCGACCCCTCAGGAAGATATTGCTCAGATGAAGATCAGTAAGCTGGGGGGAAGAAAGGTCCGTTTCGTTGGTTCGGCTGGACGTATCGATGGGCAAAGGCACGGAGCATTACCCTCGCAGCCAATCCACCACGACCATCTTTGTCGTAGATATTACGTCTGGATGGTAAGGAGACGTTCATCAAGGAAATGAAGCATGTCCGCAACGAAAGTGTATGGTCCTGAGCGTTTCATCTTCGAGTATCACGATATTTCAGGAGCACAGAGAGGACCAGGACCGAAGACGGAGGCCATTCAGAGGGATCGCCAGGTTGTACTGATTTCATGATTGTCTCTCCTCCGGGAGCCCCAATATCCCGGACTTGAACGCCGACCAATACTCGCCGGCCATCCATTCACGTAGGAAGCGCAGCGACGTCAATATCGTGTATACTCCCACCGCGGTCTCGGTCGTTCCAAGTCGTTGCCGGGTGTAAAGGATAGACTGCTCGTCCGGGCCAAGGACGCTCGCCACAAACCACCATTCGTGGCCGAGGACCATGATTCCGGGGAGAAAGTCAAGCATGCGCTCGGTAGGCCCTTGGGCGAGCTTCCGAAGACTCCGCCATTGGCACTCGTGCCATGTACCCATACGGCGAGTCGACTTACCCGCCTTCTCGTCAAGACGCTTAGTCACGAACGAGATGGCGATGGGATTTCGTGTAAAACTGCCCCAGTCGCTGTGGTTGATAGACCCTCCGGGCATCGAATCGGCAACGATACGGACGGCCAAGGCCTCGAGGCTACCATTCGAGGGGCGGATAACCATGCAAAAGTCGACCGTCTTGGATGGCATCTTGGATGGAGGGCCGCTTGGCTGGTAATCAGGAAGGACCGTGGCTGATGTACTGCATGCGTATAGAGTTAGCTTTCCATTTGAAAAGTAGATCAAGACTCCCGGTTTGCCGGACAAGGGCGGAAGACGAGGGGCGGCGGTTAGTCGTACCAGTATTTGATGTCGATGAAGCCCCCGGAGCCGTGTGGACGGAAAATCCACGATAACAACGGTGCGTGGACGTCCATGTTCCAGGAACACTCGCCCTCACTCTCGATCTCGATTTCAGCAGCGCGTTTCAGGATTTGCTCGACGAAAGTGGGACTGGGGAGATGGAGTGACGGAGGCTGTTGGCTGGCCGCCAGGTATGCCCAATCAGGAATTTCAAGGTGCGCGAGCTGTTATGGGTCAGTGATGAGGGACACTGGGCCAAAGTTGCCTAGGGTGGTAGATATTATGACCTACATCTTCTCTTGCCGCTGCAGGGAGTATGCCCATGCCTGTTTCGGCGTTTTCCAACCTCAAGAGCAACCCCATGAGCGAGGGGCTCAGCTCGTTCCTGTTTTGGGGGAACTTTTTGTGTACGAAATTCTTAGAGACGGGCTCCGCCACGCGCATCTGGTTTCTTGGTGATGATTTGCGCGAAGCTAACGAGGCTAATTGTCTAGAGCTGGGGGTCGATGTGCTCACAAGGCCCTCTTGGTCGGCAAGAGTCCGATTCAGCCTTGGTGTTGCAAGGATATCTTCGTCGTCGCCATCGTCGTCGTCATCGTCGTCGTCATCGTCGTCGTCGTCGTCGTCGTCGTCGTCGTCGTCGTCGTCTCGATGCCGCTTGCCTGGCCGGGCCATGGCCGCAAGGTCTGATGCAGTGGCAGGGCCTAGCGGGAAAAGCGAAGGTGTTGGAGGCGATGCAACGGTGTCGCCTGTCGTGGAGAGTCGGGTGCGTTTGCAAGGCCGTCGTAGATGCTGCTGCGGCGCTGAGGAATCGTCTTGAACGCGGTTGTGTTGCGCGGTGTTGCCATGGCTTGGACTCGAGGATACAGAGTCCGGAATCATTTCGAGCCAGCGGACGATTACGCGCTGCATCATGAAGGATCTATGTCCTTCCGTTGGAATTGGTCGTCTGCTGTTGTAATTTACCTATGCGGTGATGAGCGTTGATAGTAGAGAAAGATGGGCCACGAGCCGCCTTTTTCTTGTTCAACAGAGCCTCGTGATCTGTTGAGGCGGTTCAGGCCGATCGGATAGGAGGGTGGCTCCCCCGCAACCCCCCGCCCATGCCCGCCCCATAATGCTCCGCCCATAAGGCCGTGGTTGCGTGGGTTGGTTGACTGTCTGGAGCGCGCCCGCATCCAAGGGTACGATGATGCTGGCGTTGAAGCTGGCGTTGAAGTTTGTCTTCTCGGGCTGTGGCTAGCGGGAGCCGCCAGGCGGGGGCACTGAAGCTCATTCGCCCGACGAAAGATGTTGGCCGCGATTCTGGCGGCGCTGGATGTCATCGTCCTCGATGGCGCTCGAGTCAATCGAGTCAAAGTTAATCGAGTGAAGTTGATCGAGAGTCAGAGTCAGAGTCAATCGAGTCAGAGTCAGTCGAGTCAGAGTCATCGAGTCAGACTGTTGGGAAAAGTGCCTGAGACCCACCCAGCATGGTGGCAGTCTTCTGTAAGCTCGGTAGCATCCGCTCCAACCATGTCCTTGTGTCCGTCTGGATCTTGCTTCTCGAGCCCGACGCCAGTGGCGTTCCGGCCTGCGACTGCAGACGAGACTTCGCTGGCTCGAAATTGGCCTGCACGGCGTGAGCTAGGAAGAAGGCCCTCATGCCATGGTGGCGATAGCGGAACTCGATTCCTTTGAATACGTGCTGCAGGCTGGACTCAAGTACCGGAACAAGGTTAGCCTTTTTTTGCGTGAAAAAGGATGAACTGAGCCTGAGAAATGGCGGACGAGGACACCTAGATGTTGTTTTATTCACTTCTTGCTCGATAGGACTCATGTCAAGGTTTTTGTACCGTGGCGGGCTTCTCCTCGTCGCTAGCTTTTGTCCCAGGCTGCTGAGTATTCGCGGGCTACTCCTTATTGCTAGCTGACTTGCGTTTCTTAGCAGGCCTCTCCGTGTTGCTGGCGTCCGTCTCGGGCTGCTGAGTCTGCGCGGGTTGCTCTTTATTGCTACTAGACTCGCAAGCCATCGTGGAGTCTCCTGCCTGGGCAGCCGTGTTACCGGGGGTGATGGGTGTGACAGGTGCAGACCCGACATGCGTAGCAGGTAGAGGGCTGGATGGTTGATAGGCCACCGGACTGTCGGGGAAGGCCCGACAGCAAAACACGAGAGAGTATCGTGTTAGAATGCCCAAGCGTCAGCAAGGGCACCGTGTTTTCTATTCTTGGTAGAGGATCGAGAGTACACGCAGGTGAAGGGATGCATATGGTAAATGCAAGAGAATGCGATGCGGGACGACTCGTGTATGTCCGCAGAGACACCGCCGACAATAAAGCGACTGCTACCGTGATGAACGGACACTCCAATGCTGGGGGTGCTAAGGTGCGCAGCCCGCGGTCAAGGATGCCAGGAACACTAGCAGACGCATTTTCCTGTGTAATTCCAGCCGCCATGTCAAGCCAGGACAACGATGCTGCTGTTGCAGCTGTACATCTGTCTTACCTTTATGCCCTTACGACGCTGCCGGTAGCACCGCCGCCGGTGTCAAGGCCTAGGCCAGCAGCATCATCGTCGGCGCAGAGGTCAATTGCTTCAGGGTCAATGCCGGCTGAGACCACCCGAATTTATTGGCGTACCGATATGACCGGAATCTTCCTCGAGCTACTGCGGGTGGCCAGAAACGAGGGCCTGTTTGGGTCGGAAAAGACGAAGGAACTGGAGCTGGTGACAGGGAAGCGATCAAACAATATCGACCCGACCCAAAGCCAGTTGGCCGAACGATAGAGAGGTCGATGGCCGTGGGGATAGCGAGGGACCCCTCGGCAGAGGATAAGTAGAGGGGATAGCGGCTGTGAAGTTTTTATTAACAGTGTAACCAAGCTGTCAGACTCGCATATGGCGAACCTTCCAGATGCGCTCTAATGGAGCGCTTACCAGCTGCCGACGATGACATCGCCGAAGGTAGGTCAGACGACAGGTCCAAGCCTGCAAAAGCCTAACACCACGCCGCGCGTCGCCGGCCCCGACGACTCAGCCTCTCAGATCGGCCACAGACCACGTGTCGGAGCTGACCTGGAACACTGAGGTGGTGCTCCTTGCTGGTCGAGGTCTGGTGGGCCGTCATGTTTCGTACCACCTTGGAGTTGCACGCCACCAATAAGGACAATAAGGACAATGGTGCCCTCGACGCCGAGCACGTCGCTCGGCAAGCGGCGTATGGCCGACACGGACGAGGGGACTCCACGGGCTTCCAGGACCAGCGGAAGTAGAGGAGGTCCCTGAGGAAGCGACCAAGGACTGGCGATGGTGAAGCTGTCGTCATGTTGGGCGAGTCACGCACCAGATGGTGGCCCTCGAGCCCGTACAGTGAGTGAAACTGCGACCGTCTAGATCGCTTGTTCGACGAAGAGGATAGACTGGGCGCGTTGCTGGCGGGACATCAACGACGTGGCGGGATGCCCTCGGCTTCCAATCCTGCACGGCTACCAACATCGATCCGACGTACCACCGCGTCCCCGACGCCGCGAGCCGTGCCTGCCCTCTGTAAAGCCACCCGCTTGCTGCCTGTCGCCCTGTTCGATATTCTGTTGGACTGCGAACTCGCATCATCCAGATTGATGATGGGTGGGATATGTAGATGCTAGGAGGGAGTGACGATGTCTTGAACAGAGCCATTTCCATTTTTGCTTTGCCTCCGTCCATTCCTGAGGGACACGTTCCCGTTTTGCGCCGTCGTGGTTGTTGCCAGCCAAGCTTCCGCAAGCGCAGCTGCCTCTCACACGTGTGGATGACCTCTTAGTAGAGATAGGTACGTTCATAACTGTATCGAGAGTTCTCTCTCTGGTAGGTTGTCGTAGGCACATTGGTGATGCGCTGGTTGGTTGGCTACCAGAAACGGTGTCTCTTCACCAAGCCTCCAGCTTTAGACGAACTATGCTAGCTAGACGAGTCGAGCCGTCGGCTTGTACGGCACCGTCATCCATGTCGCGAAGGATGCTATCGATGTAATTTCCACCAGCACTGAGATGGAGAATGAGGCAGATTGCGCGATGAACGGCAAGCAGTCGAACGGACCGGGGGTCGATAGTTATCTCAGGAGCGAGGTAGAGTCCACGGGTTATAGGGAAAATCCGGTTTCTGAATGGCTGGTGGAGGGTTGAATCGACTCGATAAGTATGAGACCCAAACATAGGCTCAAAATAGACCTTGAAGTTGCCAAACTGTCGATGGAGGTCTATGGTTAAGGTGAGAGCATTCCGAGGGCGATCAATGTCTGGACCGTCGATTAGACCGTCGACGCCGCTGTCGAACGTATCAAGTATTGTCAATGCCGTTTGCTTGGACTTATTATACGAGACTTGTTAGCTTGAACTTGCATATTTCTATTCGAGACCACTTACCAGCTCCGAGTGTCCTGTCGTAGTCAGTAATGGGTGAGGAAGTATATGTGCAACTTGCAGGACGGTGGCAACGATGAGTCAAGTACGTGGAAAGAAGAAGTTGTCCACCAAGAAATCTGCAAACGAGTTCAGGCTCGAACGAATCTCCTCTTCTACCGTTTCATTGTCTAAATCAATAGAGTCATCCATGGTGATGTTTACTGATCCGAAAAAGGGTTGCAAGAAACTGCGTCGAGAATCTTCCCGAGCGAGATACTCATGCCAAGCTGGTTCGCTTGGCACGGTTGTATGGCTTCTCTGTGGTCGACGAGCCCTCGAAGTAGTTGATAATGCCAGTAGAAACGCCAACAGCCTTGTCGCATTGGTCGAGACTCGGCGGATGCCCTATACTGGTAGAGAAATACTGGTAGAGAAGTCAATAACTCCTTCAAGTGAGGATAGATGGCGGTGGTCGCACATCTACATTCTGCAGCTCCGGGGGGGGGATTGAAGTTGAAAAGGCAAAGGAATGCATCCAGGGGGTAGAATGCCACGATAAGCCGATCTATCGCCGCTGAGTCATGGCATCAACCAACTTCAACGCCAGCGTTACCCTTGGGGGGTTCTAGGCGGTCCACGGCTATTTATTAGTGGCACTTTTAAGGGACAAAGGTGCTAAACTGTGAATGACACCTCCATGCCGGGTACAGTTGTCAGAACGCTGGGACACACTCACTGGACATGGAGCTCTGGTGCCAGAAAGTGGCGCCTTTTAGCTGTCTGAACGAGCTGTTCGTCCAGCTCTCCAGCTCGGGCTGGATAAACATCCTACCTATAGTTTTAGCTATAAACCTTTAGTAAAAGAAAACAGTTAGCTAGTAAAAGAGTATAATATTACTTATTTCAAGCTAGTAATTCTAGTATTTATTTTAGATTTTGACACTTTCTATACCGGTCTTCGAGGGCGGATACATTATCCAACTCTCGGTTCGCGAGGTCTGCATCCTTCGCCTGCTCCAGCGCGACGAGTACGTCCTCCCCAAGGGACGTCGCAACCTCGGCGAGTCCCGTCGAACGAGGGTATTCCTTGCCGCCTGCCGACTTTCAAACTTGGCTTCCCGCGCCTGTCCCGATGTCGAGACGTTGGGCCGACACATCTGTTCGCATCGGCGCCGTGGTGGTTTCTCCATGATCAACCCAGACTTTGATGGGTATATATCATTATAGGGCAGGTATTGTGGGACACAGCGCACACAGCACCGTACGCAGCGTACACAGCAGGGAGCAGAGGGGGACAACAGAGGGGGACAGAAGGGACGGGGGGACGGGGGGACAGCAGCAGCAGCATGTCTTTTCTGTCTGTCTGGTGCGAGGGTCAGGGTCGCTGTCGCTGTCCATTCCAAGGTCGTGATACATTCCGACTTACGGCCTGCGAATTTCCTCGTCCACCAGCAAACACATGGCCAACTTGACATCTATCTCTGTGATTTTGGAGGCTTAAAATTTCAGAATCTGAGCGGCGGTCATCTATCTCCCCGACCCAGGTTTCTCCGATCCTCGTAAGGATTGGGTGTCACCTGAAGCAACAGATATCTGCAGCCTTAGTTCCGTGTTTCATACGATAATGACCGGTCATTACCCCCATTGGGTTGCTGGGGAGGAGCACCACGCTTACATGGAAAGGGTAGATGATCTCTTCTCGAACGGCGAGTTTCCTTCAATCGAGCGGCTGCGAGGGGGCCTTGTCATCCAGGGGTGTTGGATGGACTTGTATGACAAAGCGAGTCGTATTGTGGAGGACTACCAGAGCTTGGACTGCGGCGGTCTTACCTGATCCTTGTGCCAATCCTGATGACGTTGGGCTGGGAGAACCGAGAGGACATGGTTGGTGAATCCACCAAGGCAGAAACGGAAGGCCGGGGCTGGAGAGCAGCGTGGACCGCCGGGGGGGCGAAGCTTATACGACTTGTCTTGCAGTAGCGAATCGTCCACCCCAGCAATCTTGGACGACAGTACCACAGCCTGGGTCATCAGACGCTAGAAATCTCAAGTTCTTGGGACGACGTTCTACCTCCTCCTCGTCAAGATTGCCATAAGCCTCCTCGCCGCCCATAGTTATGCTCGTGGTATCGGGTTGTAGGGATCGTAAGGACGGTTGTGACGTATGGGGCTATAGTTCGCGATTTCTTTGTCAGTGCTCGAAATCCATCCAGCTTGATGCAAGGTCCAATACTAACCTCAGGCGAGTCTTGCTGCTCCACGTCGCAAGGGGGTAGGCGCGCGAGGATTAACCATGGTACGTAGGGATTGGAAAATGCGCCGAGAGACCGTAAACATGTCTAAGAGTCGCTTTGTTCCTGTGGTCGGTGGTGGCAATGTGCCTGCAGAAGCGTTTTGCAAGAGACAGATTATCGAGGATGATGCGACGAAGCTTGACAGAACGGCATGGAGCATCGAGGTGACTGCTGGCGCCCGGGCGCGTCGCATGATTAGGCCTACGGTCGCACCTCAGCTTAACTACGTCAAAAGTGCAAAACCACAGATCCAGAACTTCAATTTCCTTAAACCGCTGATCGTAGCATTGCTGTAAGAGACCAAGAATAGACTGAATATCTCAGTAAGTCAGTCTATTCGCTAGCCAACAAGCAAACAAGTCGGCCGGTTAGTCGGTCGGTCAGTCCAGTTCTGTCAGTCAGAGTTTAGGCTCTATAAGGCTCTATAAGCTAGGGGGCTATAGGGGGCTATAGGGGGCTATAGGGGGCTATAGGGGGCTATAGGGGTAGGGAATTACCTGGAACTTTGGATTTTGGATTTTACTTATGGCACTTTTAGCGGAGTTGACCTACCAAAGGTGCCCCTGTATTCAGCCCCTAAAAAGGCCTTCTCCCCCCTGTCAGCCCGTTCAAGACGCGGTCCGTAATAACTGGAAAGCTCCTACTACTATATGCCCAATTGGCAAATTAGCAATTGAAAAGAACGGCAAAGATTGCTACAATTTGACTATAATACACTGCTTCTACAAGTAACCTCTCAAGCTCAATCAGTCATTGCCTCCCCCACGTTTTAAGCATAAACTCTCCCAACCGGCGTTGACAAGAAACACGCTGTAAGAGCTCCATCGTCGGAACACCATAGAACCCCGTTCTCGGCACCGCCCCGAGAGTCGACATCGCTGCCCTATACACAAAGCGCTGCGGCACGAAGAGAGACCTGGTATAAATCGATTTCCTCACGACAGACGCAGTCAGCGGCGTACGACGGGGAAGCCATTATTGCGTCACCTCTCTTGCATGTCTTTGCTCGTAGAGACTCGGAAACCATGCAGCATTGCCAAAGACACACGAGATCCGCCGTGTCTAACAATGTTCCGGCTCCTTTCCGATTCTCGGTCCGCAACGGTACCAAACAGAACCCGGCGAGCCAAAAGAAATCCAGCTGAGCTCGCACAGCATCAGTAGCTACATGTCCCATGTTTATGAAAACTTGTAATAGACATAGTTCCGCCTGCCATCGTTTTCCACCGTGATCTTGATGAGTTCCTTGCCAATGCTAAAGTCCGAGATGGCACCCCGGATAGCGGTGGAGAAGATGGTCGTTCCGAGGGTGCTCCAACAGGCGTCCGAGCTGGTTACCTTGAAATCGGCATTGCTCCCCAAGCCCATGCTCCTACGGCATTCCGCAATGGCGTCGTTCATATTGTCGTTCTGGATGTCGTAGCCCAGCACCTCCTTCAGCTGCGACGGCCTGAGGCCAGCCATGGTCCAGCACTCCTTGAGAACCTGTCGCATCTTGAGGCGCGGCCGCGTCGCGTCGAACCCATTCATGGCCTTGATGACGGTAAGGCGCTTAGACGCCGTGTTGATCAAGAGGGTATCGACGGGTTCTCGGTTGCCATCGGCATCGACTGCCGTGTAGCCATCTGCAAAGACTTGGAAGCCCCATTTGATGCCAGCTTCATTTGTTTCGACTTCCAGCGAGTAAGCTTGGTTCCCCTGCGCTTGTCGTTAGCTGCTTGGCTCCAAGCGAAGTTTGCTGCTGGAACGGAACCACACTTGCCGCAAAGGGCCGGATGGGTTGGCCGGAGATCTAAGCATAGAGGTAAGCAGGGGTTTTTACATCCAAGGGCTCCCACAACCGGTGAAGGCGATTCGTTTCGCTGCAACTCACAATGCCAATGAGCGGGCTAGTTGCTAGGAGAATAGCTAGGAAGTAGTGTGAAATCATTTTGAAAAGCGGGTGCATGGATATTTGCAAAAAAGGTCAACGGCAGCTGTGCCAAAGCTGACTGTACAAAAAGAGCAGAACTGAACTGAACGCTTGAAGTATCACGGTGCTGTCGAGAAAGAATCAGCGCCACACTCCTTTTTGATCCCTTTATCGCTTGACCCTTTGCTACTGCATTGATGACCTCATATCCTCGCTTATTACTCCGTATAGCAGTGAACAGTTGCCCGCCCCGCTCCGATGGCGCGAGCAGGGGGGCATTGAATCCCTTATAATTTTGATCTCCAAGGCCATGTCAGAGCTTTGCCTGGGGCTTTGCCGGGGGCTGGCCCCAGCGCCGGCCACCCCGTGGTATCGCTGCTATCCCTTTGGCTGGATCTTGGTGTTACAGGGATGGCGGGCGCTGCGGTGGTTCATGTGCGCCCAAGAATAGATTGGCTATCAAGACAAACACGACTCAAGGCGGGCCACTTTTTGCAGCTTTCCATGACAGACAGGTGCATGGCCTCCTCCCGTCGGGCAATGCAATGCGGAGACGGCCCGCGCCGGGCCGCCGGGGGCCGTCTCAGTCCGTCCGGACGCGCCGCTGGCAGCAAGTTCAATGTTCGAATTGGTGTTGCAGTGGAATCTGCGCGGAAGAGGGACCGGGTTCCCCAGTAGCGGCAGCGGATGGCCCATCGGCGTCACAGCAGCCACGACGTCCACAGCAGCAGGTCGCCAATGGCTGGTTTGCCGACATTTTTTGTCGTACATGGAACTGGTTGAACAGAGTCAATCATGGCTTTTTATTGAAGACAAGCTTTGATATGATAAACACTCTTATATCGCGGTCTGTCATAGCAAAAGGTAATGCGCATTACGCTGATGCTAGGTGCTAAGCTGGCCTAAATGCTGAATTTGAATGCGACAGAACACATGCTCCCTCCAGGTCCAAAGGCCGCCCACACCGCCTCCCTGCTGTACTTGAGAGTTCCATCCTCGTTGCGCTCAAGGTCGACATCCATGATACCTACTCTGAGCTGGTCCAGGTACGCATCGTACGTCTCCGTCTCTCGAATTCGGCATCAAACTGCCTCAGACTCAGCGTGCTGCGTCACTACTGCCAGCGAGGAAAAGGTTCCATGGCAGTAAGGACATCCGTAAACCGTGTCGAAATGGGCGGGAGACTTCAAATGTCCTATCAGACCGCCAGCCTCGTGGAAAGTTTTCCTGTCATATTTAGTTACCGTCGGGTCTCTCTTTGAGGACAGCTTGACTTACATGCAGCTAACCTTTGGGCAACTGAACTTCTCACTACTTCGAGTAGTATCGTGCGGCGTTGAAACTTGGATGGCGAGGGAATTGCATTCTCCAGTCATAGCAAAATGTAATGCGCACTACGCTGATGCTAAGTGCTAAGTTGACCTAAATGCTGAATGTGACAGAGGGTGGTGAGGGTCGAGGTGATTTAGTCGTCGATGTTGATTCGGCTGAAGGATCCGTGTAGAAGTGCATGCTGTTTGGTGGCTTGGGCCATGACAGGCGAGTTAGTGTTGGGCTTAATCCGACAACTCAGCTATGCCATTATGGAAAGGTTTTGCAGTCGCCTCGTGGCGCCTGAGATGCCGTGAGAGGAACACGACGCAGCAGCTTAGGTCGACAGCATTTCGCGTAGTTGGCGCGGATTCGTGTCCGTGTGCTGGTACTTTGGCGAGCCTTCGGATCCTTCGGCGACCTTCTTAAAGACTTTCGTCACTTGCTGAAGTGAGGAGGGTGACCGGCTGGCGACTGCTTCGCAAGGCTTCGCTAAGATAAACTGTGACGAGGAGATCTTCAAGTCGAGGCCTGAGAAATCGTTGCTGTGAAACGGGTGATAATAGACTTGCACCAGCTTCCACAGTAGCGGCCTTGTTTAGGAAAAAGATATCGTCCAATTCCTTCGCTGCCTCCTTGGGGGCGTGCTTTCTTGAATTCATCTTGGGTGACAGGCGTATTGATAAAAGGCGCTTGGCTGGCGATTGTAGCTGACTGGGCGCGCTGCCGAAGGAGATGTTGATTGAACCTGTAAGCTCATTGTCGTTGTCTTCGTTGTCGTTCTCAGTACTCTGCCTAAGGCGGGCATTCTTATGCATGGGGGAAAAGCGCAAGGCAGTAGAGGAAGGCAGTCAGCTGCCTTCGTCATCAGTGGGGCCAGGATCACGATGATCATCGTGAGGTCAGGCCACCTGTGGGTCATCCGGGCCGTGATGTTTAAGCGAGGAGACGAGCACCGGGTGCAGGTACTGGCGCCATGCGGCGGGGAGGGCCAGGGCGGCCAGGTAGGCGAGGATGTTGACGGTGAGGTGCGCGGGCATGGCGTAGCCGGTGCTGTAGTAGAGCGGGATGCCGACGAAGACGAGTATGGCGATGAGGATGGACAGATCGAGGATGGCCGAGATGCGCGCTGCCCACAGCTCGGCCTTGGGCGGCGGGATGGGCGTCTGCGAAGGATAGCTGTGCCGGCTCAGCGCGTCGGCGGCGTTGTCCGTCCCGCCGTTGCCGTTGCCGTTGGAGTAGTGGTGCTCCTGGAGACGCAGCTGCGGAGGGCTCTGCGGGTGCGAGGGCGGCACAGAGGGTGGGCCGGAGCCGGGGCCGGGGCCCTGCATGGAGACGAGCGGGACCATCGACGGGGCCTGGGAGAAGCTCGTCCGGCGGGACACGCCCGGGGTGCGGCGGCCGAGCTCCTCGGCGCGCTGGAACTCGGCGCGCTTGGAGGAGCCGAGGGCGAGTTGATCAGGGGCGGTGACGATGATCCAGAAGATTCCGTATAGCGATTATGATCCCGAAATGTGACACATATAGATGAAAGGCACTTGGCTGGCGATTGTAGCTGACTAGGCGTGCTGCTAAAGGAGATGTTGATTGAACCTGTAAGCTCATCGTTGTCGTTGTCGTCGTTGTCGTTCTCAGTACTCTGCCTAAGGTGGGCATTCTTATGCATGGGGGAAAAGCGTAAGGCAGTAGAGGAAGGCAGTCGGCCAGGAACGCTTCTGAAGGAAGGATTGCGTCCTAGATATCTGCCAGAATGCTCTTCGTAGGATGTCCGCGATCGTCGCAGGACAGGGGAGTTTATAGATCCCGATTCCATGAGCTCTATCCGCTGCCGCTTGCTTTCCCAGAAGCAAGATAAGATGTCCGTGATCGTCACAGGACAGGGGAGTTAATAGATCCTGATTCCATAAGCTCTATCCGCTGCCGCTTGCTTGCCAACTTCTGTAATCAATCCGAGTCTTTGCTATCTCGTCCCTCTCGGATTATTCTCTACCGTGGGTATACGGTAGGGTATAAATCCGAGAGGAAGAGGGAAAGCAAGGGGCTCAGAATAGTTACAGAAGATGGCAAGCAAGCGGCAGCGAACAGAGCTCATGGAATCGGGATCTATAAACTCCCCTGTCCTGCGACGATCGCGGACATCATATCTTGCTTCTGGGAGCCGGAATTTGCCCAAGTTTGCCGTCCTCGGCGACGAGGGTCTGGTGATGTGGTCGCTTTCTCTCGGTAGAGGTATGGACCTTGGGGTGATGCAAAGTGCTAAGCTGGCCTAAATGCTGAATGTGACACAGACGACGACGATGGCTCGGACCAGAAGGACGCTGGGTCAACGGATGTATGTCGGACAGTGAGCTTGGCATTCTTGGAAGAGCTGGAAAGGCCGCGAAGAAACAACTCCATCAGTTGTGTCAGTGTGTTCTTCAACGGTCGCAGTAGGGGAAGTCTTGGTAGCATGCGAGCCTTTCCATTGTCATTTAGACTCAAGGCTGTCTGTGTTAGTGGGTGACCACCGATATTGCGCGATGCGACCTACCTGAGTGAGAGGTGCCATGCAAGGTATGACTAACGCTGTGTTCCGCAGTACTCTGTACGTGCTTAAGGGAAGGAAAAAGCCTAGCAAACTCTTCCTCCAGAGACGGAACGCACTGGTGGATGGCGAGGACCAGCTTTCCCAAGTAGGCTTCCCAGACTTTAGCAAAGTCCCTCGTGATGGGCTCTTTCAGGCCTGGAAGATATCGGTTGAACTTCTCATTCCACTCCTTGGCTACGATAGCGAGCAAAGGTGTGGCCCTGGGGGACATGTCAGTTGTGCACGGCTACCTCCAATAGTTGAGAACTCACAGATTCTCGAGCCAGGTGAACACTGGGTTCCGGGCAGCCAGCTTGTAGGGATTGGAGAGCATCTTCGTGTCCCAAAAGTAAATTGCAGAAGGCAACCATCTCGCACAAGCCGGACACGACGCATATGGTTGCAAGGCCATAATCTCCTCAGAGAACTGTAGTGTCAATCAACCGGTCAACAGCAGAAGGGGCGAGTCATTTCAAACTTACTTCGTTGTCTGTGAAGGCAGGGTTCGGAGTCGCTGATGAGGAAGCTTCGTCAGGATTCGGCGGCGACCTCGAAGGAGGTTCTACAATGTTCTTATAGAATCTTTGGAAACCCTGGTGCTTTCGGCGCTTCGGCAGAGGTGTGGACCTTGACAAGCAAGACTGATCAATTAGCCATCGTCTGATACGTTAGAGTGCAACTACCCACAGCTTGTCTTGTCCAGTGCGTCTGCATAATCTTTACCTGGTGGCTCGGTCAAAATCCTTTGCCGTGACTCTCCATATCGTCCGGTACGAGTCATTAAAGATATGGCAGTTGCCAGAATTGATAAAGGTGAGGTAGTTGTTACCACGCACGGGCATCGAAGCTAAACTTGGCATCGCCGCCAGGTTCTAGGCAGCCAGCCTGTAGGGATTGGAGAGCATCCAAGAAGGACGCCCTCTCCGTCCCTACAAAGCCTTAAGCCACTTGACGTGGGTCAGCTTGTATAGCGCTGGAAGCTAGGTGTAGGTGGGAAACACTGAGAATGGGAGGGATCGGAAAGCTGTTCCTGTTCAACCGCTGGCAGGTAAGGTCGGCCAAGCAACAGTGGTCAGGCAACTTAGCCGCTTGACGTGAGTGTTCAACCTGCCTCCTTGAGTGCTTGGTCGCGTGGCGGCGCATCCGAGACTTTGTCCTGCAAATCGATCAAGTCCACAGACTCAGGGATGCCTCCCGTCGCAGGGGCCATGGCTGTCGAGCCTTGGGCCAGGTTTTCTGACATGTCGGCTACGCCCGTGGAACAGCTTCTTGGCGCGGAATGATGCAGGCGTCGTTGGAGAGCATTCCCAGCGTGTCAGCCATGTCTAAATGTGCAACGACTGTCAGCTAATCAGCCTTGCCCGCCAAAGAAGAATGTAAGGGCCACATACTTGGCGTTGACCGGAGAGATCCAACAGTGACGGCGAGAATCGGTCAGAGAAGTTGGGCGAAAATAGATCGGGTGGGAACAAATCCGGCGTGTAATCACCTTGTCGAGCAAGGGCCTAACAGCATGGTCAAAAAGACCATGCTGGTGGCCTGAGACATGGCACCCAGGTCCTTCCCAGCCAGATGTCGCCGACATCCTTGGCCGCCCGGAGAGGCTGCATGATCGACGCGCCCTTGCGTCGCCAGCCTCTTGGGGTTTCGGTAGACGAATTTGTCCAAGGACTAGAATGGTTGTCCATGTCGGGCTTCTTTGCCTCTCCACTGGGAACCAGCAGAGAAGACGCAAAGACAGTAACCAAAGTGTGATAGTACACTTATAGTAGAAGCTATCTGGCTGTTAGCATATTGGGCCATGTCTTTCAAAAACTTGACTTAGCATCTCTTACAGGCAGCCTCTGTTGGCATTACTGTGCTCTGGGTCTCTCTTTCGGCCGTCGTAGGCTTACAGGGTAGGTCGGTCGAGGTGTAGGGTAGGTCGGGTCTCTCTTTCGGCCGTCGTAGGCTGGACGCTCGCTCTCGTCATCAAAGACGGACTCCTCGAGGTCTAGAGTAGTTTCCTAAGGTTAGGGAACGTTCCGTAGGCGTTATGGTTGCTAGGACTCACTGATAGAGGGCGGGAGCCGAATCTTGACCGCAATATGATTCAGCGGTCGATTATAAGTAATGGCGTGGTGTAAGGTGGTGGGTGGCCTGCACCCCTCAACAGTGACCTTAGGCAAGGCAGTACTATTAGATGGCGAAAGGGGCAGCTGGTGGTACCGAACGGAGTAAGGACTCCATAACAAGAAGTTTGAACGAGCCCAGTGTAGATCTTGGAAGAGAAGGTCTGGGGTGTTGTGTCGAAGAGGAGGGGAAGAAAAGTAGAGATGAACGGGTTGAGTGTAGACGGAAGAAGAGGACTGGGGTGCTGCGTCAAAGAGCAGGCACTACTTATGCACCGCTTTTACTAGTGGGGCTACTAGCGTGCTTAGCTTGATGCGGACAGTTTGCAGCTGGCCCGTGTGACTCGATTCTAAGGTACATTGGCCACCACCAGGCTTACTAGTAAGCACAAGTTACTCTAGATACCGGAACACAAACCCTATGCAACCCTAGCGCCCGTGGTTCTCCCGACGGCCCACACCGGCTGGCCACACTGGCTGGCTGAACAGGCTGGGTCGTGGCCCTTGTCGATAAGTCGCACGCAGGCCTGCTTCTCAAATGCACCTCCACACACAGCCGCCAGGCTACCCATAGCGGCTTGCCCCTCGTCAACCTCTGCAGTAACTGACCAGACATCTGAACTAGACCCTGAGCTACTATAGTATCGTTGACAGCGGGCCCAAGTCCTTGCCAGGACGTCCTACCCTTACCAACAACTCAAACGGTATGGCACATATGCTCGCCAGTCAAATCAACAACACAAACCAACCACGATGACGATATTCCGCAATCCTATCGACGAACCGCGCTTGATTTCCGGCGGCGCAACCCATTCAAGACTGGACTGACTACTGTTAGTTTAGAGGCCATCACTGGGGCTCTAGTCAGGAAGTTGCATGATCTTTCAGCACTTTGGAAACGGCGAGAGGGCTCTGCATCACCATGTTGTCATAGCTACAGATGCCTCGACAAGGTGGCTTGCCAGCAAGCCGCCTAGAGCGCGAACCCAGTCTTCGCCTGCGTGACGGCAAGTAAGCTCGAAAGAGCCCCGAAAGGCGCAATGCAGGAAGAGCACGATCCCAATTTGGGCGCGATTCCAACATCAACTCGAAGCCGACTTGGCACGGAGCCATGCCGCAAGTCCATAGTAGTGCCTCAGCAACTACGCTGATCCTGTCGAGTTGGCGCATCTGGTGGCCACGGCACAATCTAACTGGGGCCGTATGTGACTTATGATCCTCACCTCACTACACTGCCTAAATTCTCCATGCCTTGTCCATGCCTTGCCGTTCCTCGTAACGCTGCCGGAGTGTTAGCCTGTTTCTTCGGCCTCTAGAATTGCTTCAGCCTCTTCTACCCCATTCTCGGCCGACGAGCCAAATGCTGCTTCCCAGCACGCAATGTATCTAGATGGAGAGCGATGGAAGTGCTCGACAAGGTCGGCATTATCACCGTACTTCAAATCGTTATGAGAGGAATCATTGCAAATGGAGTTTCTCCTTTGCGTGAGACAAGGGGACAACATTGTACGTGCATACCAGCACAGTCTAATTCTCTCTACCTGTTCATCGTAGCCAACTCCATCCCTATGGCTTAGGGATTGGTGTTTAGGTGATTGGTTTGGGATGTGGTTAGGATTAGGTTGGAACTAAGCTAGTGATTAATTTATACATTGGTTATAGACTCTAGAACACATATCGTCCTCGCCAATTCTTTCGCCCTCGTCGTTTTCGTGTAGGTGCGGTGTGGGATGACTCGATGATGAGCGTAGTGGTGCGAGTGTGGTTCGACAGGTGTAGTATGTGTAGTTTCGAATTCGTTGTCTTTGTGTAGGTGCGGTGTGGGATGACTCGACGATGAGCGCAGTGGTGCGAGTAGTGTGGTTCGACAGGTGCAGTTCCAACGTAGCGCGCGGGGTTTGAAGGTAGTTGGTGTGGATAAGTAGTCGTGTGGGAAGATTGTGGGCTAATAAATGATGGGGATAATAATAGGGATAAAGAAGGGATAATGATGGTTGGGATAATGATTGGGATAATGGTGAAAAGGGTTGGGTATGAGAAGAAGAATGGGGAGTAGGAAGGTCGAGTTGGAAAAAGGGAGCAGTCTGGAAAATCGTGAGCTCAGAGGGCTGATTATTGTAGATATAATGATGGGGATGGTGATGGGAGATAATGATTGGGATAGTGATGGGATAATAATGGGGATAGTGATGGGATAGTGATGGGGATAATAATGAAAAGGGTTGGGTATGTAGGAAGAAGAATGGGGAGTAGGAAGGTCAATACCCATCGTCCTCGTCCCCCTCGTCCTCCTCGTCCTCCTCTCCAGCACCCCGTTGGGTCGCTCAATCCAATCGTTTCGATCGAGGTGATGGCATCGCGGGGGGGGGGGGGGGGGGGGGGGGACGGCGCCTCCTCCTCTTGATCTTCCTGCTCGTCCCCCCCTCCTCCTGGTCCTCCTGGTCCTCCTGGTCCTCCTGATCCTCTTGATCTTCCTGCTCGTCTCCCACCTCCTCGTCCTCCCCCTTCTCATCCCCCTTCTCATCCCCCTTCTCATCTTGATGACCTCGTTGCCCGAGAAGAAGGCCAGGGTTGTCGTACTGGGCGAGCATCTCGCCAGTGGCGAAGACGCTCCGGAGGTACGGAGCCTCCGCAGAAGGATGTTGCCGACATCGAAAAGGAAAAGCAGCGACCGCAGGAGATCAGCGGGAGGCACGTCGACAGTGAGACGCGGGGGGCCGGCCCGTCGCTCGGGCCAGCCGGCTTATCCTGAGCCGCCATGTCAGTAACCAGTTTCAACGTCGTCAATGGAGGTTGCGAGTACATACTTGCATCCCGATGTTCGGGCTTTGGGTTTTTTTTTTGGAGAGGAAATTGGTTGAAATTGGCAAGCAGCGGAGTCTGCTGGGGTTGAGCTTCCTGGTCTGGTCGTTGATCTTCATCGTTGAGTTCCATGATTTGTCTGGAGTTGTGTGGTGAATGTTGGACTTGGGGAAGAGACAGAAGAAAAAAAGTGGGAGGTGTCTAGGAACAGAAGAGCAGAAGAACGCTGACGGGGGGAACAAAGGGTTATATAGGTATGGCTCATCATTCCCTGGCAACCACCACTAAGATACTAAGGTACCAAGGTAAGTACGCCTGCCATGCTGCTTTGATACGGTTCTAGTAGGCTGGTAGCTATGACAACGCCATGCTCTCTTTCTTCACCATCCTGAGCGTACTGCTCTGCACCGTCAGCACCTGCAGCGCTGTCCCGTTCTCAAAACTGTGCCGCCTTGTTTTCGTGCCGGGCTCTGTCCTTGACAACTGAACTAAGTAGTATGGTTCTGTTCAGGGGCGGAAGCCTCAGGCCTCCACTTGTGCAGCTAAGGCGCCTTCCTTAGTAAGTGGCTAAGATACAGCATCATAGACTTCCACCCATCTTGCCCCTCTACCCATATTTCTCCTCTACACATCTCTCTCCTCTCTATATCTTTCTCCTCTCCACATGTTTCTCCCCTACCCATCTTCGACCTCTACAAAATCTCCTCCACTATCCTCAAACCCCTTGTCGATCAACCAAGGCTGAGGGGAGCCTGGAGCTTCCTGACCTGAAGCTGATTGCTAGTCACGGTTCAACTGCTGCCACGCAGAAGTAGGTACGCCCTATCGTCGTCCCCCAAACCCGCTTGGCCTAACCTCACCAAGCAGATCAGACGGGGTCCAATCATTCACCCCACCAGCTTCCCGCCCGCCCTCTTCACCCGATTCCCGTCACCCCCTCCTGCCCTCCTCGGCCACTTTTCGTCACCCCCCCTGTCCTCCTCGGCCACTTCTCGCCCGCTTCTCGCCGGCCCCAACTTCAACACCCCCGACACCCGGCCTTCTATTATGGCAAAGCCATCAACATCGCGGCTTCGACCAAGCCGACAGAGCCTGGCTAGCCGATGAGGGGAATGAGGATGCGGTTTGAGGCAATAGGAGAAAACAATAAGGTCTATCGTCCCTACAGCGAAGCGAGAACAGCAGACTCCAGGAACACGGGTGGTATTGATTCAGTTTGTCAGTGGCATGGCTGGCTAGCTGGTTAGATTTAGCAACTTTTGTCCAGCATCAATGATAATACTCAAGCACCCTTTATTATCAAGAACCGAGAACACTAGGTCCTTTTTCTCTTCATGTCAAGCAACGTACGCGCTTATGAATTTATTACAAGCTTTCTCTCTATCTGGGAACATTTGTAGTATATTTCGTTGCCAATTTCTATTCTTGTTTAAGATGACTTTAGTCCAGCCCCCATGGACGGTTCTGAGCAGGCTACCCCCCAACCCATTTCTGCTGCCAGGTCGATAACGGCAGCCGGCTACCCTCATAACTATCCTCTCCAGCCCAGAAGCATCAATACCATATGCTTCAACTTCAACGCGGAATGTGTTAGTCGCCGCGATTAGGAAGACACTGGCACTGATCTTAGCAACATGCTTCCAAGCTTCGTATACGGGTAGGGGCTTATGGATATCGACTGTTGGGACATAGCCGTTGCTGAATGCTGGGATTGGAGCTTGAGCATGTATGGCGCTCCCCCGCCGGTGTCGCCGGATGCCGCTGCCCCTGCGCCAAACTGATCAGCACCGCCGCAATGTATACTTAAACCGCTCTCACATACAAATCTACAGCTATGAATGAGGCGATTTTGAGCAATTGATTCAATGTGCATTGCTAATGATCGGTTGCTGGCCCTGAGCGACAGCGACAGCGACCCTGACCCTCAAACCAGACAGACAGAAAAGACATGCTGCTGCTGCTGTCCCCCTATGTCGCAGACCGAGTCTGAGTCGAGTCTTCTCTTTTCTCCCAGCAGTACCACACTTAGAGATTTTCTTCCCAACAGACGACCTAGACGCAGCTGGCTTGACACCCCATCTCACGGACGTTCCTCCAAGCGTCATGTCTTCCAAGACCTATGTCGAGCTAGGCCCAATCGGGACGACCAGCCCCACCTAGGTCACGGGGCTCCGCAGCGCAGTGGAAACACGGCTTGAGGCCGTGTTTTCTTCTTCCTATGCTGCATTGTTTGACACAAACCAACCACGATGACGGTGTTACGCAATCCTATCGACGAGCCGCGCTTGGTTTCTGGCGGCGCAACCTATTCGGACCCGCGATTTGTTGATTTTATCCATCCAGGGTACGACGAGTCTGGCGAAGATGCGAAGGGCGACGTCCTGATCTCCATGTTGGCGTTTGATCAGAATGGTGTCGATTACGACACAGCTCACACAGCCTGCGCCATCCTTGCTGCGAACCGATGGGATGGCTATTTTTCCCTCTGCAGAAACGGAAGCACAAGGGTCGAGCCGCCGAGAGACCGGATGCTGCGTGAAAAACGCTACTACTTTTGTGTCCCCTCGTCCGCTAGTTTTTCGGCAGATCCATACCCGGTCGTTGCTCGCTTCAGCGATTGGCGATTTCCACATGGCCACTTGCCCCCAATTTGGGCGGGATTCCAAGATCAACTCCAAGCCGACAGGGCACAGAACCAAGCCTCAGGTGGATGGTGCTGCCTTAGCAACTACGCTGATGCTGTGGAGTTGGCGCATCTGGTACCATCGCCACAATCTAAGTGGTGGTCATCCAATCACATGGCACGGCAAGAGGACCTCCACTTGGTAGTTTGCAAGTCAAACGTTGCCAATACTGGTCTTGACGGCGGTGTAATTGACATGTTGCGCAGTTACAGTCGCCCATCCTTGTTCTCGACTGATCCCATCAACGCACTACCAAACCGCCTTCCTCTACGCAGCGATATCCACAAGATGTTTGACGAGCGTCACTTTTCCTTTGCACCAAAATTTTCATGCGTGGAAGAAGATGACGGCGCCGAAGCTCCACGAACGGGACCACCTTCCGTCAGTGTTGCCCAGAGTAGAGCACAACCAAAGACATACCTTGTCGGGCACGTTTTCAACTCTACACCCAGTGGTCAGCTGCCGATGCTGTGGCACAACCGCCGCATGCATACGCTGCCGGTGGCGGTCTCTGTGAAATGTCTATTTGCTCGATTTGCCTGGACCGTCTTCTCACCAACCTTGTTTCATGACTTTCTAAATGCTGGAAAAAGCCGAATGCTTTCTGTTTGGAACTCCGAAACCCGAATGTATGACATCGAGGAGGCAGATTCCGAAAGGTGTCGCGCGATTTTGTCTGCATCGAGATCCAGAAGTGAGAGCCCTAGGGACAAGTCAGACGTGGATGACGGACATTATGACTGGGTGAATTCTGTTTCGAGAGCTTCCTCTGTTTCTGTCTTAGATGAACCAGAGCGTGGCCGGACAAGAAAACGCAAGGCTGACGACACATGAATCGAGATTCCACGCAGCCTCGGAAACTTCAGCCCTGATGCCCTAATGCCTGAAGCCTGATGTCTTAATACCTGATGCCCTGATGCCCGATGCCCTAACTGCTCTATTATTATAAACAGCGAGACCATCTTATGCAGCCCGAATAGCGCAACTTAATGCAATTGAATTAAACGGTAAAATAGCTGCCTGGTGCCTTGTAGCTGGCTGTCTGTCTTAAGTTGCTAGGAATTTACGTGTACTTTGCTACATTGACTTGTGCCAGCATGCATTGTGGGACACCACCCAGCTCTGAGTGAAAGCTGCTAGTTGACACGTCGAGCTCAATGATTGGATGAGATAGGTGGATACGTCACGCTTCTGCTCTCGTGACACCCCTCAGCATTCAGCAGTCAGGAACCCCTCAACTGATCAGGAACAGTCAGCACCAGGATACCCCACCACAACAACACCAACGCGTACCTCGAACTGATGAGGCGCTGAGATATTCACGGATTCATGCTGCCATGAACCGTGCCAGGGCGACTTGATGGCACGCTTTCTGAACCCGGCCAAGATAGGCCTCCTCGTCCTGGTCGACCTCTACATCCATGGCAACGTCCCAAGCGACGCCGTCTTGCCCGTCCTCTCCTTCATCATGTCGCATCTCATGGACCGCCCCCCCGCGCAAACCCCTGCCGGCCCGGCCTCGCGATGGAGCAAGGCCGAACGCACCGTCAGCTTGGTCATCTCCATCAAGGACTTTGAGAGGCTCCTCGCCAGCTACCCGTTCCTCATGGGCATGCCCGGGCGCAGGCTCTGGGACCAGTTCCTCGGCAGCCTCTGGAACATCAACTCCCTCGACACCATGCACGAGTTCTTCGAGGCCCTGCCGCGCTTGCTTCTCAAAACGCCCGAGGAGCGCCGCATCCTGGCCGAGCTGGGCGCCCCGGTCGACGAGGACGCCGTGACGCTGTCGCCCAACGCGCCCCTGGGCCTCTACGTCCGCAGAGCCTGCCTGGAGTTTAAGCGCCTCCAGTTCCACGACTGCGCCGAGCTGTGGACGAGCTTTGTGCGCTACCGCCAGCCCACCGCCCCCTACCTGAAGCGCAGGCTCCCCGGCTTCGGCCGCCTGAGCTTCGACAGCGTCCTCTTCCTGGGCGAGCAGGAGGAATGGGGCCCCGAGGGCGTCATGGAGCTGGCCGCCGTGGCCTATGGGGATCTGCTCACGGGGGACAAGGGCGCCACGCTGGCTGTCAGCACCGATGACATTGACACCCTGCTCGAGTTTCAGATTGAGCAGATGCAGAGTGAGTGGTGTGCGCATCCATGTCTTCTGGCTTCGACTGACGTACTACAGAATACGGAAACAGGATACCGCTGGAGATTCGGCACCAGTTCCAAGACATGCTCAACGACAGCTTTCTGATTCCCAGCCTCACGCACTACCTCTAGTATGCTTGCTTCTACTCCAATCGTCGTCTCATCTAACCTTGGCCAGCTTTCTTGACGCCTGGCGAGGAGGAGATTACCCCACCGCCTTCGACCTCCTGCATCGATACTTTGACTACACGATGCAGAACCGGGATCGCCTGTTCTACCAGTACGCCTTGATGAACCTGGCTGTTCTCCAGGCCGACTTTGGCTGCAACCAAGAGGCCGTGGCAGCCATGCTCGAGAGTGTCTCGACGGCGAGGGAAAACCGCGACCTGACTTGCCTCAACTTTGCCCTGAACTGGCTGTTCCACTACGGCCGCGCCCACCCCGACCTCGTCCGCGACTTGGAGACCAACAGCATGCAGGGGACCGGCAAGGAAAGCCTGGCCTTTCTCCGCGTCAAGGCCAAGGAAGCGGGCATGTGGACGCTCTGGAGCTCCGTGCTTCTGAGCGAAGCCAAGATGGGGCTTGTCAGGGGAGACAGCGTCGCGACGGCTCTCGAATCCATGGTCAAGAGCTCCCAAGTCGTCCTCGAGAAGAACGTGAAGACCATGTTCGGCTCGGTACTCTCGTTTTCGTCTGCCGTGTGGGATCGGCTGGGCCTCTCGAGCCTGGCGTTCGCTAGCTGCGAGGTCTTTCTACTCTGCCACGCGAAGCACTCCATCTTTGACGACGAGCTCAAGCTCACCTGCCGCGTCTCGCTGCTCCTCGCGGCGCTGGGGAAATACGACGAGGCGCTGGAGAGGCTGGAAGCCCTGGCCGAGAATTCGCTGCGGTCGTGGAAGCCGAGCCAGTACTGGCACAAGTACCGCGGCGTCATCAAGCTCAAGCGCGACCTCTTCCACGACAACCTCGACGGCGCAGAGCACTTCCTGTCGCAGATCATGCAGTCCAAGGCGGACGACCTGGAACCGGACATTGCCTTTCTCGTCGACACGCTCCACATCGACTACCTGACGCGCCGGGGCGACCTGCAAGCCGCCTTTGGCAAGGTCGACGCCCTGATTTCGAATCTGCGGGAGGAAGACAAGGACGTGATAATCCGAGTCAGGCTCCTGCTGATGAAGGCGTCGCTCTTCGACAAGTGCGGCCGGCCACAGCGAGGCTTCACCATCGTCCTGCGCGCCATCAGCATCGCCTGGCGAGCGCGCCTCGTCCTGTCGCTGTGGCACTGCATCGGCGCCCTCGCCAACATCCTCATCTCGCGGTCCGAGTTCGCGGCCGCCGTCCAGCTGCTCGTCGCCGTCATCCCGCGCTCGCTCGAGTGCTACGCGACGGCCCTCACGGCCCTGCTGTACTCGCACCTCGCCAACGCGAACGTGGGCCTCGCGGGGGAGCACGAGGCCGGGAATCCCCAGCGCAACGGATACCTGGCCAAGGCCCTCGCGGCCCTGCAGAAGGCGATTGACCGCTACGCCGACATCGAGGACATCAACCAGCAGTGCCATCTGATGGCGAAGAAGGCCATGATAATGAAGCTGTCGGGGGACATGGGCTTGGCGGCGGATTGTGCGGCGGCGTATGTGGCGTTGCGGAAGACGGCCGAGTCGTACAAGCTTGAAGCGGCATGATTAACGATGGACGGGACGAGTGCGACGAATGGAAGTAAATAATTGTACGCTGGAGAGGTGAAGATCTGGAGCTCTGGAGCATCTTGGGGTTCATTAAGCTTGCTTATTGTACATGGGACAGGCAGTAGACTTGACAGGTCCTGAAACCTGTCCTCTCAGTAGAGCGACGGCCTTTGTAGTTACACACTCGATGACCACATTACACACTTGATGACCATCATCGTGCCGCTTCCTAATCCAAGGAGTACGCCAGCTTGTGCCCTCCTCGCAACCCCTCTACCAGCGGATCCTCTCACCCTTGCGGTTCCGCAACTCGCTCTCGTCCGACCTGTCGGCAATCTCCCCTTCCCCGGGGTCGTTCGTCGCCCACACCCTCTCGATGCACAGCTCAAACGGGCCCTCGGCACGGTCCGTAAGGCCGACGCCGACGCTCTGGACCTTCTGCCGCAGCATCTCCGTCTGCGGCTCGACGACGAAGCCGTGGTTGGTGCGGACGAAGTCGTTCCACTTGACCAGCACCGTCTCCCACCGGCCGGGCCGCTTGGCGAACAGGCGGTGCTGGTGCAGGTCCGACGGCTCGACGCTCTCCGTCTGCACGTTGACCAGGTACGCGCGGCCGTCCGACTTGACGCGCAACGCCAGGTACACGAACGGGTCGATGTCCCACAGGGCGCGGCCCAGGAGCGTGGGCCGCTGGTCGGGCGTGCGGAAGCCGGCGAAGCCGCTGCGCTCGACGGTCGGGTGCGCGGGCGGGAGGCGCGTGGAGATGGTGCCGTGGAAGCGGGCGAAGGATGGGGGGGCGGCGGCGGCGGAGGAGGAGGAGGAGGAGGAGGAGGAGGGGGGGGGGGTCGTGTGGGAAGATTCGGCGGAGGAGGTCGTGGAGGAGGCAGTGTCGGCGCAGGATTCGGCGGAGGTCGTGGGGGAGGTCGTGTACTCCAGGTTGCTTTCGGAGAAGCCGCCGATGGCCCGGTCGGACATGACGATGCAGTCGCGGACCGTGTCCGGGGCGGTGAAGTCGTACAGAGGCCGGGGCGCAGTGGCGCCTTTGATGGCTTCGAACGACACGGCTATCCCTGTTTGTCAGCTTGGATCCCAGCACCGCGACCGTAACCGCCCAGCGGGCCCGCGTACCAATCTGCGTCCGTCGTCGAAGCTCGTCCATGCTCCGGCCGAAGAGGCCCCGCGAGAGGAGGAGCTGGGTAGGTCTCATGGTGGAAAGGTGCGCGCGCGCGTGATGTGATTGCAGAGAGAAGCGAGGATCCTGGCGGCGGGGGAAATGGATGGATGGATGGATGATGGATGGGTTGGGCGCAGGTTCGTCGCGGAGCCCAATTGGCTCACCGGGATCCGAAGAGCATGGGGGCTCCCGCGGTTGGGAAGGGCGGATTCGAGGGTTGCGCGTGCGCCTCTTTTCGTCGGAGGGGAACAGGTAGGCTGGACGGCGGAGATGTTGTAAAAGGTCGGTGATGGAGAATCGGGACGGGTTCGACAAGTTCTTCGCACGAGCCGGTCCGTGCGGTGCCGAAGTGCACCCCGCTCAGAGGCGGGACAATCGAGGTGTAGGGTAGGTAGGCTAGGCGACACTGCCACACGTCGAACCAGCAATCAGATTAATAAGAGATACGATAAGTTCTACATAAATAAATAGAAGGAACGATAGGGTGGACAGACAAATACTGTCGTTTCGGGCATTGTTTCCCCCCCTTTATATTCCGCTTCAGAAGGATAATAAATATCTTCGAGATAGGTAGCACTTAAGGTGATGTCGTAAGTACCTGGGACTCCCGTAGTTGAAGTTGAAAGGTTGATCGACCACGTTGGGTCCGACAAACCCCCAATGCAAGCCTCTCTAGGCAGTTGGTCTATAGTCCTCACAGTAAAGTGCACTCAACCTTGCGACGTTTTTGGGCGTCGTCTGACTCTTCCTCGGCCCCTCTCTTTCCTTTCCTCGGCCCCTCTCTTTCCTTTCACACGGCCGCCAACCTTGACCGCTGCCTTTATAAGGGCTTCGTCGTTGAGATCCTCACCGCACCGTACCATTCGCTGCAACGTCAACTGCGGCCGGTCTAACCAGTACCTCCAGGATGACCAGTCCAAACAGCATGCCCTCATAAACCGTGTGGCATCGGCCACGGATTCGTCGTCTCGTCGATCGGTGACATCCTGTATTACCTCGGTAACCAAAGCATCCAAGAACAAGCCCTCCCTACCCAGATTGAGCAAGGAATGGAGCTTCCGCCTCGACAAGAGGACGACAACCTAAGTTAGAGATTAGCTATCAGAGCAGCGGCGGGGGGTGGGGGTTGGGCAACTAACCGTGTTGTGGTAGCGGAAGCAGGCTGGCGAGTCCTCGTTGCCAAGGTACTCGGGCTCATCCTCGCTGTCGGCGGCGTCGTCGTCGTCGTCGGTTCCCAACAGCTCTAGGCCTGGGTTGACAAAGACGCCATACGAGTTAGTCCACGAAAATTCACCCGCCGTCTTGATGGCGTCGAGGCACTGGACGAGCTTGTTCCGCCAAGCCCCGGAGACTTTCTGACTGGAATTCGAAGTCATTCTTGCCGTGACTTCGTGTATTGTGTACGCTAGGAAAGGGGACGGAACGGTGAGTCCCAAAGGGGATCACTGATGTCGCTAGGTGCCTAGTATCTAAGGCAGAATTATACCTAGTATCTAAGGCACAAATGTGGACGGTGCCTGATGGAGGGCCTGACAGGTGGCTCTACCACTAACAGTTACGTACTTGGTGGGCAGTTCGATCCGGCAATACTATGGCAGCGTGGTGGTGATGAGACGGGAAGGCATTCCTTGGGTGGGATCGAGGGTATACATAAGTAGATGCGGACTGGGTGTGCAGTGTACTCTGTGTAACCTGTTCAGTGTAAGTGTACAGCTCAAAAGAATTTCAAATGCTAGTTTGTAGAGGCGTGCCAAAGTCATGCGTCGATGAGGCCGATGTTCGGGAACTCCTTGGGTGGTGGATTGACAACCCGCGTATGATGCGATTCGCCGCAATTCCGGAGAATATCTAGAGCTAGCACCGAGTAAAAGACTAAAAGAACCTCTTTGTGGGTCGGTTCCTTGTCCATCCACCCGGAATCCGCCGAGTCCACTGCGGGGGGGGAGGGGGGGAGATGACAAGATGGCGAGATGGCGAGATGACCGTATGTAGGGGACGGGCCGTCGGGGCGATCGGGATCCAGCGAGAGCCCCGCGATGCTACAGTAAAGCGGTGGGTTCAGCTCCACAACACGTCAAGGATTAGTGCAAGATCCCGACAAGATTAGTGCAAGATGGAGGGTGGAGCTGGAAGACTTCATTCGCAAGGGGGGCCCGTCTCTCCTCGACGCATTACCCGGGAGGCGGGAGGAAACCGGCTTGTCCAGAACTCCCCTTTGTAGCAGATAAAGACGACCAGGCCGTCTTTGCTCGTCCAATCGTGCTTGCTGATGATGGCGCCACTGTGGCCAGGAATGCCTGGAGAGCTTCGTTCCATTACTGGACAGCCACCGGGGTCTCGACCTCGACGAGGAATTCAACACCACGTCTCTTTGTCACATCTCTTTGTGCAAGATCCCGGTGAGGTCGAACCCTTCCATACCTGACCTCGAAGTTGCCTAGAGGGGCCGCTTCCGAAGTGAATGGCAAACGGGTTGATAAATAAAGGGTACACCAAAAGAAGTCAAGTTCAAATTTAAAGCGACGAATACTGTCTAAAACCATTTAAAATAATGCTACAAGTGTATTTAGGCTTTATTATACCTAAAGATATCTGCCTCACATTTTTAAATGCCCATGTTTGGGGCGACTCAGCTCTGCATAATAATAGCTGATAAACATAAGCGGGCAGAGAGTCGCGGGGCTGATCTGGTATAGTGGCCAGGATATTTTCCCTCTTGGTGCGCAGTGTAATTTTCAACCCGTTTGAATGGCAAGCGGAATGACAAGAACTTGGCACACGACTGGCAAAAGAGCACCGTTGACAGGATAATCTAGTCGGCTGATGCAGTATACAAGCCAGTGAGTGCTCGGAATATTCTGTCGCCCTCTCTTGGTGTGCAGTGTAATTCTCAGCCTGCTTGGAATGGTTCCCGGGATGGGACTTGCTCAGCCTCAAACCACGGCAGAACCTGCGGGTGCAGACCTGGTTGCTGATAGAGCGAGCCGTCGCCTGAGACACGCAGCTCGCCGCAAGCTGACATGCAGCATGAGAGAAATGAATGGAACGTTTGATGAGACATGCAAGAAGGCAATCGCGCGTGACGATGACATTGGGGGTTGTTGCTTTTGATGCTGCCGGGGTGGAGCCAGCCTCTGTTTCCTCCCTTGCATCAACCAGCCCTCCAGTCATAAATATAAGCCCTCTCGCCACATTTCCGTCTTCTGCATCTCTTGTTGCCCCATCATCCTGATCCTCATCTTGTTCCTCATCCTGACCCTGTTCCTGATCCTGTTCCTGATCCTCAATCGCCCACTCAACTGCCCACTCAGCCGCACGAATACCCATCCACGCACGCTATGGCTGAGCCCAAGAGAATTTCGGTCCAGAGCCTCTTGGCCGAGTGCCCCCCCTTGAACCAGCAGTCCATAACTATCGAGCCGCTCAACAAGGTGACGGTGCCCAACGCGGCTAGGAGCCTGTTCCTGGCCGTCAAGACGGTCGGCCGCGGACACCGTTTCTTCCCGGCTGACTTGCGGCCAGAGATCGACTCGGAGCTCTGGTACCCAGACGAAAACTCCCTGGAGTGGGAGCTGGCCTTTAGTCTGCCGCCCCTCGAGGTCGAAGACCCTTTGCCGGGCCGCATTCCCGACTTGGACCCTGTCGAAGTCATCCTCTCCGACGCGTTCGAGTGCCAACGATCCAGCCTCGACCAGGCAGACTGGGCCCAGAAGGTGTACTTCCCCTTGCTGGCGCTGGTGTTCCGGGACCCCTGCGGCAGGCCGTGCGACTTGTTCGCCAGCGTCAACGACTTGTGCATCTACAGCTCGCTCATCAACCCGCGAGACGGCGAGTTCAAGCGCGCCATGATGGCCTTCTGCACCACGTCGCCCACGCTGTCCGTCAACTACGTCGACACGGGCTACATGCAGGAGCGGCCTCTGCTGCTGAGCATCGAGTCGAGGAAGCCGCCGCTGCACAAGGCCGACAGCGGCTGGCTGAAGGCGGGCGGGCGGCACGCGGCGCAGTGGCAGTTCCTGCGCTGGGGCGTCAGCCAGAAGCTGCTCCGGGACCGCGAGAGATGGGGGGAGGGCCCGGTGGTGACGGCGGCGCAGCACCGCGTCCACGAGGCCCAGACCATGGCGGTCCTGCGCGAGCTGGGCTTCCTCCCGAGCGTCGTCGTCCAGGGGCACCGCTGGCTGCTGTTGCTGTCGACGTACGAGGCCGGCTTGACGACGCTGTATGTCGGGTGGAAGTTTGGGTCGACCAGGAGCCTGCTGGACACGTATTGCGCCGTGGGCGGCGTCCGGGAGCTGACGGCCTGGGGGAGGGATGTGTACTTGGCTTGGTTCAAGCGGAACGTGGTGGGCTTTGTGCCCAAGATGGACTTTTGAGGGCGTTCCTCCGGTAGTCAAAGCCACGCACGCAGCCTTGCTGTGTTGCTCGTCATAGTAGTAACTACCACGTCGTTCTTCCACATGGCCGTCCAAGACCACCCTGAGACCACCCTGCGAAGACTGACGCTTGTCAACACCCCACCGCCTTGACAGATTCCTCGGCGGACACTTACCACATTGACATGGTGCTCAATTGGATTGGGCTCAGGGTGTCGCAGAGCCACCCGACGAGCGCGGGCGACGCGCCTCCCAGATGGATGGTGGCTGGCCCATGGCACTCTCCTAACCGTGGGCGTAATCCTTACTGCTGCCATCAGAAATATCGAAATGACTGACCCGCTGATTGAATCGGCGAGTGGCTGAGTGGCGTTGAGCTGGGTAGAAGTACGTAGAAAGGGGACACGGGGCCGCGGCTCGTCTGTTTAGACTGTCTCATTGCCACCCTCCCGCATCATTAAGTTAGCGACTTCAACACGGCGTGCCACAACGGGATTAACAGAAGAAATTCCCTTTTTTATTTATTCTGTTCTACTAAAGAAGGCCTGTCTAGTAGACCCCAAGGCAACTGCAATTGCGTTGCTCATTACGGAATCGCTCTACCTGGTGTAAAAAGGTTCCGAAGCATATCTGACAAGGGCAGTAGCGTTCGCCAAGTGTCCTTATTTGCATTGATATGCACATTTCTGTGTGAGAGTATGGACTGCAATGTGCGTAGGAAGCCGGACATGGTTCTTCTACCCAATATGGAACCCTATGAGTGTAATGGCCTCTGCCGCCGCAAACCTCGCAGTCTGGTTGAGGCCTCACTTTTGACTCAGGACTGCCTCCATGAGAATCGGGGCTGTCGGGATTGTTCTGCGACATATTGGATAAGCCACGTATAACTTTGAGTCGTAATAGTGTCGGCAGGGTAATGCTTCGAGTCGTGATAGCTGTTAGAGCAGCACTTGAGAGAGCAACAGATGAGGATAACTATTTGACATTATATACCTGAGATACAAACTTGATTTACGGTGGAACCTATAGCTTAGGTAAAGGCTTATATAGATAGAAGACAGTTTTACTATGTACAAAGAGAATGTTCTGCTATGAATAGGAGAAAGTTCTACCATGTGTAAAAGAGGGTTCTGCTGTGAATAGAACACAATTGTGCTGTGATTTATCTAGATTTGTTTCTCAAGTATCTATGTTCCGTGAACTACTGTCCACCTAGATAGAGTCTTATAATCAGTGTACTTGAATCAGTCTCGGATGGGATTTTCCTGCTTGAGTTGACTCTACTATCACATTCAGAAGATCGACCCGAGTGAGATATGTGGAAATTGGGCACTGAGTCAACTAGGCTGGCCTCGGTCACTGTCGCCCAATTTGGAGCCTAGCTCAAGGGTAAATAAAGATAGCTTAAAGGAGAGGGTGGCGTAGACGGTTTTGAGCTCGGGCGAGCTGCTACGGTAAATTCCGAATAGACTTATCGCTGTAAGAGACGGGATATAAGATATGTTGTACGTGGCTAGGGAGTTGCTAACGTTGGTGACAGTAAACAATATGTCGACTAGGTGACTTAGCTAATCCTGGGCAATAGCGGCCGCCGGGTATTATTGTTCTAAAGTGGCGGCTTAGAGCTATACCTAAAGGTGATTAGATTACTAGCGCTGCTTATTACTTGTAATAATTTTAGTATTAATAATAGACTTAATAAACTTTAAGTGTATACTTAATATTATATAATACTAATAATACTAATATAAAATTATTTATTTATATTTACTTAGTAAAGTTATATTATTTAAGTTATTATTATTTAGTTTTATATATTTATTTAGCTTTTAATAAGAAAACATAATATATTACTTTATTATATTATTAAATATTATATTTAAAACTAAATAATTACTAACTTATAACAGCTAAGTTTAACCTAAGAGTATAAAATATATTTAAAATATAAAAGTGTTTAAACTAGTAGTTTAAAATATTAAAGTAAGTAAGTAATATAAGTTATAATTTAGTAATAGTAAAATAATAAATTTAATATAACTAAGTGTATTAATAGCTAGTATTACAGCCTAGGTTAAGACTAGATAGTTATAACTAGTAGAATTATTTTAGTACTTACTTTTTTCTTCTTATTATAATATATAACACCTATATATTAAACAGGCTTTATCTAATACAGTTTAATACTATTAAGTATATATATATTAAATAAGCACTATTTAATATAACTTAATACTAATTAATTATACTAGTCTTTTAATATATATAAATACACTTATTTAGCACTTTTATAAAAATAGTCTTACTAGCTATTAATATATCTTAGTTATATTAAATCTACTATTTTATTATTATTAGACTATAACTTATATTACTTATTATAATATTTTAAACTACTAGTTTAAATACTTTTATATTTTAGACTTATTTTATACTCTTAAGATAAACCTAACTATTATATATTAATAGCTCTTATTTAGTATTTTACTATATTAACCTAAGTAATAATTTAAATTAGTTATTATAGTTTTAGTAACTCTATCTAGTTTAGAAATATCTTAAAGTAAGTAGTTTTAAGATAATATTTAAATATATAATAATAGTATCTTAAATAACTTAAAATTAGATAATAATAATAATAATTAAACTATAAAACTTAAGTGTATAAACTAATATATATACTATAAGACTATAGCTTTTATAATACTTTTAAAAGAATATTTAATAATAATATTAAGTACTTTTAAGCCTTAAAGTAATATATTATAATACTTATTATAACTTAAGCTAGACTAGTATAACTAAGCTTTAATAATAACTATATTATTAATTCTTTATAAAAGTATATTAAATAACTTAGTATTAAATAGCTAAATACTTATAAGAAATAATATTACTAAAATAAATAAGCTAATAGCTTTAAGATTATATTAACTATACTTTACTTAAAAGATATAAGTAAAACTTTTAAGCTTAAGTAATTACTAACTTTTAATAGTATTACTAAGAAACTATAAGAGTATCTTACTTAGATTAAATCTTATTATATATACTACTTAACTATATTTATAAGTAAACTACTAAAAGTATAATATACTATAAGATTACTTACTAAAAAAGCTATATAAGAAATAAAACTATACTTATAAGATTTTATTAAAAACTCTAAGAAACTTTATAAGCTTAAAATAAAAAAACTTTTTAATAGTTTTAAACTATATAAAGAAAGACTTATTAATACTTATAAAAATAAGATAAAAAATATAATATACTTATAGTTATATATAAGCTTAAATAAACTAAAATAGTATTTAAGTACTTATTAAAGTACTAGTATTTTATAACTAAACTTAAGCTAAGTAATAAAAACTAAATTAATAGGTTTTATTATAAACTAAAAGATAAAATTAAAAATAAGATTAATAAGATTTTTATACTTTTTAATACTTTTAATAAGTATATTAAACTTTATATTATAATTAATAATAAACTATTTAAATAATAAATAAAAAAGAAAAAAGTTTAAATAAAAGCTAAAAAAATAAGAAAAGTTAATTTAATACTAGCTAAAAATAAAATATACTTACTTCTTATAAAACTTAAATAAGCCTAATAGAATTAAAAGTTACTAAATAGAATTATACTAATATTTTTTACTAAAACTATAATAAGAAAAAGTATTTTAAAAGTAAGTATTAAAACTCTTAAACTAACTAATAGTATAAGCTTATACTAAATAGTAAAAACTTTTAAGCTACTTACTAGTAATATAATAAAAAGAAAAAAATTATATTTAATAATAATAAAAAAACTATTATTATAACTTAAAAATACTATAATAAAATAAAATTATTAGTAAACTTACTCTAGTTATACTTAAATAATAAATATAAAACTAAAGAAAAAGCTACACTTACTTACCTACTAGAGATAAAGCTAGCTATCTCCTCTCTTAATATCTATCTTAACAAACTAGCCGCCTAATTTTATAGCTATACTAAGAGATAAAATACTACTTAGCTTATTAAAGCTACTACTATTATAGCTTTAAGGTGGATTTACTATAAGTAGTAGTAAGAACTATAATAATAACTATAGTAAGAAGTTAAAAATTAGCTTAAAAGCTAGCTCTCTTATAAAAAGTATAAACTAATATTAGTAGTAATAAAAGCTTATACTCTTTTTAAATAGACTATATAATAGACTTAACTCTAAGATAAAGTAAGAGAGTACTAAAAGACTAATTAACTTAAACCAGCTAAAACCTACCCTCCTGCTAATAATAAAAGAGTATTATACTTATACTAAGACTTTAATAAATATTAAAGCTTAATACTTATATAGTTATAAACAGGAAAAATCAGTCTTAGAAGCTTTCTCTTCTAGAGGTATATACCTAATATACCTTTACTATAATACCTATATAAGACTAGTAAAAAAACACCTAAATATATTATTATCTTTTACCTTAGGTATACTAAATAATAGAGACACCTAATAAACCTACTATAAAACTAATATAAGTTTAAGCTCTAACTATTAAAGTGTAAAACTACTTAACTACTTACCTAATAGTTTTTAAGCTAATATATTATCTTATACTATAAACTAGCCTTATAAATCTATAGTAACTATAATTAAGTTTATAACCTTATAATAAAAATAGTATACTATTATACTAAGTACTTTTTACCCTTCTTATAAGAAGTATAAAATACACTTAGAAAAAGCTATAAAAAGTAAAAAACTAGCCTAATTATAATAACTATTACTTCTAATTAAATCTTTTAACCTTCTATTAAAATCCTTTAAGCTTATAATACTAACTTATAGACTTAACTTAAACTTATACTTTTACTACTTACTACCTAACTTTATATATTTATATTACTTTCTTTTATATTTTTACTAGTAGTAGTATTATTACTAGCCTTACTAACCTTATTATTATTATTACTATCCTTCTTACTAGTTCTCTTAGAGGCTAATAACCTAACTACTATAAGAATAAAAACACTTTTTTAACAGGTAAGAGCTAAAACTATAATATATTTAAGACACTTAAGTATCTTAGTAATATAGTTAATCTTACTAACTAATATATTAAACTAGTTAAATATTAAGCTTATAATTACTATTATAAGTGTAATATATATACACTTAAGAGCTTAACTTTTTGCCTAAAAGGCTATATTTTTAAGCCTTTTAAGCTCCTCTCTTTATATACTATTAGCTTATATATATACTATAAAACTAACTTATACTTATATTATTAGTATACCTCTCTTACTAAAGAGCTTTTATTAAGGCTTAAATAGTAATAATAATAGTAAACAGTAAGGCTTTATATATTTTATATATATAAGTATAAGTTATATAACTACTTACTATAATATTTGCCTAGTCTTAGTAAAAACTTACTATACTATTCTTACCTATTTATATAATATATATAAAATAGAGAATAGCTTATATTATTCCTGCTAAAATAGTAGACTTCTCTCTTAAAGTAATAGTACTTTTTATCTTAGCTTATCTTTTTCTCTTAGCTTATATAAGATTAGCTTAGATATATAGTAAATTTATAGTAAAAAAACTTACTTTTATAACTAGTATTATTATTATTATTATTATTAGAATTTATATATAAACAGATTAGTATATATAACCATATCTCTCTTACTAAGAGACTATACTAGGTTTATTATCTTTATTATTATTATTATTATTATTATTATTATTATTATTATTATTATTATTATTATTATT